>JARQOD010000001.1:379783817-379838892 GCA_033576555.1 Oophaga sylvatica | reverse complement strand
GTTAAGGGGTTTGGTGGTTATGTTAGCGGTTTGGTAAGGGTTTGGGGCCATTGGTTAGGGTGGTAGGGGGTGGTGGTGGTGTAGTGTTTTGTGCATTGTTGTTTTTTTGCGGGGGGGAATGGTGACTTTGGATAGTGGGGGTGGTGTTTTGTAGCGTATGGAAATTGTGGGGGTTTGTGGTTAGGGTTTTGGGGTATGTTTTTTTGGTGCTGTGGTAATGACAGTGATGTGATGATGGTGGTGGTAGGGTTTTGGGTAGCCCCGGGGGTAATGGGGGGAGATGTGGTGACCCAGTGGTGTGGGGGGAAAGCTGTAGTTTTGATTTTGTTGTGGTGATGGCAGGAGTGGGTTTGAAGGTGGCGGTGTAGTGATGACAGTGCTGTTATTTTGATATATAGTGCTGTGATGATGGCAGCAGGTGTAGTGAAGGTGGCGGTGTGGTGATGGCAGTGCTGTGGTGATGGCAGCAGGTGTGGAGAAGGTGGCGGTGTAGTAATGGCGGCGCTATGGTGATTTGACGTTGCAATTATAGTAGAAGTGTGGTAAGAGTGGCAGCATGGTAATCAGGCTGATATGGTACTCTGGCGGTGTGGTAAGGGAGCTGCTCTCTGCTTGTGAACAGTAGATTTGTACACTATCAGCCTCTCACATTAAAGCCGGGATCACACATGCGAGAAACACGGCCGAGTCTTGCATGTGAATTCCCAGCTTTGGCGCCAGCACTCTGGAGCGGAGCAAGCGGCTGCATAGAAATACATGTAGCCTCACACTCCACTCCCGAGTGACGGCGCCAGAGCTGGGATTTCACATGCGAGACTCAGCCGTGTTTCTCGCATGTGTGATCCCGGCCTAAAGAGGTTTTCTACTACTAGGACAATCCCATCTTGATCTAAATGTTTGGCGCTGATAAAATGAAAAAGCTTATACTTGCCTCCTGTGCCGGCGCCGTTCCAGCAGTATCGGCACTCACGTTCCCAGGGCCCAATCAGCGCTGGCATCACTGGCCACGCCTTAGGACAAATCGAACATGAAGAGGAAGTGAGAGAGCAGCAGCAGCCCTGACGTCCTCTTGATATTTGATTTGTCCTAAGGCGGAGACAGTGATGCCAGCGCTGATTGGGCGCCAGGCTAACATGTCATAACAACTGCACGAGATCCCCAAGAACGCGAGTCCCGACAACGCAGGAACAACGCCGACACGGGAGGTGAGTATAAGCTTTTTATTTTATCGGTGCCAGGATTGGGGTCTGAGAAGGGGTTGTCCTAGTAGTGCACAACTTCTTTAATGAACTTCATTTATTTTGGCTTTCTACCAATTCTTCTTATGATTCTTCTTATGGCTGCCTACAGATGGTGTTGTGTGAGATTTACAGGGAGGGTCCCTGAAATGTGACCAGAGCATGGTCTAAGGTTATGTCCCCATGATGAACTTCTGGTGAGTTTCTTACGCTGCATATTTTCTAAAAAATGCAAGTGACCTATTTTACTTAATGGTTGTCGAAATGGTGCCGAAAATCTCCAGCATCAAAAACTCACCAAAATCTCATCATGGGAACATAGCCTAATAGCGCAGTATACACATTGCAGCATTATACAACTCCACCCAATATTATATGTGGGTAAACCAAGGATAAACAGCAAAATATTTGGTGCTGAGTATCTAAGCTTCTTGTGTGATACTATGTGCTGAGCCAGGTATCTAAGCCTATTATATGTGATACTATCTGATGGACTGTGTATCTAATCCTAACATGTTATGTACTATTGAGCTGTGTATCTAATCCTCTCCCGTGTGATACTGTCTACTGAGCTGTGTATCTAATCCTCTCCTGTGTGATACTGTCTACTGAGCTGTGTATCTAATCCTCTCTTGTTTGATACTGACTGCTGAGCCGTGTATCTAATCCTATTGTGTAATACTGTCTGCTGAGCCATGTATCTAATCCTATCCTGTGTGATACTGTCTGCTGAGCTGTGTATCTAATCCTATCCTGTGTGATACTGTCTGCTGAGCCGTGTATCTAATCCCATCCTGTGTGATACTGACTGCTGAGCTGTGTATCTAATCCTTTCCTGTGTGACACTGTCTGCTGAGTTGTGTATCTAATCCCATCGTGTGTGATACTGTCTGCTGAGCGGTGTATCTAATCCTCTCCTGTGTGATACTGTCTACTGAGCTGTGTATCTAATCCTCTCCTGTGTGATACTGACTACGGAGCTGTGTATCTAATCCTATCCTGTGTGATGCTGACTGCTGAGCTGTGTATCTAATCCCATTGTGTAATACTGTCTGCTGAGCCATGTATCTAATCCTATCCTGTGTGGTACTGACTGCTGAGCCGTGTATCTAATCCTATCCTGTGTGATACTGTCTGCTGAGCTGTGTATCTAATCCTCTCCTGTGTGATATTGTCTACTGAGCTGTGTATCTAATCCTATCCTGTGTGATACTGTCTGCTGAGCTGTGTATCTAGTCCTCTCCTGTGTGATACTGGCTGCTGAGCTGTGTATCTAATCCTATCCTGTGTGATACTGTCTGCTGAGCATGTTATCTAATCCTATCCTGTGTGATACTGTCTGCAGAGCTGTGTATCTAGTCCTATCCCGTGTGTACTGTCTGCTGAGCCGTGTATCTAATCCATCCTGTGTGATACTGACTGCTGAGCTGATGTATATAATCCTTCCCTGTGTGATACTGTCTGCTGAGCTGTGTATCTAATCCTATCCTGTGTGATACTGCTATGAGCTGTGTATTTAATCCTCTCCTGTGTGATACTGACTGCTGAGCTGTGTATCTAATCCTATCCTGTGTGATACTGGCTGCTGAGCTGTGTATCTAATCCTTCCTGTGTGATACTGTCTGCTGAGCTGTGTATTAGTCCTCTCCTGTGTGATACTGGACTGCTGAGCTGTGTATCTAATCCTATCCTGTGTGATACTGTCTGCTGAGCCATGTATCTAATCCTATCTGTGTGATACTGTCTGCTGAGCCATGTATCTAATCCTATCCTGTGTGATACTGTCTGCAGAGCTGAGTTTCTAATCCTATCCTGTGTGTACCTGACTGCTGAGCGTGTATCTAATCCCATCCTGTGTGATACTGACTGCTGAGCTGTGTATATAATCCTCTCCTGTGTGATACTGTCTGCTGAGCTGTGTATCTAATCCTATCCTGTGTGATACTTGTCTGCTGAGCGTGTACTAATCCTATCCTGTGTGATACTGTCTGCTGAGCGTGTATCTAATCCCTCCTGTGTGATACTGACTGCTGAGCTGTGTATTAATCCTCCTGTGTGATACTGTCTGCTGAGCTGTGTATCTAATCCTATCCTGTGTGATACTGTCTGCTGAGCCGTGTATCTAATCCTCTCCTGTGTGATACTGTCTGCTGAGCTGTGTATCTAATCCTCTCCTGTGTGATACTGTCTGCTGAGCTGTTATCTAATCCTATCCTGTGTGATACTGTCTGCTGAGCTGTGTATCTAATCCTATCCTGTGTGATACTGTCTATGAGCTGTGTATCTAATCCTATCCTGTGTGATACTGCTGCTGAGCTGTGTATCCTAATACCTTCCTGTTTGATTACCTGGACTGCGTGAGCTGTGTATCTAATCCATTGTGTAATACTGTCTGCTGAGCTGTATCTAATCCTTATCCTGTGTGATACTGACTGCTGAGCGTGTATCTAATCCTCTCCTGTGTGATACTGTCTGCGAGCTGAGTTATCTAATCCTATCCTGTGTGATACTGACTGCTGAGCTGTGTATCTAATCCTCTCCTGTGTGATACTGTCTGCTGAGCTGTATCTAATCCTATCCTGTGTGATACTGTCTAACTGAGCCGTGTATCTAATCCATCCTGTGTGATACTGACTGCTGACGTGTATCTAATCCTATCCTGTGTGATACTGACTGCTGAGCCGTGTATCTAATCCTATCCTGTGTGATACTGCTGCGAGCTGGTATCTAATCCTATCCTGTGTGATACTGACTGCTGATCTGTGTATTTAATCCTCTCCTGTGTGATACTGACTGCTGAGCTGTGTATCTAATCCTATCCTGTGTGATACTGCTGCTGAGCTGTGTATCTAATCCTCCTGTGTGATACTGTCTGCTGAGCTGTGTATCTAGTCCTCTCCTGTGTGATACTGGCTGCTGAGCTGTATCTAATCCTATCCTGTGTGATACTGTCTGCTGAGCTGTGTATCTAATCCTATCCTGTGTGATACTGTCTGCAGAGCTGGTTTCTAATCCTATCCCTGTGTGTACTGACTGCTGAGCCGTGTATCTAATCCCATCCTGTGTGATACTGACTGCTGAGCTGTGTATTAATCCTCTCCTGTGTGATACTGTCTGCTGAGCTGTGTATCTAATCCTATCCTGTGTGATACTGTCTGCTGAGCGTGTATCTAATCCTATCCTGTGTGATACTGTCTGCTGAGCCGTGTATCTAATCCTCTCTGTGTGATACTGACTGCTGAGCTGTTATCTAATCCCTCCTGTGTGATACTGTCTGCTGAGCTGTATATCTAATCATATCCTGTGTGATACTGCTAGCTGAGCTGTATCTAATCCTATCCTGTTTTGATGCTGACTGCTGAGCTGTGTATCTAATCCCATTGTGTAATACTGTCTGCTGAGCCATGTATCTAATCTTATCCTGTGTGATACTGTCTGCAGAGCTGAGTTTCTAATCCTATCCTGTGTGATCCTGACTGCTGAGCTGTGTATCTAATCCATCCTGTGTGATACTGACTGCTGAGCTGTGTATCTAATCCTCTCCTGTGTGATACTGTCTGCTGAGCTGTGTATCTAATCCTCTCCTGTGTGATATTGTCTACTGAGCTGTGTACCTAATCCTATCCTGTGTGATCCTGTCTGCTGAGCTGTGTACCTAATCCTCTCCTGTGTGGTACTGGCTGCTGAGCCGTGTATCTAATCCTATCCTGTGTGATACTGACTGCTGAGCCGTGTATCTAATCCCATCCTGTGTGATACTGACTGCTGAGCTGTGTATATAATCCTCTCCAGTGTGATACTGACTGCTGAGCTGTGTATCTAATCCTATCCTGTGTGATACTGACTGCTGAGCTGTGTATCTAATCCTATCCAGTGTGATACTGTCTGCTGAGCTGTGTATCTAATCCTATCCTGTGTGATACTGCTGCTGAGCTGTGTATCTAATCCTATCCTGTGTGATACTGACTGCTGATCTGTGTATCTAATCCCTGTATACATGCGGGGTGTATTACTAAAGTGTGTGTATCTAATCCTATCCTGTGTGATACTGTCTGCGAGCTGTGTATCTAATCCCATCCTGTGTGATACTGACTGCTGATCTGTGTATCTTATCCCTTCATGTGTGATACTAAGTGGTGTATCTAATCCTATCATGTGTGATACTGACTGCTGAGCTGTGTATCTAATCCCATCCTGTGTGATACTGACTGCTGATCTGTGTATCTTATCCCTTCATGTGTGATACTAAGTGGTGTATCTAATCCTATCATGTGTGATACTGTCTGCAAACCTGTGTATCTACAGTAGATATAAAAAATCTAAACATCCCTCTTAGGGCCTGTGCACACATTGCGGATTTGCCTGCGGATTTTTCCACGCCGAAACCGCACCTCTTGGCAGAAACCGCAGGCGCGGTTTATTTGACGCGGTTTTGACGCGGTTTTTCTCATGCGGTTTTTACAGCTAAATAAAGATATGTTGTTTAACAAAAAAAAAAAAAAAGATTTGTGATGTCATTTCTTGCCCAACCTCCTCTTTTACATTTGTCCAACCCACACTCATTACACACACAGATAGAGATAGGCCGGCGTCACACTTGCGAGTGTGATGCGAGTAAGTCACACGACTTTCTCGCATCAACACCCGGCACGGCTGCCCGCTCTCGGACCCGAGTGTGCGGCTGCATGTATTTCTATACGTGTATTTCTATGCAGCCGCACACTCGGGCCGAGATCGGGCGGCCGTGCCGGGTGTTGATGCGAGAAAGTCGTGTGACTTACTCACATCACACTCGCAAGTGTGTCGCCGGCAATAGATAGATAATAGATACCAGTAGATAGATAGATAGATAGATAGATAGATAGTAGAAAATACATAGATAGATAGAAATATATATATAGAAAGATAGATATATAGACAGAAAGATATATAGATATAGATAGATAGATAGATAAAATGGTACATAAATAGTTAAAGACACACACGCGTATACATACACAAAATAACGCAATAGTTAATAAAAAAAAAAAATATAGGAAAAAAAATGGCGTGGGCTCCCGTGCAATTTTCTGCGCCAGAGGGGGAAAGCAGACAGCCGGGGCCAATATTTCTAGCCTGGGAAGGGGTTAATACCCATGGATCTTCCCAGGCTATGAATATCAGCCCGCAGCTAGCCTTCACTGGCTATTAAAATAGGGGGACCCCCCAAAAAAAATGACGTGGGGTCCCCCTATAATTTATAGCCAGACAGGCTAGGCAGACAGCTGCGGGCTGATATTCATAGCCCAGGAAGGGGCCATGGATATTGGCGCCCCCCCTGGCTAAAAATACCAGCACCCAGCCGCCCCAGAGTTGGCACATCTGTACGATGCGCCAATTCCGGCACTTAGCCCCTCTCTTCCCACTCCCCTGTAGCGGTGGGATATGGGGTAATAAGGGGTTAATATCACCTTGCTATTGTAAGGTGATATTAAGCCCGGTTAATAATAGAGAGGCGTCAATAAGACCCTATCCATTATTAATCTTATATTAATAAAGGGTTTAAAAAAAACAACACACGCATAAGAATAAATTATTTTAATGAAATAAAACACAACACAGTTTTCATATCTTTATTATACGCTCAGATCCAAGCGACGCCCTCGATCTCCTGTAAAAAAACGTAAAAAAATAAAACAACCATATACTTCCTGTCCGACGCAGTCCAATTAATAACGAGGGTCCCACGACGGTCTCCCCTATAGAACGGTGACATCAGGTGATGCCACTGCTCTGTAGGGCCTCCCAGTGATGCACTGACAGGAGACAATGGCTCCTGCAGTGCATCACTAAGTTCATTCTCTCACTTTATGGCAATGCTGCGTGGGAATTTTCTCACCCAGCATTGCCGTGAGAGAATGAACTGTAGTGACGTCATTCTCTCCCGGCGGCAGAGTGGTGCACAGATCGATGGCATCGGGGAAGAGGTGAGTATGTGCTCAGTGTTATGTGTTGTATGTTCTGTATGTCACGTGTATGTTATATGTTCTGTATGTCATGTAATTTTTTTTTTTTTCTTTTTTTACATTCAGCACATTAGCCGGATGATGGGACTACTACTGTCCCATCATTGGCTAATGTGTCAGTCACTGTCACTGTAGCAGGCATAGCCGGATGGGACTTGTAGTCCCATCCGATGATGCCTGCATACACGGAGACACGCACACAGCCCCGCACACCGCCGCACATACACAGCCCCGCACACCGATCACGCAGACAGACCCGCACACCGATCACGCACACAGACCCGCACACCGATCGCGCACACAGACCCGCACACCGATCACGCAGACAGACCCGCACACCGATCGCGCACACAGACCCGCACACCGATCACGCAGACAGACCCGCACACAGGTCCGCACACCGATCGCGCACACAGCCCCGCACACCGATCGCGCACACAGCCCCGCACACCGATCACGCAGACACCGGCACACAATCACCGCCCACACACACAGCGCCGCACACTATACACGCCCACGCACCGCCCACACATATAGCGCCGCACACTATACACGCCCACGCACCGCCCACACACACAGCGCCGCACACTATCCACGCCCACGCACCGCCCACACACACAGCGCCGCACACTATACACGCCCACGCACCGCCCACACACACAGCGCCGCACACTATACACGCCCACGCACCGCCCACACACATAGCGCCGCACACTATACACGCCCCTCACCGCCCACACACATAGCGCCGCACACTATACACGCCCACGCACCGCCCACACACATAGCGCCGCACACTATACACGCCCCTCACCGCCCACACACATAGCGCCGCACACTATACACTCCCACACTCCGCCCACACACTTCCCTCCTCCCGAACTGCAGCGGTTTCAGCCGCAGCAAACCCGAAGATCTTTTTTAGATCTGCGG
The DNA here is from genome assembly GCA_033576555.1 of Oophaga sylvatica. Lineage (NCBI taxonomy): Eukaryota > Metazoa > Chordata > Amphibia > Anura > Dendrobatidae > Oophaga > Oophaga sylvatica. The sequence continues at coordinate 379,830,716 of JARQOD010000001.1, read as the reverse complement.
TTTTGCTGCGGAAGTGCCCGACTCAATGCAAGTCAATGGGCGCCAACCGCTGCAGTTCCGCACAAAGAATTGACATGCTGCGGAAAATAAAACGCGGCTAAACCGCGCGTTTTTTTCCGCAGCATGTGCACAGCAGACCTGCGGTTCCCATAGGGATTCATTGGCTGTGCACTGTGCTGCGGGTTGGATGTGTTTCCGCAGCGTTAAAAAACGCAGCGGAAACGCATCTAAAACCGCAATGTGTGAACGGGGCCTTAAACTGCCAGGCTTATGTCACATGAAAAAATCCTACCAAGTAGAAACATTTGAGAATTTTTTCTACCTTTAATGTCTCCCATAATCTGTACAAATCCATTGAGAAACAAACTGAAATCTTTTGAGGTAAAAAAAAAGAAAGAACTAAAATAACATGGTTGCATAAATCTGCACACCCTTATACTAATACTTTGTTGATGTACCCTTTGACTCGGAGTCTATTAGCATGGCACACCTAGAATTGGCGATCTTTGCACCCTTCTCCAGAGGTCCTCCAACAAAAAACAGAAGTTTACAGGAAAAAGCTGCATAATATTCTCATGTGTTTTACTAGTTTCTGATGTGTTTTTCCCCATTCACATAAATGAATGAAAAAGTTGCAAAACCGTTGAAATAATTGACATGAAAAGAAAAGAAAAAAAGCTTTGATGGTTCAATTGCACAAGAAAAAAAAAGGAAAATGTGCATGTGATTTCAGAAATCCAATTCTCTGCTGATACTGCAAAACGTTGAATTTTTTTCTGCTATAAAAATAGGCAGAAAAACGTGTAAAAAAACGCAGAGTCTACAAGCCCCTAAGCTCACAGATTTTCAATTGGACCCAGGTCTGGGCTAGGGCTGGGTCATTCCTATACTCTGATCTTCTTTTGGTTACGCCATTCTTTTGCTGATTTGGAGGTTGCTTAGAATTGTTGTCCTGCTGAAAGGTGAAATTCCTGAAGCTTTTGATGCTAAATTGATTAATATTTGGATTTGTCCAGAAATTACTCCACCTTTACTAAAGCCCCACTTCCAGCTGCTAAAAAACAGCACAAAAGAATAAAGCGGCCTCCACCATTTCTTACTGTGGGTATGGTGCTCTTTTAGTGATGTTCAATGTTGACTTTGCACCAAACGTACCTTTTGAAATTATGGTCAAAAAGTTCCACCTTAGTCTCATCAGACCATAACACATTTGCCAACATGCTTTTGGCAGACTTGATGTAGGTTTTGGCCATAGCCAGGCTTGGATGTTTTTTTTTTTGCAACAAAAGGCTTCCGTCTTGCCACTCTACCACAGACATATGGAGAATACGGGATATTGTTGTTACATGCAATATACAACCAGTACTTGCAGGGCCGACGTCACCACCTGGCGTACCCAGGCAAGTGCCAGGGCCCTGGATGAACAGGGGGGCCCACTCGCCGTTGGAGACACCGGCAAGCTATGGTGGTCTTCAGTCAGGGGATCCCAGTGCCAGCGCTGGCACTGCCCCCCTCAAATACTCACCTCTCCCCATTCCCTGCAGCTCCAGTATCTTCAGCGTCTTCTGACTTTGTGACATCTCAGGGTGTAGAGCGTGATGACATCACTACAGCACGCCCTCAGCCAAGCAGCGCATAGAGCCAGAAGACACTGAGTCCAGAGCTGTGGGGAATGGGGAGAGGTTAATATTTAATTACTTTTTATGTATGGCGCACTATATGGGGCCCATTATACTGTATGGCGCAATATAGGGGACCTATTACACTGGAGCAATATAGGGGGCCATTATACTGTATGGAGAACTATGTGGGGCCATTATACTGTATGGAGAATTATATGAGGCCAACATACTGTATGGAACATTATATGGGGCCCATTATACTGTATGGAGCAATGTAGGGGGCCATTATCCTTTATGGAGCATTATATGAGGCCAGTGTCGGACTGGGGTGCTAAGGGTCCACAAGTAACATTGACTTTGGGGGGCCCATTTTTCACCTGTATACAAATATTACACTATCCTTGTTCACAAATCTACCTCTATCTTTGTATAATAATAAACTATGTAGTTTAGTTAATAAATGATGAGATGCTGCTTTTTTCTGTACAGAGTGAATCTAGTGAATGATGTCAAGTACTGCTCAAACAGTATGGGCCCAGATCTGCACAGGGGCCCACTGGGGGATTCCCCTGTTACCCTATGGGCCAGTCGGAGCCTGTATGGGGCCCATTATACTGCATGGAGCAATATATGGGGCTCATAATACTGTATGGAGGACTTTGTGTTGCCCATAATACTGTATGGAGGACTATACTGTCCGGTCTAAAATGAAAAGTCTGCAGTCACTCTGTGTGTCACTCTGTGTGACTGCAAACTTTTGAATACCCTTCCCCCCACAGTGCAACCAGTGTGTGCTTAAGGATTTGCCGTTTTCTGAACTATTGTAGAATTTACAATAGATATCACTCATGTAATGGAAGAAGTGAAATCTTTGGCATTGTACTATACCTGTATTTCTTATCTGTGCATCATGAATTGGGGTATGTGTTAAAGGGGCCAGTGAGACTCTTTCGCCAAGAACCCACAAAAACCTGGAGCCGGCCCTCAGTACTTGCTAGAATTCCTGAAGCTAATTTAATGTTACTGTCAGGGTGAGTTTCCACGGTCAGGATACGCTGCGTGTTTGGCGCTGTGCGCTGGCGCAGCGCCAAACACGCAGCGTCCAGATGTTACAGCATAGTGGAGGGGATTTCAAGAAATCCCGTCTCCACTATGCGTAACAATACGCAGGTGGCAAACCTGCGTAAACGGACATGCGGCGCGTCTTTTCAGACCGCAGCATGTCCTCGCGTATTGCGGCGACGGTGCGTTGCCGCAACAGAATTAACACAGGGCTATGTAGCCCTGCGCTCTTTCCGGAGGTGTTCCGGAGGTGTCCTGAACACATCCGGAAAGATCGCGCGTCATAAAGGGGGCGGGGCTTAGACGGAGCGGAATTTCCGCTCCGTCCAAAGCGCTGTGGTTCCGGACCGTGGAACCACAGCCTCAACCTCTTGGCAACCTTCAGGACAAATTTTCTTCTTGTTTTTTCATCAATTTTTGAGGGACATCATGTCCTAGGTAACGTTACTGTTTTGTTCAATTTAAGCTACTTATTGATGACATCTTCACATTGCTCCATAGTATATCTAATGCCTTAGAAATTTATTTTTTACACTTCTCCTGATTGATAACTTTCAACAATGAAATCCCGTTGCTGTGTTGTCAGCTATTTACAGACCATGTTGTTGTAAAATACAACTGAGAAATTTCCGTAAAATTCTCCTACAACAGCAAAACTTTATATGGAGTTAAATAGACAAAAAGAAGCAGCAGCACATCTAAGCTAGTGGGAATAGGAGCCAACCAAAGAAAGCATATAAGTCAAAAAGATTAAGGTTTGCACCATAACTTACCAAGAACGATCACACTAAAGGATAGGAATTGCATTGCTGCCATAGAAAATGGGAGAAAAATTTGAAAAAGTGCTATATAGTGTGTATATGAAATATGTGTCTGCAAAAATTGCTATGAAACAAAGGAAGGTTCTTAGCTCATAGATTGGCCATATTGATGCCCAATTACCAGTCAAGGTGTCCTTCGTAAATTGGGTCCCTGTCCTGTAATGTCACCTCTCTTGGGCAAAAAAACCCCACAATTTATGGGGTAGGAAATGGACCAGCTAATCTGCTTAAAACCACCTGTGGCTATTGGGAGTGGGAGTGCACATGTCCAAAAGGCTTCATACAAACAGACAAAAAGAAGGACCAGCACATCTAAGCTAGTGTGAATAGGCGCCAACCAAAGAAAGCATACAAGTCAAAAAGGTTAAGGTTTGCACCATAACTTACCAAGAATAATTACTCTAGAGCATAGAAATTGCATTGCTGCCATAGATAATGGGAGAAAAAATTGAAAAAAGCGCTATATAGTGTATATTGGCCAATCTATGCGCTAAGAAGCTTCCTTTTTTTCATAGCAATTTTTGCAGATGCATATTTCATATATACACTATATAGCGCTTTTTTCAATTCCTATGCTCCAGAGTAATCATTCTTTGTAAGTTATGGTGCAAACCTTAATCTTTATATGGAGTTAATCAGAATCCCGTTAGATGATTGTGACCATGTACTGACTACTACTATTACTGAGTGTAAGGCTGGAGTCACACACAACCACAAAAAATCGGTCCGTTTTAGACGGTCGACAATCGGATCAAAATAAAAACATCACACATCCTTCTGGCATCCGATTTTCCTTCAAAGATGCGATTTAATCGCATGTGTGTGTACCTTGTAACATCCGATTTTCATCCGACTTGCGAGATTTTCTCGCAGGCTTGCAAAACTGACATATAATGGATCCAAAAGAATAGTATTTAAATGCCAAAAGAAAGAATAGATATATACACATAGAGCACATATATATATATATATATATTATATATATATATGTCATTGTGACATATATATATATACATATATTTATAATTCTTACACTTCTACATACTGTTATAGCCGCTAATTCAATTGCCGGCTTCAGTGAAATCACAGAAGCCTACATGAAATGATACATTGTTTCCCCACAGTTAACCATGTAATTTCATGTATTTTTATATATGTTTGAAACATACAATTACATGAGTATATGTGTGCTAAATTTCAGACATGTAGGGGTTAATTAAAGGTGTAAATTCGTTGAAAAAAAATGCGTGGGCTCCCGCTGTATTTTCTCCACCAGACAGACAAAGCAAAGCGAGTGGGGGCAGATAATAATAGCCTAGGGAGGGTACATTTTTTTTGTGCCCCCCCTGGCTACTAACATCTGCCCCCAGACACCCCAGAAAGGGCAAATCTCTAATTAGATTCGCCCTTTCTGGCACTTTGCCCGTCTATTCCCATTGCCCTGTAGCGGTGGCGAATGGGTTAATAAGGGGTTAAAATGACCTTGCAATTAAAAGGTCACTTTAAGCCAGGTTAATAATTGATAGCTGTCAATTAGACAACTATCAATTATTAATCCTATTGTATGAAAGAAAAATCAAACACACACAGTTTAATAAAAAATAAGTTTAATTAAATAATCACACAGTTTTTGACCATATTTTATTTTCCTGCTAAAACCATTTCCTGTAATAAAAATAAAATAAAAAAGCAAAATTATACTTACCAATCCGATGTACAGTCAGGTCCCACGGTGTAATCCATCAGAAAGGGTTAACAGGTTACAGGTCGCAGAGAGCTAATAATGCTGTCTCAGACCTGTATTCCCCTGAATGAATAACTTCCTCTCCCAGCGAAAGTAGAGGAATAGATTCATGAATGGAGCTTAATTGATTTATTGGCAATTTAACTGTAGTGACCTGACCTAAAGGGAAAGTGGACACAATCAATTAAGCTTCATTCATTAAACACATCCTCTCCTGTCGCCAGGAGAGGAACTTATTCATTCATGAGCTTTGAGCTGAGCACGCAGGATTACTTGCACTGCTTGGCTCAAAGCTAGTTAACCCTTTGTGAAGGATTACAGCGTGGGACGTGACAGATCGGCGGAATAGGTAAGAATAATGTTGTTTTATTTCTTTTTCTTTATTTTAGGAGATCAATGGCTTCGCACGGATTAAGTGTAAAATAAAATATGGTCAAAAAAATGTGTTTTTATTTCATTAAAATTATTTATTCTTAAAGTGTGTGTGTTTTTTTATTTACTTCAATAGGATTAATAATTGATAGTTGTCTAATTGACAGCTATCAATTATTAACCTGCCTTAAGGTCACCTTTCAATTGCAAGGTGACAGTAAGGTGAGATTAACCCATTCGCCACCGCTACAGGGCAATGGGAATAGACGGGAAAGTGCCAGAAAGGGCGAATCTAATTATAGATTTGCCCTTTCTGGGGTGTCTGGGGGCAGATGTTAGTAGCCAGGGGGGGCACAAAAAAAATGCACCCTCCCTGGGCTATTATTATCTGCCCCCACTCGCTTTGCTTTGTCTGTCTGGTGGAGAAAATACAGCGGGAGCCCACGCATTTTTTTCAACGAAATTACACCTTTAATTAACCCCTACATGTCTGAAATTTTGCACAAATACACTCATGTAATTGTATGTTTCAAACATATATAAAAATACATGAAATTACATGGTTAAATGTGTGGAAACAATGTATCATTTCATGTCGGCTTCTGTGATTTCACAAAACCCGGCAATTGAATTAGCGGCTATTACAGTATGTAGAAGTCTAGGAACTATAAATATATGTATATGTACATGTCACAATGACATGTATATATATATATATATGTGTTCTATGTGTATATATCTATTCTTTCTAGTCTTTATTAAAGCTGTCAGTGTGATTTTACAGTATAGCCGGGGATGAATTGCCGGCTTTTCTAAAGGACACCGATGCGATTTCATCGCAAGTCACACAGTGTGGTCCGTTTGTAATCAGATTTTTCATCGCTCCCATAGACTTGCATTGGCGATAGTCGACCCACAATCGGTGACAATCGCAGCATGCTGCGATTGTACACGGACGTTTAAAACGGACCACAAAAAATCTGATACTGGGAGCTGCTCCATAGATTAACATAGGTCCGACTGCAATGCGATATTTCATCGCATTGCAGTCGTCCGATTTTGTCGCCAGTGTGACTCCGGCCTAAATGTGATTGGCTGATTCTGAACACAATCCCATCTCCAATTATGAGTGTTCACATTTAACCCCTTCACGACCTTGGGATTTTCCGTTTTTGCTCCCCTTCTTCCCAGAGCCATAACTGAGTGTGAGTGCTTGTTTTTTTGCTGGACGAGTTGTACTTTTGAACTACACCATTAATTTTACCATATAGTGTACTGGAAAACAGGAAAAAAAATCTGAGTGCGGTGAAATTGCAAAAACAACGCAATTTTCAAATTGCAAAAACCGTGTCATTTTCCGAAACCCATAGTGGCTCCATTTTTTGGGGTCTGGGGCCCAGTGAGGGCTTATTTTTTGCTCGCCAAGCTGACATTTTTATTATTACCATTTTGAGGTAGATACGTTGTTTTGACCTCCTGTTATTGCATTTTATTGCAATGTTGCGGCGATCAACAAAACGGAATTCTGGCGTTTTGATTTTTTTCTCGTTACGCCGTTTACCGATGGGATTAATTATTTTTATATTTTGATAGATCGGGCGTTTATGAAAGCGGCGATACCATATATGAGTTTTTTTTTTTTTTTTATAATTTTATGGGGCAATAGGGGAGTGACTTGAACTTTTATATTTTTTAATCTTGTAAAATATTTTTTAAAATTTTATTTTACTTTTTACTTGCTTCAATAGTGTTCTTACGAGACTTGAAGCTGCTATCTTCTGATCCCTTGTGCTACACAAAGTAGGGCTTCAGCAGATCATCTCCTATGAAAGCCGGCCACGGGCGGGACGGCGCTTATAGCAGATCTGCAATGGCAACTACAGGGGTCTCCTTCACTCCTTCAGACCCCCGGTTGTCATGCCAACACATCGGTGCCCTCCGATCATGTGACAGGGGCGCCGATGGGCGAGGTTTATGACGTGCTTTCGGCAAGCTCATTTTAAATGCCGCTGTCAGAGATTGATAGCGAGCCAGTGGCATTTAACATGTTAACAGTCGCAGGTGGAACGCGATTCCACCCGTGGTTGTTAGGGGCACATGATGGCTGATGAAATCAGCTTTCATGTGCCTGAAAAGATGCGGGCTCAACATTGGAGACTGCCTCAAAGGAGAATACACGACCTATGATGTACCTATACGTGATAGATTGTGAAGGGATTAAGTAACCACACTATTTTAATTTTATTTTTATTTTCCCTGCAAAATTATTAGTTTGTTTCTCAATGGATTTGTACACATTATCGGTGACATTCAAGGTGGAAAAAGTCGTAAAAAGATTCTTATTGATAGGATTTTTTTATATGACAAAAATCTGGCATTTTATCAGGAGTGTGTAGACTTTTTATATCCACCGTGAGTCTTTAATGTGTGATACAGTTTGCTGAACTGTGTATCTAATCCTGTCATGTGTGATTTTCTCTGCTGAGCTGCATATCTTATCCTATGATACAGTCTGCAAGGACAGTGTATCTAACCTCTGAGCCCTGCACAGCTTTAGGTCTTTAGCATACAGATTATTTTTACCTACAAGTTTTACATACTTTTATTGTGCGTAAAAAGCTTTTTCTGAGAATCGTCTGAAGGAATTTCAAGGGAGGAGTATATTATCCCTATAAGACTTCTGGCTGCCGGCGTCACATTGATGTCTGCATTTATGGGTGACACATTACTGGATGACCAATTCCATCAGAATCTGCCTCTTAGGCCGGAGTCACACACAACCACAAAAAATCGGTCCGTTTTAGACGGTCGACAATCGGATCAAAATAAAAACATCACACATCCGCCTGGCATCCGATTTTCCTTCAAAGATGCGATTTAATCGCATGTGTGTGTACCTTGTAACATCCGATTTTCATCCGACTTGCGAGATTTTCTCGCAGGCTTGCAAAACTGACATATAATGGATCCAAAAGAATAGTATTTCAATCACAAAAAAAAGAATAGATATATACACATAGAACACATATATATATATATATACATGTCATTGTGACATGTACATATCTATATATTTATAGTTCATACACTTCTACATACTGTTATAGCCGCTAATTCAATTGCCGGCTTCAGTGAAATCACAGAAGCCGACATGAAATGATACATTGTTTCCACACATTTAACCATGTAATTTCATGTATTTTTATATATGTTTGAAACATACAATTACATGAGTATATGTGTGCTAAATTTCAGACATGTAGGGGTTAATTAAAGGTGTAAATTCGTTGAAAAAAAATGCGTGGGCTCCCGCTGTATTTTCTCCACCAGACAGACAAAGCAAAGCGAGTGGGGCAGATAATAATAGCCTAGGGAGGGTACATTTTTTTTGTGCCCCCCCTGGCTACTAACATCTGCCCCCAGACACCCCAGAAAGGGCAAATCTATAATTAGATTCGCCCTTTCTGGCACTTTGCCCGTCTATTCCCATTGCCCTGTAGCGGTGGCGAATGGGTTAATCTCACCTTACTGTCACCTTAGTATTGAAAGGTGACCTTAAGGCAGGTTAATAATTGATAGCTGTCAATTAGACAACTATCAATTATTAATCCTATTGTATGAAAGAAAAATCAAACACACACAGTTTAATAAAAAATAAGTTTAATTAAATAATCACACAGTTTTTGACCATATTTTATTTTCCTGCTAAAACCATTTCCTGTAATAAAAATAAAATAAAAAAGCAAAATTATACTTACCAATCCGATGTACAGTCAGGTCCCACGGTGTAATCCATCAGAAAGGGTTAACAGGTTACAGGTCGCAGAGAGCTAATAATGCTGTCTCAGACCTGTATTCCCCTGAATGAATAATTCCTCTCCCCGCGAAAGTAGAGGAATAGATTCATGAATGGAGCTTAATTGATTTATTGCCAATTTAACTGTAGTGACCTGACCTAAAGGGAAAGTGGACACAATCAATTAAGCTTCATTCATGAAACACATCCTCTCCTGTCGCCAGGAGAGGAACTTATTCATTCATGAGCTTTGAGCTGAGCATGCAGGATTACTTGCACTGCTTGGCTCAAAGCTAGTTAACCCTTTGTGAAGGATTACAGCGTGGGACGTGACAGATCGGCGGAATAGGTAAGAATAATGTTGTTTTATTTTTTTTTTCTTTATTTTAGGAGATCAATGGCTTCGCACGGATTAAGTGTAAAATAAAATATGGTCAAAAAAATGTGTTTTTATTTCATTAAAATTATTTATTCTTAAAGTGTGTGTGTTTTTTTATTTACTTCAATAGGATTAATAATTGATAGTTGTCTAATTGACAGCTATCAATTATTAACCTGCCTTAAGGTCACCTTTCAATACTAAGGTGACAGTAAGGTGAGATTAACCCATTCGCCACCGCTACAGGGCAATGGGAATAGACGGGCAAAGTGCCAGAAAGGGCGAATCTAATTATAGATTTGCCCTTTCTGGGGTGTCTGGGGGCAGATGTTAGTAGCCAGGGGGGGCACAAAAAAAATGTACCCTCCCTAGGCTATTATTATCTGCCCCCACTCGCTTTGCTTTGTCTGTCTGGTGGAGAAAATACAGCGGGAGCCCACGCATTTTTTTTCAACGAAATTACACCTTTAATTAACCCCTACATGTCTGAAATTTTGCACAAATACACTCATGTAATTGTATGTTTCAAACATATATAAAAATACATGAAATTACATGGTTAAATGTGTGGAAACAATGTATCATTTCATGTCGGCTTCTGTGATTTCACAAAACCCGGCAATTGAATTAGCGGCTATTACAGTATGTAGAAGTCTAGGAACTATAAATATATGTATATGTACATGTCACAATGACATGTATATATATATATATATGTGTTCTATGTGTATATATCTATTCTTTCTAGTCTTTATTAAAGCTGTCAGTGTGATTTTACAGTATAGCCGGGGATGAATTGCCGGCTTTTCTAAAGGACACCGATGCGATTTCATCGCAAGTCACACAGTGTGGTCCGTTTGTAATCGATTTTTCATCGCTCCCATAGACTTGCATTGGCGATTGTCGACCGACAATCGGTGACAATCGCAGCATGCTGCGATTGTACACGGACGTTTAAAACGGACCACAAAAAATCTGATACTGGGAGCTGCTCCATAGATTAACATAGGTCCGACTGCAATGCGATATTTCATCGCATTGCAGTCGTCCGATTTTGTCGCCAGTGTGACTCCGGCCTTACATTAGTAATCTGCACATCCCGTCCCCCCCAGATAAGAAAGGCGTATGGAATATGTATAGCCCTTCCCTGGCTGCTGGTACGACCCCTCCACATTCTCATCATTAGGCCGGGATCACACATGCGAGTAAGTCGTCCGACACTCGCATGTGAAATCCCAGCTCTAGCGCCGGCACTCGGGAGTGGAGCGCGCGGCTGCATAGAACTACATGCAGCCGCGCGCTCCACTCCTGAGTGCCGGCGCCAGAGCTGGGATTTCACATGCGAGACTCAGCCGTGTTTCTCGCATGTGTGATCCCGGCCTTACTGTTAGAATACTTTACCACGCAGATACATGTACCGAGTAACAACAAACACTCCCTATCTGGCTTCTATCTCACATTTAAAGGGAAATTTTTACAGTAAATGTGGTCTGATCTGTGGGTATCATCTTTTAATTCTAGGTGAACTGAGCAGATTAATAAAAAGTTTTATAGAAAAAGATTCAGAATAGCTTGTAATTTTTTTAATTTGAGGCTTAGGAGTCCAGTAGGCGGTCCTAATCTGTGATTTACAATGATCATGATGACCAGGGCAGGCTCCAGGTTTTCATGAGCCCCGGGTGAAAGAGTCTCAGTGGGCCCCTTTAACACATACCACAATTTATGATGCACAGAGACGGCAAAAAATATAGGTATATTACAATGCCAAAGATTTCACTTCTTACATTACATGAGTGATATCTATTGTAATTCTACAATAGATCAGAAATTGGACAGTATAGTCCTCCATACAGTATTATGGGCACCACATAGTGCTCCATACAGAATAATAAGCCCCATATATTGCTCCATAGAGTATTATGGGCACCACATAGTGATCCATACAGAATAATGAGCCCCATATATTGTTTCATACAGAATAATAGACCCCATTAATGCTCAATACAGTATAATGAGCCACATATAATGCTCCATACAGTATAATGAGCCCATATAATGCTCCATACAGTATTATGGGCACCATATATTGCTCCATACAGAATCATGGACCCCATATTTTGCTCCATACAGAATAATGAGCCTTATATTTTGCTCCATACAGAATAATGAGCCACATATATTGCTCCATGCAGAATAATGAGCCCCATATATTGTTCCATACAGTATATAATAAGCCCCATATATTGCTCCATACAGAATAATGGACCCCATATAATGCTCCAAACTGTATAATGAGCCCCATATATTGCTCCATACAGTATATAATAGGCACCATATATTGCTCCATAAAGAATAATGAGCCCCATGTGTTGCTCAATACATAAAGGGGCCCATATAATGTTCCATAAAGTATATGATGGACTCCATATAATGCTCCAGTATATGATGTGCCCATATAATGATCCATATATAATTGGCCCCTCATATGATGCTCCAGTGTATAATGGGCCCAATATACGATGCTTCAGTGTATAATGGGCCTCATACCAGTGTATGATAGTCCCTATATATAATGCTACAAACATAAAAAAAATAATATGAAATACTCACCTCTCCTCGCTGGCCGCTGCTCTGCTCCGGACTACTCAGCGTCACCATCTTCCAGCTCTCTGCACTGTGACTGTTCAGGCAGAGGGCGCACAGATGTGACGTCATAGCGTCCTCTGACCTGAACGTCACAGTCAGAAGATGCCGCAGTGATGGAACGGGGAGAGGTAAGTATCACAAATGACAGGGCCCTGAGCAAGCAGGGGGGCCCCACTCACGGGAGTCGGCAATGGCACAGTCACCGGGCCCCCATAGTGTGCCGATGTCCCTGATGTCGAGTGGGCCACCCAGCCTGCTCAGGGCCCTGGCAGTTGCCCGGGTGCGCCGGGTGCTGATGCCGGCCCTGGAGTGGAGATATGTATCACGAAAATTGCTATCTTATGAGATGTGAAAACTCAGAAGTTTCTCTCCAGCAGGTTATGTGCTGAGAGGGGTTAATCAGTCCTGACAGGTTTTTTTGTGGTTGTGGTTTTTTTGTGAATAGCTGTAAGAGATGGGCGGGACAGTTACTCACCATATCTCCACCCCAAGGGTGTGGTTTGACAAGTTAGGCCTCTTTCACACTTCAGTCGTGCGACGTCAGTCAAAATCCGTCAAAATGTGAAAAAAACGGATCCGCCATTTTTTTTGGTGGATCCGTTTTTTTCCCATTGACTTGCATTAGTGACGGATTTTGACGGATGGTCGTCCGTTAGGTCCGTTTTTTGACGGATCCGCCAAAAAATTGGCATCCGTCATTTCAGAAAAACATCCAAATGCAACGTTTTTTTGGTCCGCCAAAATGGCGGAGTGTGGTGGATCCGCCGCATCCGCCATTTTGTATAATGGCCGCCTATGGGCGGCGGATCCGCTGGCATCCGTCTTTGACGGAATCTGCCAGCAGATCCGTCTCCTCCATAGAAAACCATTGAAAATGCTGCCAAAACTGTCCGGGGTCTCTCTCTCTCTCTCTCTCTCACACTCTCTCTCTCTCTCTCCTCGGTCCGGACTTGCAAACTTACATTTTCCGGAACGAAAATTTCATAATTTCCGGGTGAACACTTCTTGGCGAATCCATCTGAAAACTGATCCGTTTTACATCCGTTTTTACACTTTTCTGACAGATCCGCCATTTTCACACTTGGGCGGACGTCACACGACTGAAGTGTGAAAGAGACCTTAAATGTCCTCACACTGAGTTTTTCTTTGTCTGTGAGTCTGGTGGCAAGGAAGTCTCCAGAGAAGTGTTTATGTGCAACTGTGATGGACTCTGTTGACGGTACCCTGAGTGGGCGGATTCATGCAGGCCTAAAAACTGTGTTATACATTATCTTTTTGTTCCCTGGTTTTGCCCAAAAGGCCAAGTTTATTTTGTTGAACCCTGCACTGGTTTATGCCGTGATTTAAAAACCAGCAGAAGAAACATTACTGTGTCTACCTCTATGAGAAGCTGAGTGAGTCGACGTACCACAGTGCCTATATATTTTTTGCATAAAATATAGCTATGTATTACTTCCTATATCCTCATATTCTCCCTCTAGCAGTTCAGTGACCCTTTCACGTGTCCTTTATAGTCCATATTATCTTATCTCACTGTGTGCATGGGCATACCTCCTCTGTGGAGGAGAGTTAGTGGAGAACACTGGCAAAGTTCTAGGAACACATGTAGCTGCTACGGACTGCACGTCCTGGGTAAATGCGGCTTTAGGGATGGAACAGCACTCAGACAAAATTTCTTCAATTTACCCTATCTGATAATTTTTTTCTATTCAAGGGGTCCTGTTTCCTGCAGCTCCAGTGAACAGCCATGGGAGCCTCATTTGCACCATCTTACGCCAATCTGTTCCTGGGATTGTGGGAGAGGGACCTCTTCCTGTCTGATCGTCACGGATCTATGGGCCACGTTCTTTTCTGAACGCGGTACATAGATGATGTGTTTCTGATCTGGCAGGGTTCTCCTGAGTCCCTTCACAATTTTATGACATCTCTCAATCGGAATGATCTTAACATACATCTTACTTACCATTTTGATAGGGAGTCCATTGACTTCCTTGATGTATTGATTAAGAGGGATAATCAGAATTTTTTACACACCGATCTCTTTTGGAAATCCACCTCAATTAATTCTCTCCTCAGAGCTGACTCGTCACGTTCACCACCTATGATCCGTTCAATACCCACGGGCCAATTTCTACGTCTCCATAGAATTTTTTCAAATTACATGGATTTTTACAAACAGGCTGATGACCTTAAAAAGAGATTTCTTGATAGAAGCTACAGCCTTTAACAGGGCTAGACAAACCCCTAGAAATTTGGCTCCATATTCCTCTACTACTACTAAAAAAACAAAAACTACCAATGACATCAGATTCATTACACGACATCACGGACATGATGTGCCACTTCTTGGAAAAATCCTGGCCAATCTTGCTCTCAGATCCAATTCTCTCAAAGTGTTTGGGACCTAAACCAACCGTTACCTTCAGTCGATCCAGAAACCTTGGTGATTTCCTTGTCAAAAGTCATTATGTCAATGAGCCAACAACCTTTGTTTCATGCTCAACACCAATCCCTGGATGTCGACCATGTGGTAACTGTGTTGCATGCCCCAACATTATACGTGCTCAATCTTTCTCCAGCTCGGATGGATTAACAGCGTATACCATTAAATACTCAAATACGTGTAATACAAAAGCTGTCATCTACTATGTCACCTGTCCTTGCTCCATGATATATGCTGGCCTAACTACACAACCCCTTAAAGTCCGGGTACTGGAACACATTCTCGGTATCATTGCTGCCAAAGAGGTGGATGACATCTCTCTTTTGAAAACACTACCAAACCATTTTAAGACACACCACGACTTCGATGGCTCAGCATTGAAAACTAGGGGTATTGACTTGATTCCACCCAGTATTAGAGGTCGTAAAATTAGCAACCTACTAGTGAGATTTGAATCAAGGTGGATCTGGACCCTGAAGACGGTTCACCCCTTGGCCTTAATGAACACCTCAGCTATGTTCCCTTTCTGTAAACCTTAAAAAGGGTGTCCATCTTACCCCTTTAGTTCATTTTATGTATTTATTTATTTATATATCTGTTATATATATTTTTGTTGGAATATGTTTGGTGCAACAACTCCATTCCTGTCTATGAGTGTTTAGTTGCTAGATTTGTATACTGTGTATAAAGTAAAAAAAAAAACTAAACTCCCAGAGGCTCACACAGGGAGAGCATGTGACTGTATTTCCAGTTTTCCTGTGTCTGTGTATGAGAGAATCAGCCTGATGTAGATGCTGCACAGATAGAGACACACAAATGATTTATTCCTGATCTATTAAGCTTATCATATATTGTTCCTGATTGTTCCTGAATAAACAAGTTCTGTTGTCACACGCTTAGAGATTATCGTGACTAATCCACTGCCAACATTTTTTTTTAACTGTGTTTTTATGTATTTGCATGTTTTTAGTTCTGTTCATGGTAATGTGGCTTCCTTTTGTCCGATACGATCATTCATGGTTTTCAGACGTGCATTACTCTGAAGATACATTTTTGCATCAATGAATTGATGGAAATACATCTATATCAGCGCTATCTCCCTATCATTATGTCCATTTTTATTTTTATTTATTATTATTTATTTTTTATTCTCTACTCATTATCTTTATTTATATTTATTCTTATATTTATTTTCATTATATATATTTATTATCGTCTAATATTTTTCATTTCATATTATTTATTCTTTTTTTTTCATTTTGCTTATGTTCAGACACATTACATTCAAAATCCACTTATATACTGAAAAGTGTTTTTGTATCTACGCTCATTTGATTATTATTTTTTCATTTTTTTAGTTATTTATTCCATATACTTGTATTATTGTATGGATATTAACATATGTATGCCTGTATAATATTATTTTTATTCATTTATTATTTACTTATTTTTTTCATTTTTTAATTATTTTTTTCTATTTATATTGGTATACATTATCTTTTATAGTGTCTTGTACATATGAATTTGTAAGGTTCTATGTATATATTCCTGAAACTCAGTTTGTTCGTCAGCCATTTTACTTTCTGTCTTGCTGCAGCTATCTTGCCCTCAGTCAAAATGGAGTTTTCAGCTTGCATGTTCCCGCCCTGATTCTCTCCTTTGCTTCTTAAGCAGCCACAGCTGAGCAATCAGTGCTTCAGAATCTAGCCTGCAGTGAACCTGTGACTTGACTCCTGTAAGCCTTGGACCTTGTACTCCAGCTATTCCTACTGAGGAACTCTGAAGCACTTGTGGACTCTGAACCCTGCTCTTTGAAAGACCCACGTTTGCATGGACTTACGGTAACAGAGAAGAAGATCCTGAATCTGTATTGGAGAGTGATTGCTGAGCTTGGATTACTCTGGCCTGCTGTGTCTCCTGTTTCTGTGTCTGCAAACTGTGTGACTATTTCTGCCAACTTGTATGAAGTAATACAGGACTTTTCTATATCAAACCTGTGACTCCTGTGTTTTCATCGCACCCAAGCACAAGACGCTATATGAACTGTACTACATACATTACAAGATTCTGAAGCCAAAACGTTAGTGTCTGCTGGGTCTGGAAGGCTGTGTCTGCTGTACTGTGGATATCAGACGTCCGGTTGTACTTTCTGTGATGACAGTGGTTGTGACTTCTCACAACCATTCCAGGTGAGCAATTCCCTTAAGTTTTTTCTTTTTTGCAGTGTTACCACAGGTAAACACTATTGTTTTTTTTTTTTTCCTTTCTTTTCTCTTTTTTTGTCTGCTGTAACTCTGGATATCAGATGTCTGGTTGAAACTTTCTGTGATGATAGTGGTTGTGACTTCTCACAACCATTCCAGTAATCCTGTCTTAAAAGATCTGGAAAATGGAGGCCCGCATAAAGGAACTTTGCGGAGTGACTGATAATATCCTTGCAGATTTGCAGAATATAAAGACCCGTTTTACAAATCTACAGGACCTCAATAATCACAATTTGCAAGTGGTTGGACAGACTACCCAGGATTTGCGAGCCAGGATTGAGGTTCTAGAGGGGCGAGTCCAGGCTCCTGCCGTAGCCCCGAGTGCTGGGATTCCCAAGTTGCCCCCTTTTCGTTTTGGCGGTGAACGTGAGAAATTCAGGGGATTTATTAATCAATGCAATCTTTTTTTTTCTGCACATGCTTCACAATTTCCCACTGAACGATCTAAGGTGCTTACTATAATTATGTTGCTTACCAACAAGGCTTTAATGTGGGCAAACCCTCTGATTGAGACTGAGGATGATTGTTTGAATCACCTTGATGATTTTATTTCAGCCATGGGGCAGGTGTTTGATGACCCCAATCGAGGTGCAACAGCTGAAGCAGCCATGTTAGCTTTGCGCCAAGGTAAGCACTCGGTAGCTGAATATGCCTTGGATTTCAGGAGATGGGCCCTTGATACCACCTGGGACAGTTCCGCCAAAAAATCTATTTTTCGAAAGGGGTTATCTCCACTGATTAAGGATGAACTTGCTCGTGCCGACCCTCCCACTGCGTTAGGTGACTTTATTAACTACTGCATCCGTATTGATACTCGTCTGACTGAACGCAGGCAAGAGAGATGGTTCGAAAGCAATCGTACTAACCTTTTCCTACCTTCCTCTCCAGCTAAGGAACCTTTGAGTAGGATTACACGGGAACCTGAACCTGAACCCATGCAGGTAGACTCTTTACAACGACGGGTTAGTGATGCACGCAAGGAACATCGTTTTAAGGAGAATCTATGTTTCTATTGTGGTAAGTCAGGGCACTTCATTATAAACTGCCCCAGCCGTTCTCGTAAGACTACTGCAGCACTCATTCATTGTGAGTGTTGCGAGAGGGGATCTGTCAGGTCCGAGCCTCAGGCTCCAGAGAGATCTGCAGCAACAGATCTTGATTTCTCGGACTTAAACTCCGTTACCTCTGAGGACGTTGACTGTGTAAACGCTGCCATTTTTCAAGTTTCCTCAGCGGTGTCCCAGCTGAGTTGTAAGAAAAACAATTCTCATTGCTTTCTTTCCATCAAACTCTGGGTTGACTCAGCTTGGGTGTCTAGCTCTGCTATGATCGACTCAGGGGCAAGTGGAAATTTTATGGATGTCTCCTTTGCTCTGAAACAGGGAATACGTTCAGTGAAGAAGGCTACTCCAGTACAGATGGAAACTGTGGATGGCTCCCTGCTGACCTCTGGACCAGTGGATCAGGAAACAGAGCCTTTGAGGGTTCTTATGGGTAAAGATCATCAAGAGAAACTGTCCTTTATGCTTATCTCTTCTCCCCACTTTCCCATTATTCTAGGGCTACCATGGCTGCAGGCTCAGAATCCTACCATTAACTGGGAGACCAAGGAATTACACTTTCCAGAGAAACAGATGAGTCCAAAAGTTTCAGCTTGCTCTGTTCCTAAAGGAATCATGTCAGTCCCTGAACTACCAGCTGTATACCAGGACTATGTGGATTTATGTGACAAGAAGAACGCTGACCAGCTTCCTCCTCACCGTCCATATGATTGTCCAATTGAATTATTGCCTGGAGCAGAGATACCTTTTGGTAAGATCTACCACCTGGCGGGGCCCGAGCTAAAGGCTTTAAAGGATTACATAGATGAAAATCTAGCCAAGGGCTTCATACGCCCCTCTTCATCTCCTGCAGGTGCACCCATCTTCTTTGTAAAGAAGAAAGATGGATCTCTGAGACCATGCGTAGACTATAGGGAACTCAATAAGGTTACTATTAGAAACCGTTATCCATTGCCTTTAATCCCTGAGTTATTGGAGAGAGTGCGACATGCCAAAATTTTTTCTAAACTAGATCTTCGTGGGGCCTATAACTTAGTCCGTATTAGACCTGGGGATGAATGGAAGACTGCATTCAGGTCACGCTATGGACACTTTGAATATCTAGTTATGCCTTTTGGTCTGAGTACCGCCCCAGCCACTTTCCAACACTTGGTGAATGACATCTTCAGGGATCTCCTAGATACATTCGTGGTAATTTATTTGGATGATATTCTAATTTTTTCTAACTCCACAGAGGAACATCATGGACATGTGAGAATGGTCTTGGAACGTCTAAGACAAAATCATCTTTACATCAAACTTGAAAAGTGTGAATTCCATAGGACCGAAATTCAATTTCTGGGGTATGTACTGTCTAGACAAGGAATTAGTATGGATGGAAGCAAAACCCAAGCCATCAAGGATTGGCCAAGTCCTAGAAATGTGAAGGAGGTACAGCGCTTCATCGGGTTTGCCAACTTCTATAGACGTTTCATTAGAAATTTCTCTGAGGTAGTGTCACCTATCACTCAACTTACCCGGAAAGAGTCTAGGTTTTCCTGGACTCCCCAAGCCCAGGAAGCATTTTCCCGTCTAAAAGATAAATTTACCACTGCACCTATCCTAGTACATCCCAACCCCGAGCTTGCCTTCATAATAGAGGTGGATGCTTCAGACTGTGCCGTTGGAGCTATACTCTCTCAGAGAACAGGTGAGAAGAATGTCTTGCATCCCTGTGCCTTCTTTTCCCAGCAGTTGTCTTCGGCTGAGAGGAACTACGATGTGGGCAATAGAGAGTTGTTGGCCATTATTGCCGCCTTCAAAGAATGGAGACACCTTCTTCAGGGAGCTGCACAGCAAATAGTCGTCCTGACAGACCATCGTAACCTTGAGTTTATCAGGTCGGCTAAGTGCCTGACTCCTCGCCAGGCTCGCTGGAATCTTTTCTTAAACCAATTTAATTTTATCATCTCTTATAGACCAGGATCGCGCAATGGAAAGGCTGATGCACTCTCTAGGATTTACTCAGCAGAGACACGTCCAATTACTCCTCCTAAGACTATTCTTCCTGACTCTAGATTCCTAGGAGTAATTCATAATCAAGACCTACTTAAGGACATCAAGGAAGCATACCATGCGGATTCCTTTTTGGCACAACCCCCAAGGGACGTAAGTCTTGTCTTTAAGAATGGTGTGTGGATTCAGGGACAACGCCTGTATATTCCTGAAACAGTCAGATTAAGAGTATTGCAACTCATTCACGATTCCAAGATAGCTGGGCATAGAGGAATTCTAAAGACACAGGAATTTCTTTCTCGTTTCTTTTGGTGGCCCACTTGCAGGAAGGATGTTTTGAATTATGTCACTTCATGTGAGGTCTGTGCAAGATGCAAAACACCTCGCTCCTCACCAACTGGTCTGTTACAGCCTCTTCCCACCCCGTCCCGCCCGTGGGGATCCATTTCTATGGACTTCATTGTGGAGTTACCAACCTCTCAGGGGAAGAACACCATTCTAGTGGTGGTTGACCGTCTAACAAAGGCAGCTCATTTTATCCCTTGTGTCGGCTTACCCACTGCAAAACAAACATCAGATTTGATGATTAAAGATGTGTTTCGCTTACATGGAGTACCGGATGAGGTTATTTCGGATCGAGGGGTGCAATTCACTTCTAGGTTTTGGCAAATTTCTGTGCAGCATTGGACATTAAAGTAAACCTTTCTTCTGCTTTTCATCCCCAGACTAATGGACAGACCGAACAACCAATCAAACCTGGAGCAGTATCTCCGCTGCTTTATCTGCCACCTACAGGATGATTGGGTGGATCTACTTCCATTAGCTGAGTTCTCGTATAACAACTCTCAGAGTGCCTCCACTAAACAGTCTCCTTTTTACTCTAATCTAGGTTATCATCCTAACATTCTACCACGATTTCCCATAGAAACGCCTTTACCAGCAGTGGCTGAAAGAATCACGTCTTTACAGAAGAATATGGATCTTCTAAAGGAAAATCTGGAATCGGCTCAAGAAAGGTACAAGAAAGCAGCAGATAAATTTCGTAAACCTGCACCAGCTTTCAAGGTAGGAGACTTGGTCTGGCTGTCAACCAGAAATCTTAAGTTAAGGATTCCATCGTCTAAGTTGGGACATAAGTACATTGGACCCTATAAAATCAGTAAAATTATAAGTGCCGTTGCTTGTCGTCTTCAACTGCCCAGAACTATGAGAATCCACCCTGTCTTTCATGTATCCCTACTAAAGGCTGCGACACCCAATACATTTCCTGGACGTTCCTCTGCTTGCCCTGACCCAGTGCTAGTCGATGGTCAGGAAGAATTTGTGGTGGAAAGGATTTTAGATTCCAGGTTGTATAGAAATCAGTTACAATATCTGATTAAATGGCAGGGCTACCCAGTGGAGGACAACTCATGGAACCGGTCAATAACGTTAATGCTCCTCGCTTGCTCCGTCAGTTTCATCAGAGGTACCCACACAAGCCTGGTCTGAGGTCATCCGGAGGTTGTCCTTAAGGGGGGAGTAATGTAAGGTTCTATGTATATATTCCTGAAACTCAGTTTGTTCGTCAGCCATTTTACTTTCTGTCTTGCTGCAGCTATCTTGCCCTCAGTCAAAATGGAGTTTCCAGCTTGCATGTTCCCGCCCTGATTCTCTCCTTTGCTTCTTAAGCAGCCACAGCTGAGCAATCAGTGCTTCAGAATCTAGCCTGCAGTGAACCTGTGACTTGACTCCTGTAAGCCTTGGACCTTGTACTCCAGCTATTCCTACTGAGGAACTCTGAAGCACTTGTGGACTCTGAACCCTGCTCTTTGAAAGACCCACGTTTGCATGGACTTACGGTAACAGAGAAGAAGATCCTGAATCTGTATTGGAGAGTGATTGCTGAGCTTGGATTACTCTGGCCTGCTGTGTCTCCTGTTTCTGTGTCTGCAAACTGTGTGACTATTTCTGCCAACTTGTATGAAGTAATACAGGACTTTTCTATATCAAACCTGTGACTCCTGTGTTTTCATCGCACCCAAGCACAAGACGCTATATGAACTGTACTACATACATTACAGAATTTCACTTATTTCTATTCATTATTTAATCACATTTTTCACTCTTATGTATATTGTAGTGTTGTTGTGCAGATGAAGGGAACTCTAGAAGGCCACACAGAGATGCTGGATGGTAGGTTTAAACAGCCATACTTTATTTTCGTTCCTCTCTCCTGCTCCCCTTACCCAGGACTTCCTGCTCCTGCCTAGTCTCCTCCTCCCCATTACATCATTGTTACTAGGCAGAAACTGAAACAAGAATAACAGCAAGCCAATCACAGATATAGTAACAACATCACATCTCTCCTCTTCTCACCAAACAAACAACATTATAACTGGATAACAGTCCAAAAGTTCACATTACTACGAAGGATTTTTTTTTCTTTTTACTGCAGAACATAGTCCAAGAGGTGGGCTGGCGGTCTACGATTTGCCCTCGCTGGATAGCGGTGAGACATCACAGTCCCAGATGAACTTTCTGAGTCCCCTGAGGTATCCTCCCTTGGAACTGCTGAGCTCTGGGGATCCGGCAGGACGTCATCGCTATCTGCCTCGTCTGTTTCTGGGACATAGTCGCAAAGTTTTTTAAAATGGGACACGTTCCTTGTGACCTGGTGACCGTGATCTTGAGCAGTAACCATGGTGCCTTTGACTTGTGTGACCTGAAAGGGTTCAGGATAGTATTGTGATGCAAACTTGTCTCTAGGTCTTAGCCTTTTTACCAGGACCCAATCACCCACCAATACTTCCGGTGGCTTGCAACGATGACTGCTCTTATCTGCATACCTCTTCATCTTCTGTTTGGATATGGCATCCTTAGTAGCAATTGGGGTTTGAACAGGGCTCTGTGGAACGCTCGGTAGTTTGACACGCATAGGCCTGTTGAACAGCGCAGTGGCAGGTGGTATCCCAGTATTAGAATGGGGTGTAGCTCTGTACTGTCTAAGAAATCTGTGTAACTCTTGCTGTAAGTCCTTGTGCTCCATGGTAGCGATCCTCAAAGTTTTGTTGATTGATTGCATGAACCGTTCCACTTCACCATTGGCCTGAGGCCAGTAAGGAGTTATTTTCCTGTGAGTGAAACCAAGATAGGTTGCGAATGATCGAAAGTCTGTGCTATTAAAAGGTGGTCCATTGTCGGACTTCACTGTTTCCGGTATGCCATATGCCGAGAAGATCTTGTGTAATTTTGGTATAACAGCCCTGGCAGAGGTTGTCGAAACATGTTCAATGACTGGGAACCTCGAATAGTCATCCATGACAACCAGCAGATAGGAGTGATCCGGTAAAACACAGAAATCAACACTAACAGCAGCCCACGGGCCCTCTGGCAGGGGTGTCATTTGTAAGGGTGCTCGTCTATGGTCAATTGTAGTTGCTTGGCAAGGTATGCAATTTTCAATGAGTGCCTCTACTTTTTTGTCTAGTCCTGGAAACCAGACTTTCTCTCTCAGTAATTGCTTTGTTTTCACCACCCCTTGATGAGCCTCGTGGGCCAGATCCAGTACTCTGCTTTGAAGTTTCTGGGGTATCACCAACCGATTGTTACGCAACAGTAGATTTGAATCAGACACGGAGAGATCATGTCATGCATTAAAGAAGGCTGTCAAGTAGGTTGTTTGATCCGGTGTTTGGAGGCGGGCTTCAGCAAGAAAATTGCTCCAATTTTTAGATCGAACAGTCTCTATAACTAACTGAAGTTGGTGTTCGGAATCCACCGTTTGTTGTATTTCCTCCATAGTCATAGCTTTTGGCACATAATGTGCAACAATAAAATTGATATGTTCCTCTGCAAGGATAGTTGCTGGGATGTCGTCCTTGGTAGTTTGTGGTGTTGGGTGTCTCGAAAAGTAGTCAGTCGGATTACCAGCTCCTGCCTCGTATCTCAACCGAAACTGGTAGTTCTGTAGGCGGAGCAACCAGCGTTCAAGTCGTGGGGGAGGCTTTGAAGAATGTTTGTTGAAAAGCGGAATGAGCGGTTTGTGGTCGCTTATCACTGTGAATTTATGTCCCATAAGGTACAGATGAAAATGAAGGCATCCCCACACAACCGCAAGAGCTTCCCTTTCAGTTTGTGAATAGCGTTGTTCTGTCTCTGTTAAGGCTTTGCTTGCATAGGAAATGGTAGAAACGTTGCCTTCTTTGGACACTTGTGTGAGAATTGCTCCCAGGCCCACCGGACTAGCGTCCACGATCAGCTCTGTGGACTTTAGAGGGTCAAAATAGGCCATGACGGTGTCGCCAGTCAGACCTGACTTCATGGAATCGAATGCTGCTTGGTGTTCAGTAGTCCATGTCCAAGGAGTGTCTTTTTTCGTGAGTAGTCGCAGGGGTTCGGAGATCGTGGCCAGATCAGGCATAAATCGCCCACAGTACGTGACTAGTCCTAGAAAACTGTGAACCTCTGACACATTTTGAGGTTGGCTAGCTGACTTTATGGCAGCAACTTTCTGAGGATCTGCTGAAACTCCTTGCTCCGAAAAGATATATCCAAAGAAGCTTAATGACTTTTGGTTAAACTCACATTTTGACGGATTGACAGTTAGATTGCAGGCTTGCAGTCTCTGAAACACTTGCTCTAAGTGACTGTCATGCTCCTCTTGGGTTGTACCATATATAAGAATGTCATCACTGACGTTTAGAACTCCTGCTATTCCAGATAGAACCTGACTGATAACGTTCTGAAATATTTCTGCCGCAGATGAGATACCAAAGTTCAACCTCTTGAATCGTCGTAAGCCCACATGGGTACTAAAAGTTGTAATGTACCTGGAATCTGGATGCAACTCAAGTTGATGATAACCTGATTTTAAATCAATTTTAGAAAATACTTTTGCACCATTCAGGTCTGTGATAATGTCATCAATAGTGGGCGTGATGTGCCTTTCTCTTTGAATAGCCAAATTGGCATGCCGCATATCCACACATAGCCGGATTTTACCAGGCTGCTTTGGTTTTGGTGCAACAACAATGGGCGATACCCAAGGAGTCGGGCTTTCAACTCGTTCAACAACATCAGACGCTTCCAGATCCTGCAGTTCTTGCTCCACAAGTTTGCGGACATGAAATGGGATGCGCCTGTGAGGTTGAACAGACGGCTGTATTGACTGGTCAATATGCAATTTTATCTGAACGTCTTTTAGCTTACCGAGACCTTTAAAGAGATTGGGGTATCTCTGCATGATGTGTTGGGCCGTAGGACCTGTGACGCTATTGACCAGGTTGACCAGACCAGAGATATAGCACTCCTGCAGCTGAGAAGCGTGTCTGCGGAGCACTCTACTACATATACAGTGTCGGTGATGGACTTCCCGTCAGCTGCAAGTTCTGACTGAAATTTGCCACACAGGGGTAGTGCAGATGCTGAACCATAAGGAAAAATCTTTAGGCTAGTGCTTTGTAGAGCAGGTCTGTTCGGGAGTTGGCTATAGACTGCACGGCTGATGACGTTTACTGATGCCCCCGTGTCTACTAGGGCTTCCACCGGACTACCATTTATCAGGATAAGTCGCCTTGGACTGGTAAGTGCGTGCAGTGTTTGAGATCCCTCTGCAGTCACTGAGAATAGATAAGTACTGTGAGGCTCGTCAGTAAGCTGCAGCGTTTGGATTTTCTGTGACCTGGGTTGTACTGTGGAATGAGGGGATTGTGGTTTGGATCTACACACTTTTGCAAAATGGTTTTGTTTTCCACAATTATGGCAGGTCCCCCCTTTTGCTGGGCAGACATTCTGGTGAGGATACGACCCTCCACAGTTGTAGCAAGTTGCCCCCTGCATACGAGGCACAGGCGGTCTCTGTGTCAGCTTTGCTATACAAGATGGTGCTTCCGCCTCGCACTCAATGTTCTCTATGAGTTTAGCTTGTTTTTCGGCGGTATCATTTACACGTGCTGTTTCAAGCAGTTTTGCTAAAGTCATGGTGGGATCTCTGAGTGCTTGTCTCCGTAACTTAGAGGAGATGCAGCCTTGTAAAATCTGCATTTGGATCTCTTTGTCGACGTCTGTAAATTCACAGTAAGCTGCAAGGTGCCGTAGTCGGACATGATATTCATCAGTGCTTTCTGTTGCTGACTGCTTTAATTGTCTAAACTTGAAGATTTCAAATGCTGCATTTCTGTGTGGGGAGAAATACTTGCTTAATGCTGCCTTACTGAGCTCATAGTCTTTATCTTCTCCTGTATTAGGCAGAGTAGTGAAGCTATCATAGACTTGTTCCCCTGCATAATGTAATAGCATGGCTTTCTTCCTGGTATCATCTGATATGTTCATGGCTTGTAGGAATATATCAAAACGCTTCACTTCAGCCATTTCACCCAACATGCTGCTAGGTTAGCTGGGGACTGATGCACATCAAAAGCAGGGAAGGCAGGTAAAACAGGCCATTGTTGTAGAGCTGAAATACCTTTAGCTGATGATGAACGCTTCCTCGTCGCCAGTTGTGGTGTTGTTGTGCAGATGAAGGGAACTCTAGAAGGCCACACAGAGATGCTGGATGGTAGGTTTAAACAGCCATACTTTATTCTCGTTCGTCTCTCCTGCTCCCCTTACCCAGGACTTCCTGCTCCTGCCTAGTCTCCTCCTCCCCATTACATCATTGTTACTAGGCAGAAACTGAAACAAGAATAACAGCAAGCCAATCACAGATATAGTAACAACATCACATATATGACTTACATTCTCACTGTTCTCTTACACTGGTTTTCTTTTCTTTTTTTGTCTGTTCATTCACCATTTTCACATCTCACTATTTACCTCTTTCCTTTTCTATATACGTCCATCACTCTTTGACCTTCATTTTACTCCATATTCTATTTCTATCTTTAGCGCTCATCCAGTTCCACCTGCTACAGCTCAGTCTTTGTATGCCCATGACGCTTGGATCGGACTCGCACGCATGCGCAGTCTGTGTCCCGGCAGTTTGCGGGTTCCGGCATCTCTATGCTACCGTGGTGACGGGTCACATGCTCCCTGTCGTCATCAGCCGCATGACACGGGCGCCCGCTACTTCTGGGTCCTCCCGGCTGCGCATGCGTCATCCACATTCCGTGTCCATTCTCGTTGGCTACATCCCCTTTTTAAACTCACTTCTGCTTATGGACGCCACCTCCTGACGAAGGAGTTGATCTGAAACGCGCGTCAGGGCGCGTTCCTGCATGCAACAGTGTGACCACATAGGTAACAGCTTTCTATACTAATCATTTGGCTCACACCGGTTATTGCACTGTATTTAGGTTCCTATGAGCTATTGCCATGCCATTGCAGTTAGTTTACCCATTGTGGCTCTACCATTTACTATTTCTACTGCATATGCACTTTATCTCTTGTCCTACTGATGTGCAATGTTATGCTGACATTTTGCCTGATTTAGTATTTCATAGTTCCAACTTTTTAAAGGGACACACATGCACTTTATTTCCATTGTGATACCATATTTCTGCATGTATTGCTGTGATTATTTTGGCACCATTTATTAATTACGAGTTTACATATGTATGAACTTTAGCTTTTACAGATTTTTATTTATATGTACTTCTTATATCAGCATTTTCTATGTTTTATTTTTATGCGTATATATTTTTCCAAATTATTGGCACTTTTCACTGTTGTGTCCTTTTACTTTATTAACTTTATTATTTTTGTATAATATTTTTTTGAATATTTGTCATTTTTTGTCAGCATCTTCTAGTCACCTCTGCGTTCTGCAGGCACACTTGTTGTCATTAGCACAGTATTTTATCCCTTCTTTTTTGTCTCAATAAAATTTTGCATTCTACTGTTCCAATTATTTGATTTGTACTATTTTTTATTTGACCACTTAGTTCAGTTTTTCTCCAGCTTCATGGGTAAGTGCAGCTATAGGGATGGAACAGCGCTCAAACAATATGGAGGAGCTGATCAAACAGTTGATCCTAAGCCAGTAGCAGCACCAGCAGCACCAAGAGCCATAGCAACTACAGTAGGAGACAAACTACTGGTGCAGGAGATCCAACAGCAGCAATGGCAGATGTAACCCCGGCCAGGGGATGTCCACAGTAGAGAAACTGGGCCTTCCCCAAGACCAGGTGATGACTTACACGTCCAGAAGATGGGAAGACGGGCCATGCAGAAGATGACTCCGGGGGATGATGTGGAAACCTTTATCACGCTTCTGAGACTGTTGTTGATCAGGAGAGACTTTCGCCAGAGCATTGGGAGGAGGTGCTGGCGTCATATTTGACAGGTGAATCTCAAAAGGCATATTATGACTTAGCACTGCAGGGTGCCAAGGAATATGCCAAGTTAAAAAACAAAATCTTGGCATGCCTGGAAGTAACTATGTCGGTGACAGCCCAACGAGTCCATCACTGGGCTTAACTTCACCTTTACTCAAACCCCCTCGTTCGCAGATGTTTGGCTTGCTACATCCAGTCCAGAAGTAATTGCAGCCAGAGTCTTCCAATCCTGCCCAGTTGGTCGAGTGTGTGGTGAAGGACATATTCATCTACTCCCTTGCCAAGCCGATGTAAACCTAGGTTTCACAGTGTGACCCCCGGAACGCGGATGACCTGGTTGGCCCAATGGAGAGGTTCAAGATTGTCGAGTAATCTCTAGGTAAACAGGACTTCATCACTTCCCCATACTGGAATACCCAAAAGGAGACGGGCTCACTATGGAGGGGGTCTAGAGCCATAAATGGAGGACATCCAAATTCCAATAAGGATTTCCCAAAAATTGTTATTAAGGACATGTTCTGTTGGCAATGTCACCATCCTGGACATGTAGCAGCCAGGTGTGATATGTCCCCTGAACTGATAAGCTGCAGCCTTTAGCAAGCGTTGTTTTTTGGCTGCAACAATATGGAGCTCGCGGCGGCGCTTGCGCAGTAACATCCATGTATTCTCCTTTCTTGGTGGGATAAAGTGACTGGCGAATAGATCACTGGGCACTTTTGAGTGTGACCATTGTACATTTTATCGTTACATCTGCCCCTCAAACTCCTTAGAAGTTCGACGACCAAAAGGAAGTATGACATAAGGTTCTTTGCAAATTGCAGAACGATGAGAGTGGTGTATACATAGGAAAAACTAATCGTGAACTACGTGTGCATTGGAGAACATCTGGGGTACATGAGACACGGCAGGAATACACCACTGACACGCCATGTCAACTCTGTACATAGGGGCGATACGGGGTCTATATCATTCCGTGTAATAGAAGTGGTCTCACCATCTGTTAGACAGGGTGACTGGGACAGAAAATTGTCAAACATGAAACCAGATAGACATATTGGTTCGAGTCCATGAGCCATAATGATCTCAATGAACAACTTGGCTTCTCTAGCTTTATCTAACACCCATTAATATTTTGGTGGTATATAGAATCCTACAGACTAATACTTTGATTTGTCATCCTTTTGATGATTATTTATTACTAACTTTCATGTCATATGTATATGGGTATGTTTCTATTACTTCATAGGTGTCACAGTCCAATTGATTCATTTTACTGTGGCCCATTCTAATGGTAAATGTACTGTTTATTACTATTATGAGGTGGCTTATTTTAAGTTATGTTGAGGTAACCTCTTTTAGTTTTGGTACTTGTTATCTTGTAGTGCCCTCTTGTTCCGAATTAGGGTTATCTCCGGGCTATGGTCTCACTGTGGAGTGCATTATGCGTTCCATGCCTCATTTATATTATACAAGCTGCCTAAATACCAGATATATATCTGTTTCCATTGATTTCACCACCTGTGAAACGCATTTGCATTGGATAACACTGCATCTTGTAGCCGGCAGGATCAATTTCGGTATGCGACATCTGTGGAACGCACTCCATATCTCCCGGGCCCGACTATGTCATTTCCGGTGTGCGACAATGTCACTTCTGGTGCAGCGCAATTAGCGTTCCACTCCTCTGCCATTACACACAGCATTTAAATTTGGGTGGCGTGGTGCCTCCCAAAGAATATATCATTGAATGTGGCCATATGATTTAGCCACCTGATCCCCTGATGAACCCCATTACTTCTAGGGGGAAGCGTGTCGGGAACTAGTATGTGTTACCTCTATTAAGGGTCTGGCTGAATGGGATTTATTAAGATCTATGAACTTATATTGCTGAATCGGGAAGACTACTCCAGAAAAGTGTATGTCAGGACTCAAACCCAACAGGACTCAACTGCACCAGGCGGCAGCTCTTCCTTGTGAGCTATTCAGCTTGCTGGACAGTTCCGTGCTAACCCAGATACTAATACCTGTGTTGTTTCTGATTGACTCCTCCCTGAATTTCTGATTGGCTCCACCCTGAATTCCTGATTGTCTCCACCCTGATTGAACACTCTATTTATATCTGGAATTTCACTCTCTTCCTTATGAGATTGAGCTACCAGCATCTAGTCAAGCTTCATTTTGCATGCTCCTTCATTCTAAGATTATTCTGCTGCTTCCGTATATAGAATACTTGGCTGTCCCTGACTACGCTGCATGCTGCTCCTTTAAACTACATTGCTGCTCTTGTGTACCCGACTACTTGGCTATCCCTGACTATGCTACGTGCTGCTCCTTTTAACTACATTGCTGCTCCTGTGTACCGACTCCTTGGCTATCTCTGATGATGCTACCTGCCGCTGCTGTCCCTAGTGGTTGCAATGCCACTACTCCAACCCAGGTCAGTCCATAACAGAATAATCTTGGCCACAAAATGGAGACTGTTGCAGTCGTTCAGAGGCAACAAGTTGCTGAACTCCAAAATTTTGGGGCCACATACCAAGATAAATTTTCTAAGTTGCAAGCTCAGGGGTTGGGTCAGCAAAAAGAAATTATTGAGTTACAGAGGCAACTTCTGGATTTGCACAATTCTGGCGCAGAATCAAATGAACGCATGCCGCTGCCTTCAAAGTTCAGTGGAGATAGTTATCACTACCGTGGATTCCTAAATCAATGCCGTATCTATTTCCAGATGCAAACTTCTCCATTTACCAGTGACAGGAAAAAGGTTCTGTTCATCATTAATCTCCTGACTGATGAAGCTCTTGCATGACAAAAATAAAAAACAGACTGACAGCACTCACTGCACTGGGGCGCTCGTATCAAAACCAAGGAACCTTCTTGGATGTGTCAATCAAAGCAAAACAGAAGAAACAGCGCTCCATCCAGGTGAAATATATTTCAATAAGGTTTATTCCGCCATATAACAGCTGTTATATGGCGGAATAAACCTTATTGAAATATATTTCACCTGGATGGAGCGCTGTTTCTTCTGTTTTGCTTTGAAGCTCTTGCATGAGTCTCACCTTATGTGGAAAAGAATTCTGACCTCCTTAATTACTTAGTTTCCTTCATCACAGCTATGGATCAAGTGTTTGATGACCTGAATTGTTGTGCGCCAACTGAAACCAACTGCACATAACCTACGTCAAGGGCGGCGCTCTGTAGCTGAATATACCTCCAAATTCGGCCGCTGGGTGGCAGACACCACATGGAATTTAGCTGCCAAGAGATGTCAATTTTGACGAGGATTATCAGAGCAAATAAAGGATGAACTTGCAAGGGTTGAGACCCCTGTTATTTCAGAGGACTTAATTCAATTGTGCATCCAAATTGATCAGAGACTCACTGAAGGAAGAAAGGAAAGACTGCAAGTATTTGGAAACAACCCTAACTTCACCTTTACTCAAGCCACATTTAAAAAAACAACAGTAGTAACTCTCTGAAGTAGAGAAGGAGAGGTGACATACAGAGAATCTATGTCTCTATTGTGGGGACTCTGGAAATTTTGCTATTAATTGTCCTAATAAAAAGACTTTATCCTTCACAAATGCCAAAACTGCAAGCAATTTAGACCTTTCAGAATGGCTAGATCTGGTTATGCAGACCATCTTATCTATAATGGAGGATAAGGGCAAAGAGCAATCACCATCGTCTCATTTTATCATGCCCATACAGGTCATAATTGGGAGCCAAAAAATACAATGCTCTGCCATGTTAGATTCTGGAGCAGGAGGGAATATCATGGACTTACAATTCACACTAGATAATAATATTGCAAGTAGGACTAAAGGTACTGCCACACTACACAATCCCGCTAGCGATCTCGTTAGCGTCACATACTAATGAGATAGCTAGCGGGATTGTTTCTATATTGCTAGTGTCGGCCACATTTAGCGATATCGTTAAGGACGCTATCGCGGTTAGCGATCTCCTTAACGACTTTAGCGGTACAAAAGTACCGCTAAATCGCTAAAAAAGGTGCCACACTCAGCGATATAGCGATACCAGCGGGACGCCGACGATAAAAATAGGGTCCGGAACGATCGCTGTGATGAACGAGATCACAGCAGGGGCCACGTCGCTGGTAGATGCCGCACACAACAACATCGCTAACGGGATCGCTAAATAGTGACGTTTTTTAGCGATCCCGTTAGCGATGTTGTTTAGTGTGGCATACCCTTAAATCTATGCCAATTGATATGGAAACTGGATAGATCACTTTATTGTCTGGACAAGGGGCGAACATACCACCGGTATGGAGGGGGGCCCCTGCAGGGCAGCTAGTAACGAAGGCAATCTGGCCTGTTTCTCCGGCCCCAAGGTTTTGGGGGGCCCATGGCCAGATTGCCCTCATGTGCGGCGGGCTGCAGCTCCACTGCCTACATGAGAAAATGTCAGCGGAGCTGCAGGGATCCATCCACTGCTTCCTACCCGGCGCTTTCTGTCTGACACAGTCGCACAAGTGGATGACATCAGTATTCAGTGTGCATCTGTATCAGAGAGAAAGCTGCCGGCGATGATTATGCTTCAGCTGTGGGGAACGTGAGGAGAGGTGAGTGTTGTATTTATTTTTTTTTTTAACAATACATTGGGGGAGAACATTGATTGGGGTGGTGGAGAGGGCAATGATTGGGGTGATAGAGAGGGCAATAATGGAGGTGGTAGGGGAGAACAATGATTGGGGTGGTGGAGAGGGCAATGATGGAGGTGGTGGGGGAGAACAATGATTGGGTTGGTGGAGAACAATGATTGTAATGGTGGAGAGGGCAGTGGTGGGGTAGTGGAGAGGAAAATGATGGAGGTGGGGGATAGAACAATGATGGGATGTGGGGGATTGGGGTGGGAGGAAGGGGCACTTGTAATGGACTTATGAACAGGAGGAGGGGGATGAGGACGTTGGATAGTGCCCTCCTCCATCTCACAACTCATTGTGATGCTATCAGGGACTTAAAATTTATTGGGGAGAGGAGGGGTAAGGTGCATAGGACCCTTTATAATGAATTGAAAGGTGGGAGAAGACTCCGTCAGGGACTTGTAATGAATTGGGAGGTGGTGGAGGATGCTCTGTACATGATAATGTCTTCTCCCACCCCCAGATTCATTATGATGCTATTAAATACATAATAAATGAGGGGGGCACAGGACAGGGACTAAGGCTATGTGCACACTTTCAGGATTTGCAGAAGAAAATTCTGCTGCATGTCCTAATGTGTTGATAGAAAGAACGCTGCTTAACCCCTTCCCGATATGCGCCGTACTAGTACTGTTCTGCGGGAGGTGCGTTTTCGCAAACAGCAGTACTAGTACGGCGCACCGATTGCAAGGCCTCATGCTGAATGCCGCGGCGATCAGGTGCGGGTATCAGCTGTATGTGACAGCTGACACCCCCCAGCAATGCCCACGAACGTTGCTAGCACCGATCGCGGGCATTTAACTCCTCTGATGCCGCTGTCAGTAGTGACAGAGGCATAGTGAAGCATCGCGCAGGGAATCAGTTCCCTTCGCGCTTCCCTCAGGACAACGCGCTGCGATCGCGTTGTCCTGCACCAAGATGGCCGTTGGTTCCTTCCGGATCCTGCAGAGAGGTGGCTTGTGAGCGCCTGCTGAGAGGAGGTGCCGGCATGCCTCCTTCCCTGCTTGTCAGATCGCTGATCTGATACTAAGCAGTGAAGTGTCAGATCAGCGATCTGACATTATATAGTGATGTCACATTCTAGGACAACGTAAAAAGAGTTAAAAAAAAAATAGAATGTGTAAAAATATATATTTTTTTTTAATTCCTAAATATGGAAAAAAAATAAAATAAATATTTTTCCAATACATTTATTTATGTAAATAAAAGAGCAATGAAAGTCCACATATTTGGAATCTGCATCCATAACGACCAGCTCTATAAAACTATCCCACTAGTTAAAGGGAATCTGTCACCTCATTTTTGGGATATAAGCTGCGGCCACCGGCATTAGGGGCTTATCTACAGCATTAAAGGGAATCTGACACCCTAAATTGGCGGGATATTTAAATGATGGCAGTCAGGTCAGATGGGCGGTGTTTTGGGTACTTGCCTTAACATGTTGTTCGCCGCTGTCTCTATTATTTCTGGGAATTGTAGTCGTTGCCCTCCATATAACGCACCTGCGCATTGCAATCTTGAATTGCGCACATCAGTATGCTTTGCCCGCAGATTGCAATGCGCTGGCGCG
Organism: Oophaga sylvatica; assembly: GCA_033576555.1. Classification (NCBI taxonomy): domain Eukaryota; kingdom Metazoa; phylum Chordata; class Amphibia; order Anura; family Dendrobatidae; genus Oophaga; species Oophaga sylvatica. The sequence goes on along the minus strand of JARQOD010000001.1, from coordinate 379,796,014 downwards.
TTATATGGAGGGCAACGACTACAATTCCCAGAAATAATGGAGACAGCGGCGAACAACATGTTAAGGCAAGTACCCAAAACACCGCCCATCTGACCTGACTACCATCATTTAAATATCGCGCCAATTTAGGGTGACAGATTCCCTTTAAAGTTGCCTTCTCCAAATGGAGACATCTTTTGGAAGGGGCCAATTATCCAGTGACCACAAAAATTTAGAATTTATCCGTACAGCTAAGAGGTTGCTTGCAAGACAAGCACATTGGACCTTATTTTTCTCCAGGTTTAATTTTATAATTTCTTTTCAGCCTGGTTCAAGAAATGGCAAGGCTGATGCTAAGTCCAGGATATTTGCTGAACCTGCACCTCAGGAGAGATCGGACACTGACTGTACCATTCTACATCCAAAAAATTTTGTGAGAATACTGGATTCCAAAGAATTTTTAACAAAAATTAAAGAGGGATACCAAACTGAGTTTTTTCTTTCATTTAAGGAGGGATTTTGGATGCAGAGCCACCAAATATATGTCCCGAATCTGCTTGACTTGAAGTCCTCAAGCTTGTCCATGATTCTAAACTTGTAGGACACCCTGGAGTCATGAAAACGCAAGAACTACTGCTTCATTTTTTTTTGGCGGCCTAATTGTAGGGAGGATGTAAGAAAATATGTTTCCTCCAGTTTAACATGTGCATGGAATAAGATGCCATGATCCTCACCTCTAGGACTCCTGCAACCTCCTACAGGCCTTGGGGAAAAATCTCAATGGATTTTATCGTGGACCTTTCTCCCTAAAGAAATTACTTTAGGGAATATAGGGGGAGCTCACTGTGCGTCCGAGTTGGTGCTCTAAGGTATTAGAAATAAATAACAAAAAAGCTTGGGCACTCAAATAAAAATGTTATTGTCCAATGAGGCAAATGCCACCACCATACAAAAAAGAAAAAATACAGGATGACCCAATTGAAAGACAGATTAACTTCCGCATTGTTTCGGCACAAACATGCCTTTCTCAAGCTGAATCTGTGTGGCGATATATACAAATAATTAAAAAAGGTTAAAACACATACCAACTAGCAGAAGGAGGAATGAATCGTATGGAGCTAATTACACATCATTAATGGGGACCGATTTATGTACCGCCAGTGGTTGGTTTAATAACTGTTGGTTATTAAACCCCTTTATGACCTCCGACACGCCTTTTAACGGTGGCAGTTAAGGGTACTTATTCCTCAGAGCTGCTTTTTAACGGCGCTGAGAAATAAGGGTATAGCCCCCCAGTTTCAAAAATTCTCTGGCGTCTCAGCTACCGGGGTTGGCTGAGACCCCAGAGAACATGATCAGGTCGGTTTTTACTGACCCCAGTGTTGCGATCGCCGTTATTCTCCAAATAATGGCGACTGCAAAAGAAAAAGTCAGATATCCCATTTAATTTCTCTCTCCTCTGATGTGATCGCACATCAGAGGAGAGAGAAATGGGGTCCCCCGATCACCCCCAGTATGGTGTCCCTGGACCCTCCTGCATCTCCCCGTGATGTCCCCCGGCGGCGGCGTGTTCTTCCGGGAAGAAAATGGCAGGCGCATGCGCAGTGCGTCCGCCGAGATCTGCCAGCCGGCACCCGGCAACAATAGGAGATTTCTCCTATTGGTTCATTTTGATCACTGTGATAGACCCAACTTTTGTGGTCCATTTTCTCCTGATAACCTTGTGAAAATAAAAAAGTTTGGTTATAAATTTTTTGTGAAAAAAGTAAAATGTTCATTTTTTCCTTCTACATTGCTTTAGTTCTCATGAAGCACCTGCAGAATTAATAAACTTTTTGAATGTAGTCTTGCGCACCTTGAGGGGTGCAGTTTTTAAAATGGTGTCACTTTTTGGTATTTTCTGTCATATTGACCCCCCAAACTCACTTCAAATGTGAGGTGGTCCCTAAAAAAAAATTGTTTTGTAAATTTTGTTAAAAAAATTAGAAATTGCTGGTTACATTTTAACCCTTATAAAGCCCTAACAATAAAAAAATTATGTTTCTAAAATTGTGCTGATGTAAAGTAGACATGTGGGAAATGTTATTTATTAACTATTTTGTATGATATGACTCTGATTTAAGGGCACAAAAATTAAAAGTTTGAAAATTGCAAAATTGGCAAAATGTTTGCCAAATTTCTGTTTTTTTTCATAAATAAATTCAAGTCATATCGAAGAGAAATTTTACCACTATCATGAAGTACAATATGTCATGGAAAAACAATCTCAGAATCAGCGGGATCCGTTGAAGCGTTTGAGAGTTATAACCTCATAAAGTGACAGTGGTCAGAATTGTAAAAATTGTCCTGGTCATTAAGTACCAAACTGGCTCTGTCACTAAGTGGTTAATGTATTGTGATGCTTGACATTTGATTTGTTTAAATCCCACTCGTCTATGTCTGTGACATTACATTCACCTGCTTTGTGCACAAAGAGTATTTACTCCCAATGTGGACTAAAAAACATGGGTGATGATACCACATACAAAGTGACTACCCCATGAAGCGAGGAAGGGGTGGCAATAAGTGATCTGTAGGATCTTATAGTTACCTTATATAATTTTTCATATTGCTATATGCATTTCATCCACTAGCTGTGTGATAGGACAGCAGTCATATCTGTCTAGTGGAACCTATTTTTTTGATCACTTGAGCATCTATATTGCCACAATTTTTTTTATATGTAATAGGGGTGATTTCTGGGCTTGTACCTGCAATAAACCTTATATTAGGGATATTATAATAGGGCTATACCGCTGAAATTTAAGTTCCCAACCTCCAGTGACCGGCAGGGAATACAATGAAGAGCAAAGGAACAAAAAAAACGATCATATAGTCCAAAATATATTCAAAAATAGTGAAAATACTTTATTCATAAATAAGCATACAGGTTTTAAAAGGTAAGGAAAACCACAGTGTAAGTACAGTTCAAAACACGGGATGTAGGTGTAGTGACGTAGCCACTCAAATGATATTGTTATCAGATCATTTTATGGTAAATACCATCTAACATAGGCAACTATTATATACTCCCCGCCCCCAAAGAAATGAAGATATACCAATAAGGAATAAGATACCAAGCAATAAAACGTAATGAGTATATGTACACAGCAGGTATAATATAATTGTACGTACACAGAATCAGATTGCTAAGCACATACCAGTGAATGTCTTGCTGATTGCCAAAGAGGTATAAGGGAGGGTGAGGGACGTCAGCACACCAAGCGTCACCCTGACGCGCGTTTCGGCAAAGCCTTCGTCAGGGGGCGTATTGTGCACACAAGTGAGGAGTTTAAAAAGGGGCCGGAACCAATCGGAGTCAAACAAGAAGTATAAAATTAGTATGTTGCTAGGGCAACATCCACAGCGGGCACTCTCACCGTGTCAACCCGGGATGTGCCGGGAAAAATCCACACAGCACAACTTGCCGGGGACGCAGGAGAAAGACAGCCCGATGGGGAGCCCCGCAGCACAGTAATAAATGCCGGTCAGCAAGCCGCACATGACGCATGCGCAGCCGGGACATCCTCCATGCTAGGCGGTGTCCACGTCAAGGATGGGAGGAGCAGAGTCACAGATCATGTGACCCAGCATAAATCCCCACCCTTTAGAGACGCAGAGAGCCGACGAACATGAAGGGCAAGGCGCGCATGCGTACCAGGCTGCTGAAACTCCGGCATAGATACTAACATGTAATGACGCAACATAGAGAATCTAATTATTATAACTTAGGAAAAGACTTTAAGCTTAACATATGGCACAGAATATAGGGCAACAGTATCATAATCAAAGTAAGCTCAAAAATATATAATCACTAACGATATCAATGATGTGCCAGCAATAAAGCCCAAAAGCACCATGGTAAACCGACAAAGCTTTCATATATATACAGTACAGACTTCTAATTCAATGATTTTTCTGTATTTTCATGGCTATGAAAATTGTAGAATCACACTGAAGGCATCAAAACTATGAATTAACACATGTGGAATTATACATTACACTTTACAAAAAAGTGTGAAACAACTGAAAATATGTCTTATATTCTAGGTTCTTCAAAGTAGCCACCTTTTGCTTTGATTACTGCTTTGCACGCAGAAAAGGTGAACGGATGGACTCTACATGCCTGGTTCCCACCGTGAAGCATGGAGGAGGAGGTGTGATGGTGTGGGGGTGCTTTGCTGGTGACACTGTTGGGGATTTATTCAAAATTGAAGGCATAGTGAACCAGCATGGCTACCACAGCATCTTGCAGCGGCATGCTATTCCATCCGGTTTGCTTTAGTTGGACCATCATTTATTTTTCAACAGGACAATGACCCCAAACACACCTCCAGGCTGTGTACGGGCTATTTGACCAAGAAGGAGAGTGTTTTTAAGGGACGATACATCCTTATGGTCAATGGCGGCCAAAATCCCCAAAACATGATACCTGACACGTACTTTAAAAGGACGTGTAGTTAAACCAATATAGATAAGTCCACAGGGACATGTAGCAAAGTAGATCACATTACGGGTATTGCATGTAATGTGTTTCTTAATATTATATATTCTTGAGTTATCAGCATTATGGAAGGTGTTACATCTTTCAATGTTAGGGCAGGCCACACATCGACCACAAGGAATGCATCCCCCCCAATTACACAAGTATCCAAAAACGTGGATCTAGGGTTACCAGTATAATGACTTTGCACCAGGAGGTCACAGAGATTCTTTGACCGCCTTGTAGAAATTGCCGATTTCTCAGGGATATATTTAGAGAGAACAGGATCTGCTCTGAGAATCGGCCAGGAATACATTAGAGAACTTTTAGGGTCTACCAGTCCCTAACACATTGTGATTTATCCTCTCCCCTAATAAGACCCTTACAGTACTTAGCTTTTGTTGCTTGCCTTCATTTGTATATATCTGATAAATATATGGACTTACGAGGTCATTTGTTTTAAACTTTAAAATTAAAAGTTATATTTTAGGGGTCTATAAGCTTCTTTGTGTTTGCATATTAGCATATATTTTCTTGACATCTTTAGATTTAAAATAAAAGTCTTTATTAAACATATATATATATACAACAATTAGATAAAATGAGGGGAATACAATTACAAAAAATGCTGCATGCAAAGGGTGCATACCAAGCCATATACAGAATAAGTATCCAAAGAATAAAGGATTATTCAAAGCCTGTTTAGTGAGGTATAATCCTAAAATTCATGTCAACTTTTTGCTACATAATGTATAGGATGGAATTAGACTATAAGATGTTACCGGTAAAGAAGTAGAACACATACACTGGAAAAACACTTGTAAGATTTAAGTATCTAGGCTTAGTAGGCCTTCTTAGTGAACAAATATTTGAATATATATATATACAGTATATACACTGCTCAAAAAATAAAGGGAACACTCAAATAACACATCCTAGATCTAAATAAATGAAATATTCTCATTGAATACTTTGTTCTGTACAAAGTTGAATGTGCTGTCAACATAATCACACAAAAATCATCAATGGAAATCAAATTTTTGAACCAACGGAGATTTGGAGAGACCCCCAAAATGAAAGTGGAAATAAGTCAAAATGAAAGTCAAAACAAGACAAAATTAAAGTGGAAACAAGTCAAAATGATGCTCAGTATTGTGTGTGGCCTACATGTGCCTGTATGACCTCCCTACAACGCCTGTGCATGCTCCTGATGAGGTTGCGGATGTTCTCCTGAGGGATCTCCTCCCAGACCTGGACTAATGCATCTGGCAACTCCTGGACAGTCTGTGGTGCAATGTGACGTTGGTTGATGGAGCAAGACATGATGTCCCAGATGAGCTCAATCAGATTCAGGTCTGGGGAACGGGCGGGCCAGTCCATAGCTTCAATGCCTTCATCTTGCAGGAACTGCTGACACACTCCAGCCACATGAGGTCTGGCATTGTCCTGCATTAGGAGGAGCCCAGGGCCAATCGCACCAGCATATGGTCTCACAAGGGGTCTGAGGATCTCCTCTCTGTACCTAATGGCAGTCAGGCTACCTCTGGCGAGCACATGGAGGGCTGTGTGGCCCTCCAAAGAAATGCCACCCCACACCATTACTGACCCACTGCCAAACCGGTCATGCTGAAGGATGTTGCAGGCAGCAGATCGCTCTCCACGGCGTCTCCAGACTCTGTCACGTCTGTCACATGTGCTGAGTGTGAACCTGCTGCCTGCAACTTCCTTCAGCATGTTTTCAAGTAACATGGGAAAGAAAAAGGATCTCTCTGCTGCTGAAAAGCATCAAATAGTGCAATGCCTTGGTCAAGGGATGAAAACATTAGATATTTCCCGAAAACTTAAGCGTGATCATCGTACTGTTAAGAGATTTCTGTCTGATTCTGAGCACAGACGTGTTCATGCTGATAAAGGCAGAATGAGGAAGGTTTCTGCCAGGCAAGTTCATCAGATTAACCCCTTAAGGACCAAGCCGTTTTGTAGGTTAATGACCAGGCCAATTTTTACAATTCTGACCACTGTCACTTTATGTGCTTATAACTCTGGAACGCTTCAACGGATCTTGGCGATTCTGAGAATGTTTTCTCGTGACATATTGTACTTCATGTTAGTGGTAAAATTTCTTTAATATAACTTGCGTTTATTTATGAAAAAAATGCAATTTTCAAACTTTAATTTTTATGCCTTAAATCAGAGAGATATGTCACAAAAAATAGTTAATAAATAACATTTCCCACATGTCTACTTTACATTTACATTTTGTAACCAAAATTTTTTTTTGTTAGGAAGTTATAAGTGTTAAAAGTTGACCAGCAATTTCTCCTTTTACAACAAAATTTACAAAACCATTTTTTTTAGGGACCACCTCACATTTGAAGTGACTTTGAGGGGTCAATATGACAGAAAATATCCAAAAGTGACACCATTCTAAAAAATGCACCCCTCAAGGTGTTCAAAACCACATTCAAGAAGTTTATTAACCCTTTAGGTACTTCACAAGAATTAAAGCAATGTGGAAGGAAAAAATTAACATTTAACTTCTTTTCCCCAAAATTTTTCTTTCGACACAATTTTTCAAAATTTTGTCAAGGGTATCAGGAGAAAATGAATCACAATATTTGTTGTACAATTTCTCCTGAGTACACTGATACCCCATGTGTGGAGGAAAACCAATCTTTAGTCGCACGGCAGTGCTCAGAAGGGAAGGAGCATCATTTGAGATTTTGAATGTCTAATTGGCAAGAATCGAGAGCGGACACCATGTCGCGTTTGGAAAGCCCCTGATGTACCTAAACAGTGGAAACCCCCCATAAGTGACCCCATTTTTTAAACTAGACCCCCCAAGGAACTTATCTAAATGTGTGGTGAGCACTTTGAACCCCAAGGGCTTCACAGAAAGTTATAACGTAGAGCCGTAAAATTAAAAAATCATATTTTTTCCACAAAAATGATCTTTTCACCCCCAATTCTTATTTTCCAAAGGATAAAAGGACCCCAAAAGTTATTGTGCAATTTGTCCTGAGTACGCTGATACCCCATATGTGGGGGTAAACCACTATTTGGGCGCATGGCTGAGCTCGGAAGGGAAGCAGCTCCATTGACTTTTTGGCTGGAATTGAGATTGGACACCATGTTGCATTTGGAGAGTCCCTGATGTGCCTAAACAGTGGAAACCCCCCCCAAGTGACCCATTTTGGTAACTAGACCCCCAAGGAACTTATCTAGATTTTGTGGTGAGCACTTTGAACTCCCAAGGGCTTCACAGAAGGTTATAACGTAGAGCCGTAAAATTAAAAAATCATAAACTTTTCCACAAAAATGATCTTTTCACCCCCAATTTTTATTTTCCAAAGGGTAACAGGACCCAAAAGTTATTGTACAATTTGTCCTGAGTACGCTGATACCCCATATGTGGGGGCAAACCACTATTTGGGGGCATGGCAGAGCTTGGAAGGGAAGGAGCGCGTTTTCAAATGCAGACTTTGATGGAATGTTCTGCTGGCGTCATGTCGCGTTTGGAGAGTCCCTGATGTGCCTAAACAGTAGAAACCCCCCACAAGTGACCCAATTTTGGAAACTAGACCCCCAAGGAACTTATCTAGATGGTGGTGAGCTCTTTGAACCCCCAAGTGCTTCACAGAAGTTTATAACGTAGAGCAGTAAAAATGAAAAAAAAATTTTTTTCACAAAAATGATCTTTTTGCCCCAAAATTTTTATTTTTATAAGGGTAACAGGAGAAATTGGACCCCAAAAGTTGATGTGCAATTTGTGCTGAGTACGCTGATACCCCATATATGGGGGGGAACCACTGTGATCGCCTTACTGCGATCTTTTGGAGGCAGAATGAACAAATCCACAAAAGGTGAAGAATTTGTTTTATTTTTTTACGCCGTTCGGATCGGTGCGATTACAGCGATACCAGATTTACATCCTTTTTCATGTTTAGCTTCTGTCACACCACTAAGGCTATGTGCACACGTTGTGGAATCCCACACTTCTTTGCCGCGTGAAATACGCATTTTATTGGTATGTGTATTCCCGCCAGAAACTAGCGTTTTGCAAGCGTAATTAGCTTGCAGAATGCTGGCGTTTTCCAAGCGATCTGTAGCATCGCTTGAAAAACTGATTGACAGGTTGGTCACAATGAGTCAAACAACGCGTTTGAAATGTGTGATCATCTTTTTACTAATGATGCCGGATACTGCAGACGCTCCCCGGAGAACAACGCACGGCAGCACTGTGAGGAGGAAGGCCGTGCTGGAACGGTATCAGCACCTGTGGACTACCGACGCCTCCCGGAGTGCAGCTGTGCAGCAGCGCTAGTGAGGAGGAGAGCTTGCCACCGGCCGTGCAGCTCTCCAGGACTCTTTCTTTTTCACCAATACCGGATCGTTCTGAATGTCATCTCAAGCTAAGTATCTTCTTTCCGGTCAGGACACTGGGCACATTAATACTCTGTACATAAGGTACCGCTAGTGGATATCTTGATCTCACCGTTTTCACTCCTATTTAATCACATAGGACCCCAGGATTTTCTTTTTGTTTACCACTTCACGATGTTCAATAAGAAAACGGGTACAGGGTATTAATAAAGCTGTTTTTTCCTACAAATCTTGCACTCCAAACACGCACGTTGGCACTTTTTTTGGTATATTTAAACCGCACAATGCACCTTTTTTAAAAATTCTAATGCCATTATATATGGTATTTGACACTAGAGATTCACTTTAAGTACCTTGGATTCGATATTTTTTATCCCAGGGATTACTTAAAAGGCACACTTTTTAATGGGACTTTATTGCAATTTGCCCTTTTCTTAATCCTATGAGCGGATTTTTAGACTTTATTGCCCTTTTAGTGGTTTTTGTATTATTTTTTTCTTCTTGCACCTAGTGGTTCAGGTCAAAGCGTCACTATCACAAATATAAGTCGTGACTTACATTCAAATACCGGCATAAACCTTCTTGAACTTCAGGGGGTTACGATCAGTATTGTGGGTTGTGTTTGTTCAAAGCGCGATACTGCTTTAGTTTTTTGATATCAAAGAAGGGTTCCTTGTTAACATGAAATTGGGGCCTTTAATTTTTGGATTAAAAGCTTTTTTGTTCAAGTGGAATGTGACCTCCTAATGTGCAAATTCCACAAATGAGCATTTTCGTTTTTTTAAAAAATCAAATGTTTAGAAATTCTACTGGCCAAATAATTGGTGAAAACAGTCTTTTGAGTTTTTATTCATTTTGGAGATTATACTGTTTTCATTGGGGGGTTTTCTTCAATAAAATTCGGTGTAACCTAACGGGGGAGATTTTTTTAACTACTCATTTCCCACCAACCATTAGGAAAATCACAAAAAATATAATTTGCATAATAATTTGGAACAGGGGGTGGTGTGTGTTATATATATATATAAAATTTTAAAAAAATAATTTAATATATAAAACAATCAGGATCTGGTTGCATTATCCCCCTGGGGGGGCTTCATTAACCCTAGGGGGGGCATTATCCCTTGGGGGTGTTTATACCCTATGGGGGAGCTGCTTTTTCCTTAAAGGGGGGCCCCCCATATTCTGTGGGGGGGGCTGCATTAACCTATGAGGGGTTTAATTTTATTCTATTGGGGGGGGTGCATTAACCCTATGAGTGGGCTAAATTTATATTTTAAGGGGTCATTATATCTAGGGGGCTATATTATATTCTATGGGGTCTAATTATACCTTAATAGGGGTTGCATTATACTCTAGGGGGCCCTTTATTATATATTTTAGGGGCTACATTTTAACCATATGAAGGAGCTGCATTATACCTTGAGGGGCTACATTTATTCATGTGGGCTGCCCAAATTATTTTTTCTATGGGGGGCTGCATTTTTACTATAGAGGGCTGCATTATATTCAAAGGTGCTACTTTATATTCTATGAGGGGCTACATTATTTCCTATAGGGGGCTACATTATAGTCTATAGGACTACTAATTTAAGACATGTACTACTTATATTATACCCGATATAGCGCATTTTACGCACAATTGGTGATTTTTTTATTTATTTCTATTTAGCTAATTTTTTGGGCCCCAGAATGATTTTATCTGGGGGCCAAGGTTCTCCACCACGTTGTATGCAAATATTGTTCACTAAAAAGATACTTACCTAGATCTTAAATTAAAAAGTGTTTTTCCAGGATGTGTTCTACTTCTTACCTGGAACTCTTATAGTCTAATTCCATCCTAAAATTTGCACAAAAAGGTGACATGTGTTTAAGATTTATACCTCACAAACAGACTTTGAATAGTCCTTATCTTGATCTATTCTGTATATGGGTTGGTAGCACCCGATGCCTCATTTTTTGTAATTGTATTACCTCATTTTATTTTTGTTGTTACGTAATGTTTAAAAAATACTTTTTGATTTTGGCATTCCCAGCAGGCAAGGAACCTCACCAAGAATACCACTGATTGCTAAACCGTGGTGAGATCATGAACGCTAGAAGCACTTGCGTGGGCTTACCGAAGCCAAGTGGGAAATGTCACGATTGCGGAGACGATCGCCGTCCAGAACAAAGTGGCAAGACTGCTGAGCAAACCGTACTATTTCGGAGTTGACGGGGTGTTAACAGTGTGAGGATGACGTTCTACAGAGCCACAATAATTGAATTTTAACCAATTGGATCCCGAAGCACACCATGAGGTAACTCAAATGAGGTAAGAAATGCTTTGTATTTTTACGGTAGCTGAGGAGTGCGGTAAAAAAGGAAATACACCAGAGCAGTTGGAATCTATGAATTCAGTACCCTGACAACCACCCAAATAGAGGCAGCCGTGGGCGTTCTACGATGGCCTAACGCCTCGTCACAGCCTGAGAAACTAACTACACCTAAAGATAGAAATAGGAAAGCTATCGCCCCGAGCAGAACCCCAAAGTAAATAGAAAGCCCCCCAAAAATGTAATGGCGTTAGCAAGGGAAATCTGACACAGAAAGAAAATGTATGAGAAAACCTGGGGCCCAAACTATCAAATAGAAAAGGACGGAAGGGTCTTACGCAATCCCAGAAAACCCTGAAAAACCCAACTCTACTAATTTTCAAAATCACCTAGATCACACGACCTCTACCCCCCTAAATTAGTTCCTGGTGGAACAAAAACAGCGCCACTGAAAAAAACGAAAAACAAAAGTACAAAACACAGTGGCTGAAAACTGGAGGGCAAAACCCCCGGGGGACCCGAAGGCCCCCAAAGGCGGACAAAATGCAAAAATAAGCAAAAACCAAAAAAGAATTGTCTTATCTGACAGCGGAGATGCAGACAGACACACAGGCTACAAGGGAAACTGGAAAAAGGATCCAGACCAGAAATAATCACCGGCAACCCGATGGGAAAATGATTCCCTTAAATAAGACCCCAAACATAACACCTGATTCCCAATCCCATACACCGTTGCAACCACCAAGGGGCCTCCGCTCAACCCATCCCAAACCCACCCCAACAGTACCCCCCCCTGAGGGGGGCACCAACCCTATTTGAGCAACCATCGGTAGGATGGTTTATGATCCAGGATAAGTCTCCTACTGGATTCCAAGCAAAAACCCCAAAATTATCTTCCTGACCATAACCTCCCATTTAACCAAATACTGGGTCTTCGTCTAGAAAAAAACGAGAATCCAATATTTTTCAACCAATATCCAGATTGCCCTCAACCAAAA
>JARQOD010000001.1:379729218-379783717 GCA_033576555.1 Oophaga sylvatica | reverse complement strand
GGGGTGCAGTTTTTAAAATGGTGTCACTTTTTGGTATTTTCTGTCATATTGACCCCCCAAACTCACTTCAAATGTGAGGTGGTCCCTAAAAAAAAATTGTTTTGTAAATTTTGTTAAAAAAATTAGAAATTGCTGGTTACATTTTAACCCTTATAAAGCCCTAACAATAAAAAAATTATGTTTCTAAAATTGTGCTGATGTAAAGTAGACATGTGGGAAATGTTATTTATTAACTATTTTGTATGATATGACTCTGATTTAAGGGCACAAAAATTAAAAGTTTGAAAATTGCAAAATTGGCAAAATGTTTGCCAAATTTCTGTTTTTTTCATAAATAAATTCAAGTCATATCGAAGAGAAATTTTACCACTATCATGAAGTACAATATGTCATGGAAAAACAATCTCAGAATCAGCGGGATCCGTTGAAGCGTTTGAGAGTTATAACCTCATAAAGTGACAGTGGTCAGAATTGTAAAAATTGTCCTGGTCATTAAGTACCAAACTGGCTCTGTCACTAAGTGGTTAATGTATTGTGATGCTTGACATTTGATTTGTTTAAATCCCACTCGTCTATGTCTGTGACATTACATTCACCTGCTTTGTGCACAAAGAGTATTTACTCCCAATGTGGACTAAAAAACATGGGTGATGATACCACATACAAAGTGACTACCCCATGAAGCGAGGAAGGGGTGGCAATAAGTGATCTGTAGGATCTTATAGTTACCTTATATAATTTTTCATATTGCTATATGCATTTCATCCACTAGCTGTGTGATAGGACAGCAGTCATATCTGTCTAGTGGAACCTATTTTTTTGATCACTTGAGCATCTATATTGCCACAATTTTTTTTATATGTAATAGGGGTGATTTCTGGGCTTGTACCTGCAATAAACCTTATATTAGGGATATTATAATAGGGCTATACCGCTGAAATTTAAGTTCCCAACCTCCAGTGACCGGCAGGGAATACAATGAAGAGCAAAGGAACAAAAAAAAACGATCATATAGTCCAAAATATATTCAAAAATAGTGAAAATACTTTATTCATAAATAAGCATACAGGTTTTAAAAGGTAAGGAAAACCACAGTGTAAGTACAGTTCAAAACACGGGATGTAGGTGTAGTGACGTAGCCACTCAAATGATATTGTTATCAGATCATTTTATGGTAAATACCATCTAACATAGGCAACTATTATATACTCCCCGCCCCCAAAGAAATGAAGATATACCAATAAGGAATAAGATACCAAGCAATAAAACGTAATGAGTATATGTACACAGCAGGTATAATATAATTGTACGTACACAGAATCAGATTGCTAAGCACATACCAGTGAATGTCTTGCTGATTGCCAAAGAGGTATAAGGGAGGGTGAGGGACGTCAGCACACCAAGCGTCACCCTGACGCGCGTTTCGGCAAAGCCTTCGTCAGGGGGGCGTATTGTGCACACAAGTGAGGAGTTTAAAAAGGGGCCGGAACCAATCGGAGTCAAACAAGAAGTATAAAATTAGTATGTTGCTAGGGCAACATCCACAGCGGGCACTCTCACCGTGTCAACCCGGGATGTGCCGGGAAAAATCCACACAGCACAACTTGCCGGGGACGCAGGAGAAAGACAGCCCGATGGGGAGCCCCGCAGCACAGTAATAAATGCCGGTCAGCAAGCCGCACATGACGCATGCGCAGCCGGGACATCCTCCATGCTAGGCGGTGTCCACGTCAAGGATGGGAGGAGCAGAGTCACAGATCATGTGACCCAGCATAAATCCCCACCCTTTAGAGACGCAGAGAGCCGACGAACATGAAGGGCAAGGCGCGCATGCGTACCAGGCTGCTGAAACTCCGGCATAGATACTAACATGTAATGACGCAACATAGAGAATCTAATTATTATAACTTAGGAAAAGACTTTAAGCTTAACATATGGCACAGAATATAGGGCAACAGTATCATAATCAAAGTAAGCTCAAAAATATATAATCACTAACGATATCAATGATGTGCCAGCAATAAAGCCCAAAAGCACCATGGTAAACCGACAAAGCTTTCATATATATACAGTACAGATCTTCTAATTCAATGATTTTTCTGTATTTTCATGGCTATGAAAATTGTAGAATCACACTGAAGGCATCAAAACTATGAATTAACACATGTGGAATTATACATTACACTTTACAAAAAAGTGTGAAACAACTGAAAATATGTCTTATATTCTAGGTTCTTCAAAGTAGCCACCTTTTGCTTTGATTACTGCTTTGCACGCAGAAAAGGTGAACGGATGGACTCTACATGCCTGGTTCCCACCGTGAAGCATGGAGGAGGAGGTGTGATGGTGTGGGGGTGCTTTGCTGGTGACACTGTTGGGGATTTATTCAAAATTGAAGGCATAGTGAACCAGCATGGCTACCACAGCATCTTGCAGCGGCATGCTATTCCATCCGGTTTGCGTTTAGTTGGACCATCATTTATTTTTCAACAGGACAATGACCCAAACACACCTCCAGGCTGTGTACGGGCTATTTGACCAAGAAGGAGAGTGTTTTTAAGGGACGATACATCCTTATGGTCAATGGCGGCCAAAATCCCCAAAACATGATACCTGACACGTACTTTAAAAGGACGTGTAGTTAAACCAATATAGATAAGTCCACAGGGACATGTAGCAAAGTAGATCACATTACGGGTATTGCATGTAATGTGTTTCTTAATATTATATATTCTTGAGTTATCAGCATTATGGAAGGTGTTACATCTTTCAATGTTAGGGCAGGCCACACATCGACCACAAGGAATGCATCCCCCCCAATTACACAAGTATCCAAAAACGTGGATCTAGGGTTACCAGTATAATGACTTTGCACCAGGAGGTCACAGAGATTCTTTGACCGCCTTGTAGAAATTGCCGATTTCTCAGGGATATATTTAGAGAGAACAGGATCTGCTCTGAGAATCGGCCAGGAATACATTAGAGAACTTTTAGGGTCTACCAGTCCCTAACACATTGTGATTTATCCTCTCCCCTAATAAGACCCTTACAGTACTTAGCTTTTGTTGCTTGCCTTCATTTGTATATATCTGATAAATATATGGACTTACGAGGTCATTTGTTTTAAACTTTAAAATTAAAAGTTATATTTTAGGGGTCTATAAGCTTCTTTGTGTTTGCATATTAGCATATATTTTCTTGACATCTTTAGATTTAAAATAAAAGTCTTTATTAAACATATATATATATACAACAATTAGATAAAATGAGGGGAATACAATTACAAAAAATGCTGCATGCAAAGGGTGCATACCAAGCCATATACAGAATAAGTATCCAAAGAATAAAGGATTATTCAAAGCCTGTTTAGTGAGGTATAATCCTAAAATTCATGTCAACTTTTTGCTACATAATGTATAGGATGGAATTAGACTATAAGATGTTACCGGTAAAGAAGTAGAACACATACACTGGAAAAACACTTGTAAGATTTAAGTATCTAGGCTTAGTAGGCCTTCTTAGTGAACAAATATTTGAATATATATATATACAGTATATACACTGCTCAAAAAATAAAGGGAACACTCAAATAACACATCCTAGATCTAAATAAATGAAATATTCTCATTGAATACTTTGTTCTGTACAAAGTTGAATGTGCTGTCAACATAATCACACAAAAATCATCAATGGAAATCAAATTTTTGAACCAACGGAGATTTGGAGAGACCCCAAAATGAAAGTGGAAATAAGTCAAAATGAAAGTCAAAACAAGACAAAATTAAAGTGGAAACAAGTCAAAATGATGCTCAGTATTGTGTGTGGCCTACATGTGCCTGTATGACCTCCCTACAACGCCTGTGCATGCTCCTGATGAGGTTGCGGATGTTCTCCTGAGGGATCTCCTCCCAGACCTGGACTAATGCATCTGGCAACTCCTGGACAGTCTGTGGTGCAATGTGACGTTGGTTGATGGAGCAAGACATGATGTCCCAGATGAGCTCAATCAGATTCAGGTCTGGGGAACGGGCGGGCCAGTCCATAGCTTCAATGCCTTCATCTTGCAGGAACTGCTGACACACTCCAGCCACATGAGGTCTGGCATTGTCCTGCATTAGGAGGAGCCCAGGGCCAATCGCACCAGCATATGGTCTCACAAGGGGTCTGAGGATCTCCTCTCTGTACCTAATGGCAGTCAGGCTACCTCTGGCGAGCACATGGAGGGCTGTGTGGCCCTCCAAAGAAATGCCACCCCACACCATTACTGACCCACTGCCAAACCGGTCATGCTGAAGGATGTTGCAGGCAGCAGATCGCTCTCCACGGCGTCTCCAGACTCTGTCACGTCTGTCACATGTGCTGAGTGTGAACCTGCTGCCTGCAACTTCCTTCAGCATGTTTTCAAGTAACATGGGAAAGAAAAAGGATCTCTCTGCTGCTGAAAAGCATCAAATAGTGCAATGCCTTGGTCAAGGGATGAAAACATTAGATATTTCCCGAAAACTTAAGCGTGATCATCGTACTGTTAAGAGATTTCTGTCTGATTCTGAGCGCAGACGTGTTCATGCTGATAAAGGCAGAATGAGGAAGGTTTCTGCCAGGCAAGTTCATCAGATTAACCCCTTAAGGACCAAGCCGTTTTGTAGGTTAATGACCAGGCCAATTTTTACAATTCTGACCACTGTCACTTTATGTGCTTATAACTCTGGAACGCTTCAACGGATCTTGGCGATTCTGAGAATGTTTTCTCGTGACATATTGTACTTCATGTTAGTGGTAAAATTTCTTTAATATAACTTGCGTTTATTTATGAAAAAAATGCAATTTTCAAACTTTTAATTTTTATGCCCTTAAATCAGAGAGATATGTCACAAAAAATAGTTAATAAATAACATTTCCCACATGTCTACTTTACATTTACATTTTGTAACCAAAATTTTTTTTTGTTAGGAAGTTATAAGTGTTAAAAGTTGACCAGCAATTTCTCCCTTTTACAACAAAATTTACAAAACCATTTTTTTTAGGGACCACCTCACATTTGAAGTGACTTTGAGGGGTCAATATGACAGAAAATATCCAAAAGTGACACCATTCTAAAAAATGCACCCCTCAAGGTGTTCAAAACCACATTCAAGAAGTTTATTAACCCTTTAGGTACTTCACAAGAATTAAAGCAATGTGGAAGGAAAAAATTAACATTTAACTTCTTTTCCCCAAAATTTTTCTTTCGACACAATTTTTCAAAATTTTGTCAAGGGTATCAGGAGAAAATGAATCACAATATTTGTTGTACAATTTCTCCTGAGTACACTGATACCCCATGTGTGGAGGAAAACCAATCTTTAGTCGCACGGCAGTGCTCAGAAGGGAAGGAGCATCATTTGAGATTTTGAATGTCTAATTGGCAAGAATCGAGAGCGGACACCATGTCGCGTTTGGAAAGCCCCTGATGTACCTAAACAGTGGAAACCCCCATAAGTGACCCCATTTTTTAAACTAGACCCCCCAAGGAACTTATCTAAATGTGTGGTGAGCACTTTGAACCCCCAAGGGCTTCACAGAAAGTTATAACGTAGAGCCGTAAAATTAAAAAATCATATTTTTTCCACAAAAATGATCTTTTCACCCCCAATTCTTATTTTCCAAAGGATAAAAGGACCCCAAAAGTTATTGTGCAATTTGTCCTGAGTACGCTGATACCCCATATGTGGGGGTAAACCACTATTTGGGCGCATGGCTGAGCTCGGAAGGGAAGCAGCTCCATTTGACTTTTTTGGCTGGAATTGAGATTGGACACCATGTTGCATTTGGAGAGTCCCTGATGTGCCTAAACAGTGGAAACCCCCACAAGTGACCCCATTTTGGTAACTAGACCCCCCAAGGAACTTATCTAGATGTGTGGTGAGCACTTTGAACTCCCAAGGGCTTCACAGAAGGTTATAACGTAGAGCCGTAAAATTAAAAAATCATATCTTTTCCACAAAAATGATCTTTTCACCCCCAATTTTTATTTTCCAAAGGGTAACAGGACCCCAAAAGTTATTGTACAATTTGTCCTGAGTACGCTGATACCCCATATGTGGGGGCAAACCACTATTTGGGGGCATGGCAGAGCTTGGAAGGGAAGGAGCGCCGTTTTCAAATGCAGACTTTGATGGAATGTTCTGCTGGCGTCATGTCGCGTTTGGAGAGTCCCTGATGTGCCTAAACAGTAGAAACCCCCCACAAGTGACCCAATTTTGGAAACTAGACCCCCAAGGAACTTATCTAGATGGTGGTGAGCTCTTTGAACCCCAAGTGCTTCACAGAAGTTTATAACGTAGAGCAGTAAAAATGAAAAAATATTTTTTTCCACAAAAATGATCTTTTTGCCCCAAAATTTTTATTTTTATAAGGGTAACAGGAGAAATTGGACCCCAAAAGTTGATGTGCAATTTGTGCTGAGTACGCTGATACCCCATATATGGGGGGGAACCACTGTGATCGCCTTACTGCGATCTTTTGGAGGCAGAATGAACAAATCCACAAAAGGTGAAGAATTTGTTTTATTTTTTTACGCCGTTCGGATCGGTGCGATTACAGCGATACCAGATTTACATCCTTTTTTCATGTTTAGCTTCTGTCACACACTAAGGCTATGTGCACACGTTGTGGAATCCCACACTTCTTTGCCGCGTGAAATACGCATTTTTATTGGTATGCGTATTCCCGCCAGAAACTAGCGTTTTGCAAGCGTAATTAGCTTGCAGAATGCTGGCGTTTTCCAAGCGATCTGTAGCATCGCTTGAAAAACTGATTGACAGGTTGGTCACACGAGTCAAACAACGCGTTTGAAATGTGTGATCATCTTTTTACTAATGATGCCGGATACTGCAGACGCTCCCCGGAGAACAGACGCACGGCAGCACTGTGAGGAGGAAGGCCGTGCTGGAACGGTATCAGCACCTGTGGACTACCGACGCCTCCCGGAGTGCAGCTGTGCAGCAGCGCTAGTGAGGAGGAGAGCTTGCCACCGGCCGGTGCAGCTCTCCAGGACTCTTTCTTTTTCACCAATACCGGATCGTTCTGAATGTCATCTCAAGCTAAGTATCTTCTTTCCGGTCAGGACACTGGGCACATTAATACTCTGTACATAAGGTACCGCTAGTGGATTATCTTGATCTCACCGTTTTCACTCCTATTTAATCACATAGGACCACCAGGATTTTCTTTTGTTTACCACTTCACGATGTTCAATAAGAAAACGGGTACATGGTATATTATATAAAGCTGTTTTTTCCTACAGAATCTTGCACTCCAACATCGCACAGTTGGCACTTTTTTGGTATATTTATACCGCATCAAATGCACCTTATTTTTATTCTATATGCACATTATATATGTGTATTTGCACATCTAGAGATTCACTTTAAGTACCTTGGTATCGATATTTTTTCTCCCTAGGGATTACTTAAAAGGCACACTTTTTATGGGACGTATATGCAATTTTGTCCTTCTTAATCCTATGAGCGGATTTTTAGACTTATATTAGCCCTATTTATGTGGTTATTGATATTATTTCTTTCTTCTTGCACCTAGTGGTTCAGTGTACGAAAGCGTCTACTATCACACAAATATAAGTCGCTGACTTATCATTCAAATATCCGTGCATAAACCTTCTTAGAACTTCAGGTGAGTGTTACGATCAGTATTGTGGGTGTGTTTGATTCAAAGCGCGAGTACTGCTTTAGTATTTTTGATATCAAAGAAGGGTTCCTATGTTAACATGTAACTTGGCCTGTTAGGATGTTTTGGAGTTAAGTAGCTTTTTTGTTCAGTGAATGTGACCTCCTAATGTTGCAAATTCCACAAATGAGCATTTTCAGTTCTTTAAAACAGATCAAATGTTCAGAAATTCTACTGTGCCTAATAATTTGGAACAGTGCATTTTGAGTTTTTATTCATTTTGGAGATTATACTGTTATCATTGGGGGGTTTCTTCAATAAAATTCGATGTATACTCTAACAGGGGATGATTTTTATTAGACTGACTCATTTGCACCAACCACTTAGGAAAATCACAGAAAAATATAATTTGCATAATAATTTGGAACATGGTGTGTGTGTGTGTATATATATATATATATATATATATAATATATATATATATATATAAACAATCAGTGAGTACTGGTTGCATTATACCCCCTGAGGGGGGCTTCATTATACCTATGGGGGGTGCATTATACCCTATGGGGGGTGTATTATACCCTATGAGGGAGCTGCATTATACCTTATGAGGGGGCTACATTATATTCTGTGGGGGGCGTGGCTGCATTATACTCTATGAGAGGGTTACATTATATTCTATTGGGGGGCTGCATTATACCCTATGAGTGGGCTACATTATATTCTGTGGAGGGCTGCATTATACTCTGAGGGGGCTATATTATATTCTATGGGGGTCTGCATTATACCTTAATAGGGGTTGCATTATACTCTGAGGGGGCTTTATTATATTCTGTAGGGGGCTACATTATACTATATGAAGCCAGCTGCATTATACCTATGAGGGGGCTACATTATATTCTATTGGGGGCTGCATTATATTCTATGAGGGGCTGCATTATACTATATGAGGGCTGCATTATATTCTATGAGGGTGCTACTTTATATTCTATGAGGGGGCTACATTATATTCTATGAGGGAGCTACATTATAGTCTATGAGGGACTACATAATTAAGACATGTACTACCTTATATTATACCCTGATATTAGCGCATTTTACCGCACAATTGGTGATTTTGTATTTATTTCTATGTAGCTACATAGTGGGCCCCAAGAATGATTTTATCTGGTGGGCCCAAGGTGCTCCAGTCCGACGCTGTATGCAAATATTTGTTCACTAAAAAGACTACTTAGCCTAGATACTTAAATCTTACAAGTGTTTTTCCAGTGTATGTGTTCTACTTCTTTACTGGTAACATCTTATAGTCTAATTCCATCCTATACATTATGCAGCAAAAAGTTGACATGTGTTTTAAGATTATACCTCACTAAACAGACTTTGAATAGTCCTTTATTCTTTGGATACTTATTCTGTATATGGTTTGGTATGCACCCTATGTATGCCTCATTTTTTGTAATTGTATTACCCTCATTTTATTTATTTGTTGTGTACGTATATGTTTAAAAAATACTTTTTGTATATTTGGCATATCACCAGCCAGGACAAAGGAAGCCTCACCAAGAATACCACGTGAACTTGCTAAAGCCGTGGTGAGATCATGAATCGCTAGAAGCACATTGCGTGGGAGCTTATCCCGAAGCCAAAGTGGAAAATGTCACGATTGCGGAGACTCTATCGCCGGTCCAGAAGCAACAGTGTCAAGAACTGCTGCAGCAGAACCGTGACCTATTCTCGGAGTTGACGGGGTGTACACAGGTGGTGGAGTATGACGTTCTGACAGAGCCACATATAAGGTTGAATTTTAACCAATATAGGATTCCCGAAGCACACCATGAGGTAATCTCAAATGAGGTGAAGAGAATGCTAGATGTTATGTTACGGTAGCTGAGGAGTGCAGGTAAAAAAGGAAATACACCAGAGCAGTTGGAATCTATGAGATTGCAGTACCCTGACTAACCACCACAACTAGAGGCAGCCGTGGAGCGTTCCTACGATGGTCCTAGACGCCTCGTCACAGCCTGAGAAACTAACTACACCTAAAGATAGAAATAGGAAAGCTATCTGCCCCGGAGCAGAACCCCAAAGATAATAGAAAGCCCCCAAACATGTAATGGCGGTTAGACAAGAGGAAATACTGACACAGAAAGAAAATAGTATGAGCAAACGCTGGGGCCCAAACTATCTAAATAGAAAAGGACAGGAAGGGTACTTACTGCAATCCCAGAAAACCCTGAAAAACACCAACTCTACTAATTTCAAAATCACCTGAGATCACACGACCTCTACCACCTAAATTAGTTCTCTGGTGTAACAAAAACAGCAGCCACTGAAAAAACTGCAAAAAGCAAAAGTACAAAACACAGTGGCTGGACTAAACTGAGAGGGCAAAAGCCCCCGGAGGGGACCCAGAAGGCCCCCACAGAAGTGCAGGACAAAATGCAAAAATATAGCAAAAACACAAAATAAGAAATTGTCTTATCTGACAGCAGGAGATGCAGACACGACACAGCAGGCTACAAGGGAAACTGGAAAGAAGGATCCAGACCAGAACAATAGATCACCGGCAACCCTGATGGGAAAATGATTCCCTTAAATAAGACCAATCAGTAACACCTGATTCCCAATCCTCACTAGCACCGCTTGCAACCACCAGAGGGAGCCTCCGCTCAGAACCCATCCCAAACCCACCCACAACAGTACCCCCCCCTTGAGGAGGGGTCACCGAACCCTCATTTGAGCAACCAGGTCGGTCAGGATGAGTTCTATGATACGCACGGATAAGTCTCCTAGCATGGATGTCCGAAGCAAACACCCAAGAATTATCTTCCTGACCATAACCTCTCCATTTAACCAAATACTGGAGTCTTCGTCTAGAAAAACGAGAATCCAATATTTTCTCAACCACATACTCCAGATTGCCCTCAACCAAAACAGGGTCAGGAGGCACAGCAGCAGGAACCACTGGCTCAACAAACCTCTTCAACAAGGACTTGTGGAACACGTTATGGATCTTAAATGTCCCTGGAAGAAGCAAACGAAAAGAAACAGGATTAATAATCTCCATGATCTTATAAGGTCCAATGAACCTAGGCTTAAATTTAGGAGATGCTACTCTCATAGGAATATTCTTTGAGGACAACCAGACCAAGTCCCCCACTTTAAACCGAGGACCATCAGTCCTATGCCGGTTAGCAAACCGCTGGGCCTTCTCCTGAGAGAGGGACAACCTCTCCACTACCTGGTCCCAAATCTGCTGCATACGCTCAACAACAGAGTTAACACCTGGACAGACAGAAGCCTCCGTCTGTCCTGAAGAAAATCGAGGGTGAAACCCAGAATTACAGAAAAACGGAGACATCAAAGTGGCAGAGCTAGCCCTATTATTAAGAGCAAACTCAGCCAAAGGCAAAAAAGAGACCCAGTCATCCTGATCAGCAGACACAAAGCATCTTAGATAAGTCTCCAATGTCTGGTTTGTTCTCTCAGTTTGACCATTGGTCTGAGGATGAAATGCCGAGGAGAAAGACAATTGAACACCCAGTTTAGAACAAAAAGTCCTCCAAAATCTGGAAACAAACTGGACTCCTCTGTCAGACACAATGTTCTCAGGAATGCCGTGTAAACGAACCACGTGCTGAAGGAACAACGGCACCAATTCAGAGGAGGAAGGCAACTTAGGTAATGGCACAAGATGTATCATTTTGGAAAACCTATCACAAATTACCCAGATGGTGGTCATTCTCTGAGAAACAGGAAGATCGGAAATGAAATCCATAGAGATATGGGTCCATGGTCTCTTGGGCACAGGCAATGGCATCAACAAACCACTAGAGCGAGAGCAAGGCTTGGAGCGAGAGCAAGTCCCGCAGGACTGCACAAATTCCCTGACATCGCGAGACAAGGTAGGCCACCAAAAGGACCGACTAACCAAGTCTCTGGTACCAAAAATTCCGGGATGCCCAGCCAATGCGGAACAATGAATCTCAGACATCACACTCTTTTTCCATTGGTCCGGGACAAACAATTTTCCAACAGGGCAGCGCTCGGGCCTATCCTCCTGACACCCCTCCAGAGCAAGTCTCAAATTAGGCGAGATGGCGGAAAGAACTACACCCTCCTTCAAAATAACAGAGGGATCAGATAGCTCAGGAGAGTCCGCAAGGAAACTCCTCGAGAGGGCATCCGCCTTAACATTCTTAGTGCCAGGAAGAAAGGAAACCACAAAATTAAAACGTGTGAAAAACAAGGCCCACCTGGCCTGTCTAGGATTGAGTCGCTTGGCAGATTCCAGATAGACCAGATTCTTATGGTCCGTAAGGACCACCACCTGATGTTTGGCTCCCTCCAGCCAATGTCTCCACTCTTCAAAAGCCCACTTCATGGCCAATAACTCCCGATTACCCACGTCATAATTACGTTCAGTAGGAGAAAATTTTCGAGAGAAAAAGGCACAAGGGTTACTTTTAGAGGTCTCTGGATCTTTTTGGGACAAAACGGCACCTGCCCCAATTTCAGAGGCATCAACCTCCACCTGAAATGGCAGAGAAACATCAGGCTGCCGTAGAACAGGAGCAGAAGTGAATCTCTGCTTAAGTTCCTGAAACGCAGAGACTGCCTCAGGAGGCCAATTCACCACATCAGAACCCTTTCTGGTCAAATCAGTTAATGGTTTAACAATAACAGAGAAATTACCAATAAATTTACGATAAAAATTGGCAAAACCCAAAAATCTCTGAAGAGCCTTTAATGAAGTAGGTTGGACCCAATCACAGATGGCCTGAACCTTGACCGGGTCCATTTCAATAACAGATGGGGACAAAATGAATCCCAGAAATGAGATCTTCTGTACGCCAAAAAGACACTTTGATCCCTTCACATACAGAGCATTCTCTCTCAAAATCTGGAATACAGTTCGAACATGTTTCACATGAGAGTCCCAGTCATTAGAAAAAATCAAGATATCATCCAAATAACAATCAGAAACTTGTCCACAAAATCCCTGAAAATGTCATTCATGAAGGACTGGAAGACGGAAGAAGCATTAGTGAGCCCAAAGGGCATCACAAGGTACTCAAAATGCCCTTCAGGGGTGTTAAATGCCGTCTTCCATTCATCCCCGTGCTTAATGCGAATAAGGTTATACGCCCCCCTGAGGTCAAGCTTGGTAAACCAAGTAGCGTTTTTCACCCTGGAAAACAGGTCAGAAATCAAGGGTAACGGGTATTGATATTTCACAGTAATATTGTTCAAGAGACGATAATCAATACACGGCCTTAATGAACCATCTTTTTTGGCCACAAAGAAAAAACCGGCACCTAAGGGTGAAGAGGATGGTCTGATATGACCCTTCTCCAATGATTCCTTGATATAAGACCGCATAGCGTCATGTTCAGGTACAGACAAGTTAAAAAGGCGACCCTTAGGGAATTTACTACCTGGCACTAATTCAATAGCGCAGTTATAGCTCCTATGGGGAGGTAAGGATGCAGATTTACTTTCGCTAAACACATCAGAAAAATCAAACAAAAAGTCAGGAACATCCTCAGCCTGGGGGGAGGCAGAAAAAACAGGAGTGTTGGTATTAACACATTGGCAGCCCCAACTGGTTACAGACACAGATTTCCAATCCAAAACAGGATTATGAGACTGTAACCAAGGGAAACCCAGCACGATAATGTCATGCAGATTATATAGAACCAAAAATTTGCAGCACTCCTGGTGATCAGGTTCAACCCTCATTATCACCTGAGTAGAAAACTGGGGTTTATTCTCAGCCAAAGGGGTAGAATCGATCCCCAGTAGGGGAATAGACTTCTGTAGGGGTATCAAGGGAAATCCACAACGTTTAGCAAAATCATAATCCATCAGGTTAATAGCTGCTCCAGAATCAACGAAAGCCTGAGCAGAAAATGAGGACAGAGAGCATATCAGAGTGACAGTTAATAAAAACTTAGTCTGAACACTACCCAAGACAACTGAGCGTGCAAAACGTCTTCCCCGCTTAGGGCAGACTGAAATAGCATGAGAGGCATCACCACAGTAGAAACATAACCCATTGCGCTTTCGAAACTCATGACGCTGTGCCCCAGACACCACTCCATCACACTGCATGGGCTCAGCAGCTGGCTCACAAGGCAACACCACTCCACGCATACTTCTCCGCTCACGCAAACGTCTGTCAATTTGAATCGCTAATGACATAGAATCATTGAGACCAGAGGGGACAGGGAATCCCACCATAACATCCTTTACATTATCCGACAGACCCTTCCGGAAAAGGGCCGCCAAAGCGTCGTCATTCCATTTGGTCAGGACTGCCCACCTACGGAATCTCTGACAGTATAACTCAGCGTCATCAAGCCCTGATTTAATGCCAACAAGGCTTTTTCAGCTTGATCAGTGACATTAGGCTCATCGTCCAATAACCCCAAAGCCTGAAAAAATGCATCAACATCACTCAAAACAGGATCCCCAGGTGTCAGGGAAAAAGCCCAATCCTGAGGATCGCCGCGCAGGAGAGAGATGATAATTTGAACCTGCTGCGCTGCGTTTCCTGAGGACTTAGATTTTAAGGCAAGAAACAATTTACAATTATTTTTGAAATTCTGAAACTTAGCTCGATCCCCTGAAAACAAATCTGGCATGGGGATCCTAGGTTCCACAACAGGCAACCTAGCAAGATATGCAGCAATACTCCGAACCTCAGTGGCAAGCTGATCCACACGGCCAGACAACTGTGCAAACTCCATTGGGAGAAAAGATCCTCCCCAGCACCCAGAGATACAGAGGGAAAAAAAAAAAAAAATGCAACAAACAGAAAAATATCTCTGACAACTTTTCTTCCTTCAAAATATTTTTTCCCTTCTGTGAGTACCATACAATTTTTATGGCCGGTGATAATGTTATGTTACGGTAGCTGAGGAGTGCAGGTAAAAAAGGAAATACACCAGAGCAGTTGGAATCTATGAGATTGCAGTACCCTGACTAACCACCACAACTAGAGGCAGCCGTGGAGCGTTCCTACGATGGTCCTAGACGCCTCGTCACAGCCTGAGAAACTAACTACACCTAAAGATAGAAATAGGAAAGCTATCTGCCCCGGAGCAGAACCCCAAAGATAATAGAAAGCCCCCAAACATGTAATGGCGGTTAGACAAGAGGAAATACTGACACAGAAAGAAAATAGTATGAGCAAACGCTGGGGCCCAAACTATCTAAATAGAAAAGGACAGGAAGGGTACTTACTGCAATCCCAGAAAACCCTGAAAAACACCAACTCTACTAATTTCAAAATCACCTGAGATCACACGACCTCTACCACCTAAATTAGTTCTCTGGTGTAACAAAAACAGCAGCCACTGAAAAAACTGCAAAAAGCAAAAGTACAAAACACAGTGGCTGGACTAAACTGAGAGGGCAAAAGCCCCCGGAGGGGACCCAGAAGGCCCCCACAGAAGTGCAGGACAAAATGCAAAAATATAGCAAAAACACAAAATAAGAAATTGTCTTATCTGACAGCAGGAGATGCAGACACGACACAGCAGGCTACAAGGGAAACTGGAAAGAAGGATCCAGACCAGAACAATAGATCACCGGCAACCCTGATGGGAAAATGATTCCCTTAAATAAGACCAATCAGTAACACCTGATTCCCAATCCTCACTAGCACCGCTTGCAACCACCAGAGGGAGCCTCCGCTCAGAACCCATCCCAAACCCACCCACAACAGCTAGACCTCGGCGTGATAGTGGAGTCCAAAAGCGGGTGATCGAGTACCATCATTCTCTATTTGAAGCCCGACAGTGAGTGGCAGTTTTGTAATGCCTACTGGAAGCTGAATGATGTGTCCAAATTTGACGCGCACTTGATACCCCGCTTCGATGAACTCATTGAGAGGCTGGAACCTACAAGGTATATTACCACACTCAACCTGACCAAGGACTACTGACAAATCTCAATGTCTCAGAGTGCCAAGGAGAAGACTGCATTCTCGACACCTGAGGGGCGCTTTCAAAATACCAGAATGCCTTTCGGACTACAAGGTGCCCCAGCCACTTTCTAGAGGGCCATGGATCGGATCCTAGCTCCCCATAAGAATGCCACTGCCTACCTTCATGACATAGTGATCTTCAACCCAAACTGGGGTAGTCATCTACCAAAAGTACAGGTGATTCTGGATGCTCTGAGAAAGGCGGGGTTTACCATAAATTCAAAAAAATGTGGCATGGGGAAGAAAGAGGCCAAGTACTTAGGAGACATTGTCGGGAGAGGTGAAAACAAGCCACAAGTAAACAAGGTTGCGGCAATCCAGAAGTGGCCACAACCGCTTTCCAAGAAGCAGGTTCCACTTCTTGGTATTGTGGAATATTACCGGCGGTTTATCCCAAATTTCTCCATGGTTGCCACACCACTAAAGCATCTCCTTAAAGGCACCAAATCTACAATGGTCAAATGGACTGTTGAAACAGAAATGACATAACAAGAGCTGAAGCTGGTCCTATGTAAAGAGCCGGTCCTGGTCGCATCGGACTTCAGTAGAGAATTTGTGGTCCAGACGGATGCTTCAAGAGGCGGTTGGTAGCCGTGCTGTCTCAAGAGATAAATTGTAAATAACATACCATCCTGTATCTGAGTCGGAAGCTCTCTTCCTGCGAAAAAAATTATGCCATTGTCTGGAAAGAGTGCTTAGCCATAAAATGGGACATTTATACACTGAAGTATTACCTGCTAGGCCTTAGGTTTAAGCTAGTGTTGGATCAATCACTTTTGAGATGGTTAAGAGAAAAGAAGGGTAAGAAGGCCCTGGTGACTAGGTGGTTCTTAGGCCTCCAGGACTTTAATTTCCACAGAGAACATAGACCCAGGAAGGTGCCGGGTAATGCCGATGCCCTCTCCAGAATTCCGTTTGGTGTCTGAAGGTGCCAAACCCCCTCCAGCTTTAAGTAGGGAGGGAGCTATGTGACAAGGTCACTGGCAAAGTGAGGGGAGATTGCAATCTTCGTGATACATATCTTCCGTGATGTGAAAACCCAGACATTTCTCTCCAGCATATGTACTATGAGGGGTTAATCAGCTGACAGGTTGTTTGTTTTTTTTTGGAAGTAGCTGTAAGAGATGGGCGGGACAGTTACTCACCATATGTCCACCCCAATGGTGTGGTTTGGCAAGTTAAATGTCTCTCCACTGAGTTTTTTCTCTGTCTGTGGGTCTGGAGGCAAGGAGGTTTCCAGAGAAGTGTTTATGTGCAACTGTGCTGGACTCTGTTGATGGTACCCTGAGTGGGTGGATTCCCGTAGACCCTCGGACTGTGCTAAATGTTATCTTTTTGGGTCCGGGTTTTGACAGTAAGGGTACTGTTACACGTAGCGACGCTCCAGCGATCCCGACAACGATACGACCTGCTAAGGATCGCTGGTGCGTCGCTACATGGTCTCTAGTAAATTGTCAAACAGGCAGATCTACTCAGCGACGCAGCAACGATCCAGCGATCCGTATAACGACCTCGGCGGTCATTGGGACCTTGTCACAGCAGCGATTCTGACAAAGACAAAGCAAAATCACACCTGCGTCACTGAGTTCTGAGTTGCCAACGAGGTCTCTCGTCGTTTTTATGGCGTCAAACACAGCGATGCATGCTGGCCAGAGGGACACCAACGATCAAAAAATGGCCTAGGACATTCCAGCACGATCAGCAATATCGCAGCGGGGTGCCGGTCGCCGCTATGTGACGTTTCAGCGATCTTGCTAACGATCTCGCTATGTGTGAAGTACCCTTAAGGCCATGTTTATTTTGTTGAACCCTGCAGTGGTTTATGCCGTGATTTAAATAAACCAGCAGAAGAAATGTTCCTGTGCCTACCTCTGTGAGCAACTGAGTGAGTCGACGTACCACAGTACCTATATATTTTTTGCACAAAATATAGCAACGTATTACTTCCTTTGACCTCATATTCTCCCTCTAGAAGTTCAGTAACCCTTTCACGTGTTCTTTATAGTCCATATTATCTTATCTCACTGTGTGCATGGGCATACCTCCACTGTACTTTGGATTTTCTGTATATAAGTATAATTCCCAGTATCTATATCTGTTCCATGAAGAAAAAGGCACTGCATGCACTTTCCTTATATTACTCCTATCTAGGGTATACACCTCCAATTCTCCATTTGTAGATTAAGCTACTGAGCTCCCCCTAGTGGTGGCTGTGTAAATCTTTATGCACTGAACTACCGTAAATCTAGTGATCGCTGTATAAATCTGTATGTAGTGAGCTCCCTCTAGTGGTGGTTGTATAAATCTGTATGTAGTGAATTCCCTCTAGTGCTGGCTGTATAAATCTGTATGTAGTGAGCTTTCCCAAGTGGTGACTGTATAATTCCATGTGCAATGAGCTTCCCCTAGTGGTGGCTGTATAAATCTGTAATTAGTGAGTTCCTTCCAGTGGTGACGATAAATCGGTATGTAGCGAGCTCCCTTTAGTAATGTCTGTAAAATGTAAATGTAGTGAGTGCCCCTTGGTGGTGGCGGCATAATTTTGTAGTGAACTCCTCTTACTGGTGGCTGTATAAATCTGTATGTAGTGAGCTCCCTCTAGTGGTGGTTGCTGCAGACAACAAAAATTTTATATTATTTTGTGGTTGTTTTGAGAGGATACTGGAGTTTGCGATTTGAAGCAAGAGTGGGGTGGAAAAGGAAGGGTTAAGGCCTCTTTCACACATCCGTTTTTTGACTTCAGGCATGATCCGGCGTGTTGCTAAAAAAAACGGATCCGGAACCAGATGCGTTTTTTTACCATTGACTTTCATTAGCGCCGGATCGTGCCTGATGTCATTGCGTTTTATCCGTTTTTGTCCAGATCCGGCGGAAATGTACATTCCGGCGGCCGGACAAAACGGTCACTGCAACGTTTTTTTTGTTTAACGGAGCCGCCTGAAGCGGCGCATCAGGCGTCCGGAAACAATAGAAGTCAGTGGAACCGGATCAGACTTTTGTGCAATCCGTCAAAAGACTGATCCGGATTCTGGAAATCAGGGACTACTATACTACTACTACTACTACTACTACTACCACCACTACTACTACTACTACCACCACTACCACTACTACTACTACTACTACATTTTCCAGTGTCTCCGGGCATCCAAAACCCTCTTTTTCCGGGTTCAAAAGTTCAGGTCGGATCCAGCAAAAAAACGGATCCGTTGCATCAGTTTTTTGATTTCAGTGCCGGATCCGTCCCTTCAGGTGTTCGACGGATCATGCCTGACACAAAAAAACGGATGTGTGAAAGAGGCCTTAGGAATCAACTGCATAAAATGCAAAATTACTACGCCCTAGGCCTCATCATCCTGCCTGGGTTCAGAGCATAGTCGATATGAACAGCTCTGTGTCCTCACTGACCCTCCGTGACCTGATAAGAAATATCCGGGCGTGTTCCATACAGGCGTTACGTGCAGGTTGACATAAGATGGTTATATATGCAATAATATGAGTTCATATCAGCTCATCCACCAAGAACTGCAAAAATAAGGAATTTATATATGGCTATCCAGGATCAGATAACATTGCCTGATATGGCACTGACACAAAGAGCAAAAAATTGTTGTAAAAAATCTACACTTTAGTCACAAACACAGAAAAATCCTGAAAAAAACCCAGAATCGCCCCAAAAATAACACCTTAAGGAAAAGCAGGAAAGACAAAGATTGTTAGGAATGCTAAACAAGTCCCAATGTGTAATTATCCTGTACCCAAAGTATCAGTGTCATTATCCTTTATCCCGAGTGTCAGTGTCATTATCCTGTACCCCGAGAGTCAGCATCATTATCCTGTACCCCGAGCGTCAGCGTCATTATCCCGTACCCCGAGCTTCAGCGTCATTATCCCATACCCCGAGCATCAGCATCATTATCCCGTACCCCGAGCATCAGCGACAGCATCATTATTCTGTACCCCAAATGTCAGTGACATTATCCTGTGCCCCGAGTGTCAGTGTCATTATCCTGTGCCCCGAGTGTCAGTGTCATTCTCCTGCACCTCTAGTGTCAGTGACATTATCCTGTAACCCGAGTATCAGTGTCATTATCCTGCACCGCTAGTGTCAGTGTCATTATCCTGCATCCCTAGTGTCAGTGTCATTATCCTGTACCCCGAGTGTCAGTGTCATTATCCTGCACCCCTAGTGTCAGGGACATTATCCTGTAACCCGAGTGTCAGTGTCATTATCCTGCACCCCTAGTGTCAGTGTCATTATCCTGTACCCCGAATGTCAGTGACATTATCCTGTAACCCGAGTGTCAGTGTCATTATCCTGTACCCCGAGTGTCAGTGTCATTATCCTGCACCCCTAGTGTCAGTGACATTATCCTGTAACCCGAGTGTCAGTGTCATTATCCTGCACCCCTAGTGTCAGTGTCATTATCCTGTACCCCGAATGTCAGTGACATTATCCTGTAACCCGAGTGTCAGTGTCATTATCCTGTGCCCCAAGTGTCAGTGTCAATATTCTGCACCCCTAGTGTCAGTGTCATTATCCTGTACCCCGAGTGTCAGTGACATTATACTGTACCCCAAGTGTCAGTGTCATTATCTTGCGTCCCGAGTGTCAGCATCATTAACCTGCATCCCGAGTGTCAGCATCATTATCCTGCGCCCCTAATGTCAGTGTCATTATCCTGCACCCCTAGTGTCAGTGTCATTATCCTGTACCCCAAGTGTCAGTGTAATTATCCTGCACCCCTAGTGTCAGTGACATTATCCTGCAACCCGAGTGTCAGTGTCATTATCCTGCACCCCTAATGTCAGTGTCATTATCCCGTACCCCGAGTGTCATTATTCTGTACCCCGAATGTCAGTGACATTATCCCGTAACCCAAGTGTCAGTGTCATTATCCTGTGCCCCAAGTGCCAGTGTCAATATCCTGCACCCCTAGTGTCAGTGACATTATCCTGTACCCCGAGTGTCAGTGTCATTATCCTGTGTCCCGAGTGTCAGCATCATTATCCTGCGTCCCTAATGTCAGCGTCATTATCCTGCACCCCGAGTGTCAGTGTCATTAACCTGCGCCCCAAGTGTCAGCATCATTATCCTGCGTCCCTAATGTCAGCGTCATTATCCTGCACCCCGAGTGTCAGTGTCATTATCCTGCGCCCCGAGTGTCAGTGTCATTATCCTGTGCCCCGAGTGTCAGTGTCATTATCTTGCGCCCCGAGTGTCAGTGTCATTATCCTGCGCCCCGAGTATCAACATCATTATCCTGCACCCTGAGTGTCAGTGTCATTATCCTGCACCCCGAGTATCAACGTCATTATCCTGCACCCCGAGTGTCATTGTCATTATCCTGCACTCCGAGTATCAACGTCATTATCCTGCACCCCGAGTGTCAGCATCATTATCCTGCGTCCCTAATGTCAGCGTCATTATCCTGCACCCCGAGTGTCAGTGTCATTAACCTGCGCCCCAAGTGTCTGCATCATTGTCCTGCGCCCCTAATGTCAGCGTCATTATCCTGCACCCCGAGTGTCAGTGTCATTATCCTGCACCTCGAGTATCAGCGTCATTATCCTGCACCCCGAGTGTCAGTGTCATTATCCTGCACCCCGAGTGTCAGTGTCATTATCCTGCACCCCGAGTGTCAGTGTCATTATCCTGCGCCCCGAGTGTCAGTGTCATTATCCTGCGCCCCGAGTGTCAGTGTCATTATCCTGCGCCCCGAGTGTCAGCGTCATTATCCTGCGCCCCGAGTGTCAGCGTCATTATCCTGCGCCCCGAGTGTCAGCGTCATTATCCTGCGCCCCGAGTGTCAGCGTCATTATCCTGCGCCCCGAGTGTCAGTGTCATTATCCTGCACCCCGAGTGTCAGTGTCATTATCCTGCGCCCCAAGTGTCAGTATCATTATCCTGCGCCCTGAGTGTCAGTGTCATTATCCTGCGCCCCGAGTGTCAGTGTCATTATCCTGCGCCCCGAGTGTCAGCGTCATTATCCTGCGCCCCGAGTGTCAGCGTCATTATCCTGCGCCCCGAGTGTCAGCGTCATTATCCTGCGCCCCGAGTGTCAGGTCATTATCCTGCGCCCGAGTGTCAGTGTCATTATCCGTGCGCCCGAGTGTCAGTGTCATTATCCTTGCACCCGAGTGTCAGTGTCATTATCCTGTCACCCCGAGTGTCAGTGTCATTATCCTGTCCCCTAGTGTCAGTGTCATATCCTGCCCCGAGTGTCAGTGTCATTATCCTGTGCCCCGAGTGTCAGTGTCATTATCCTGTGCCCCGAGTGTCAGTGTCATTATCCTGCCCCGAGTGTCAGTGTCATTATCCTTGCGCCCCGAAGTGTCAGCGTCATTATCCTGCCCCCAGTGTCAGCGTCATTATCCTGCACCCCGAGTGTCAGCGTCATTATCCTGCACCCCGAGTGTCAGCGTCATTATCCTGTGCCCCAAGTGTCAGCGTCATTATCCTGCGCCCCGAGTATCAGCGTTATTATCCTGCACCCGAGTGTCAGTGTCATTATCCTGCGCCCCAAGTGTCAGCGTCATTATCCTGCGCCCAGAGTGTCAGCGTCATTATCCTGCGCCCCGAGTGTCAGTGTCATTATCCTGCACCCCGAGTGTCAGCGTCATTATCCTGCAGCAACCCGCAGTGTCAGCGTCATTATCCTGCGCCCCGAGTGTCAGCGTCATTATCCTGTGCCCCGAGTGTCAGTGTCATTATCCTGCGCCCCGAGTGTCAGGTCATTATCCTGTGCCCCGAGTGTCAGTGTCATTATCCTTCGACCCCGAGTGTCAGCGTCATTATCCTGCGCCCCAAGTGTCAGCGTCATTATCCTGCACCCGAGTGTCAGCGTCATTATCCTGCACCCCGAGTGTCAGGTCATTATCCTGTGCCCCAGTGTCAGCGTCATTATCCTGCGCCCCGAGTGTCAGCGTCATTATCCTGCACCCCGAGTGTCAGTGTCATTATCCTGGCCCAGAGTGTCAGCGTCATTACTGCGTCTATCTGCGCCCGAGTGTCAGCGTCATTATCCTGCGCCCCGAGTGTCAGTGTCATTATCCTGCACCCGAGTGTCAGTGTCATTATCCTGCACCCCGAGTGTCAGCGTCATTATCCTGCGCCCCGAGTGTCAGCGTCATTATCCTGCGCCCCGAGTGTCAGCGTCATTATCCTGTGCCCCGAGTGTCAGCGTCATTATCCTGCGCCCCGAGTGTCAGGTCATTATCCTGTGCCCCGAGTGTCAGTGTCATTATCCTGCACCCCGAGTGTCAGTGTCATTATCCTGTGCCCGAGTGTCAGCGTCATTATCCTGCGCCCGAGTGTCAGCTTCATTATCCTGCACCCCGAGTGTCAGTGTCATTATCCTGCGCCCTGAGTGTCAGCGTCATTATCCTGCGCCCTGATTGTCAGCGTCATTATCCTGCGCCCTGAGTGTCAGCGTCATTATCCTGCGCCCGAGTGTCAGGTCATTATCCTGCGCCCCGAGTGTCAGTGTCATTATCCTGCGCCCGAGTGTCAGTGTCATTATCCTGCGCCCCGAGTGTCAGTGTCATTATCCTGTGCCCCGAGTGTCAGTGTCATTATCCTGCACCCCGAGTGTCAGGTCATTATCCTGAGCCCCGAGTGTCAGTGTCATTATCCTGTACCCCAAGTGTCAGTGTCATTATCCTGTGCCCCGAGTGTCAGTGTCATTATCCTGTACCCCAAGTGTCAGTGTCATTATCCTGCACCGAGTGTCAGCGTCATTATCCTGTGCCCGAGTGTCAGTGTCATTATCCTGCACCCCGAGTGTCAGCGTCATTATCCTGAGCCCCGAGTGTCAGTGTCATTATCCTGTATCTTACTATTTCAGCCTGTGAATATCAGGGGTGTAGTCATTAGTGAGTACAGGATTAACAGCTGTGCCCATGCCTCATAAAAAGACACTACTAATATACATTGCAGAAAGATGTTTGGGGGTGTTACGTACATTAGGGTCCCTCAGGTTACATCTCTGGACTAGAGTATAAAAGTGTCCTCTCTCTTATCTGTGCAGATAGTATCCGTGGTTAGTGCCGGGATTTCGTGGTCACATCACATTTTCTCAGCAGGATTTCTCTTGCTGTGGTTTACATAGCAGAGTTTCTGGAAGTCGGTGCGAAACCGACTTTTGCAAACATCATTATTTCTCCATGAAATATTCTCTGCCGAGCTGATAGACTCCCAGCAGGACAGGGAGAAATCTGCGGCATTGCGGCCAAACATACAGATAATGATATATAAAACCTGTGGAGAGCGAGCACAACCTGCAGGAATTGGATCTCACATGTCCGTCATTTCTGGAATTCGGAGGAAACATGGTGAATATCTTACAAGTCCCAAGTGCTGAGTAAGCGACATTCGACAGTTCTACTTCACTGGATGATTGTGCAACCGATATTGACTAATCCCAATGTTTCCAAATCCGAAGGACGCCGACCTAATGACGACAGCACGTGCACAGATAACCATCAGGACTGCATCACAGGGCAAATATTAGGATGCATTCACAATGGGATTTCCAAATCTGGCTGAATACGGAGTGGATCGCAATATCTGTAAGTTCTCTTTTGCGTCACAGAGAGGATCGCAGAAGTTGCAAAGCAGGCTAGCAGGACGCAGAGAGCAGGAGCGATGCTGGAAATTCCTATGAATCAGAAGCGCTCAGTACATGCTAATGACATCCTAACGACCGCCAAAGTCGTTAAAGAGATCGCTGACCGCTGATGAGTCGTTTATGAGATCTCCTGTTTGGCAGCTACTAGAGACCTAAAAGAGATCACACCAACGATCTCATTAGCTTGCGTCGTTATCGTGATCGCTAACGAGATCGCTAAGTGTGGCAGTACCTTAAGCCATAAACAGGGGGACGATCTGAGGGCCTCCCCTGCCTAAAGTGTTACATTACAGTGTCCCATGGCAGCCACTTCTTCTATTGCTGTACAATGAGCGCTGCCCCTCCTAGCAGCTCACTAGACAGAGGCGTAATGGGGGGCACAGAAATTTGGGGCCCTATAAGACTCCAGGGCCAGAGTCTGATACTTCTGCATACCCTGCCCTAGCTTAATACCTCCCAACATTGCCAGACTTCAGGTGAGACACTCCCTCGGCTGTGATCATTGGTGGAGGTACACTGCTTTTTTTCCATAAACAATGCCACCCATGTACACAGGTTGTACCTGGCGTTGCAGCTCCGCTTCATTGACTTCAATAGGACTGAGCAACAATATCATACATAACCTATGAAAAAAATGACTGGCAAAGAAAGGAATGCACAGTGGCAATTTTGTCTTACATTAACCTCTAACCTTGCCCATTCCCTGTCCACACATCCAATTCTACCAAATCACCTTTGTCCCCATACAGTAATATTTCCTTCCTTTATGCTACACCCAAGGACCAGGGACCACGGGTTCAGAACTGGCCACGCAAGGACCAGGAACCACAGGGTTTAGGACTGGCCACACAAGGACCAGGGACCACGGGTTCAGGACTGGCCACGCAAGGATCAGGGACCACAGGGTTTAGGACTGGCAGCACAAGGACCAGGGACTATGGGTTCAGGACTGGCCAAACAAGGACCAAGGACCACGGGTTCAGGACTGGCCACGCAAGGAACAGGGACAAAGGGTTCAGGAATGGCCACGCAAGGACCAGGGACCACAGGGTTTAGGACTGGCCGCACAAGGATCAGGGACTATGGGTTCAGGACTGGCCACACAAGGACAAGGGACTACGTGTTCAGGGCTAGTCCCTCAGGGACCAGGGACTCAAGTACAGGACACTGGCAACACCAGGACCAGGGGACCTAACAATTCCCTAGTTGCACCACTAATACACTAAAGAACTCATTGCTTCGGCACCTTCCTATTGGGGAGGGTGCTTTTTAAAGGAGATGCCTCCCAGCTATTGGCTGAGGGCATCTTAGTTGATGCGCGTGCTGACCCTTTAAGAACAGGGCAGTAGGCACGCCACCAGGAAACCAGAGCACCAGGAAGCACACAGAGGGACACGCTGCGTGGCCGGGGCTGTGAGTATGTCGGCATTGCGGGATGGAGGGGGAAGGGGAACCATGCAAAGGAGCCGGCATTAAGGTTACATTAAAGGGGTTGTTCCACGAACAAAAGTATATTTTAATCAACAGATCTTGGAATAAATATAACCTTCAGAACTGGAAGTGCTTAAAAAATGTTCCTGTTAAGGATGCCTGCTAACAGTATGGAGCCCTATTAGGGCTCCTCCCCACAGTAATGGCTACTAAGCATTTCACACACACATAAATAATGCACATAGTGATGCTACCTCCATGCCCCACACAGTAGTAATGCCTCCTTGTGCCCCTCACATTTCGAATGCCTTCCTCATAGTACTGAGTCTGTAGCAGCAAGGCTTCCTGCTACAAGCCCCCTGCACACAAGTGATGCACCGCCGTAATCCCTCATAACAGTACGGAGCCCACTTGGTGTTTCCCCAAAAAATGAATAAATAAAATGAATAATCCTCGATCCCATAAGGAACGGAGCAGAGCATTGTACAGGTCCCCTCCGGTCTGTGCTGTCTGCGGCTGCGGGGTCACAGAGGGAATGGCGCAGCAGGGAGCTGAACATGCAGATGGATGAAATCAGGACATGTAGCATGGCGAGACAGCGCCCAACATATGGCAATTAGAGTTGAGCGAAACAGGTTGGTCAGATTCAAAATTCGCCGACTTTCGCCAAAGACGGGTTTCGTTGGCCGAAACCCGACCACAGTGTACAGTCGGCCATGCGGTCGGCAAAACGAGCACCAAAGTCGGTTTTCCCATAATGCTTGCAGGTTCCATTTTTCAGCCAATGAGCAAGGACGTACACTGTGGGCAACGAGATGACATGTGCAGCGTCCACCACCATCTTAGAGAAGGGCATTGCAGTGATTGGCTTGCTTTGAGGGGCATCATAGTGTCTATAAAAGCCCTGACCGCCGACCTCCATTTTACTTCTGCCGATCTTAACAGTAGGGAGAGGTTGCTGACGAGGTTTATCAGTAGGGAGAGAGTTAGGGCTGTAAAGAGAAGTTCTTCTGTGCTTGTGCTGATAGCAATTGTGCTGTACAGTTAGTGTGCAGTGACAGGGGAGGATTTTCTTGTGTGCAGCAGCGCTGGTAATTAGGCTGCCTGCCAGCTGTATTGCTGTGTGTACACTGCTGTGCAGACTGCTTTTTACACAGCACTAATACTTTTATTCTTTTGTTCTGCACAGTTACCGAGAGTTCATTTTTTCCCACACCGTATAGAGCTGTACGCTCTTCACACACTACCGTGTACCAGCTGGTATCACGGACAAATACATGCTGACTATCTGTGTATGACTCCGGAAATATATAAATTATATATAAATTTTCCACTACACCGTTTACAGCTGTACGCTTGTGATACAGTACCGTATATCTGCTCTTTGTTTTATGGTCAAATCCATACTGAGAGAGCGTCTGTGTGTGACTCCGGAAATATACACGGAGATTGAAATTTTCCCCTACACTGTATACAGCTGTACGCTTCTCATACAGTACCGTATATCTGCTCTTTGTATTACAGTCAAATCCATACTGAGAGAGCGTCTGTGTGTGACTCCGGAAATATATACGGAAATTGAAATTTTCCCCTATACTGTATACAGCTGTACGCTTCTGATACAGTACCGTATATCTGCTCTTTATATTACGGTCAAATCCATAATGAGAGAGCGTCTGTGTGTGACTCTGGAAATATATACGGAGATTGAAATTTTTCACTACACTGTATACAGCTGTACGCTCCTCATACAGTACCATATATCTGCTGGTATTTTTTTTACATTTTCCCAAACATGAGGAAGTATGGTGGAAGAGGCCGCGGACATGGGCGGGAGGGGCCAGGTGGGACTGATGGTGGTGGTGGTGCATTTGCTGGTAGTGCCAAATAGCACCTAAGGCAGGAGGTGTTGAGCCTGCGTCATCGTCTGGCTCCAGAAGGCCTGGAAGGCTCCCTTTTCTGGGAGTAGGTAAACCGCTTTTAAAGCGGGAGCATCAGGAACAGGTTTTGGCTTATATTGCCAAAACAGCCTCCAGCTCTATCGCCTCCTCTTCTGAAGTTTCAAAAAATGCAAGCACTGAGTCGTGCAGGCTCCTGGTCAGGAACAACACCTTTCCTTGTGTCCTTCACCCCACCACAAGTGAAGGATGCGGCAGGCCACACTTCAGATTACTCCCTGGAGCTCTTTTCACATACCATGCCTGGGTTATCAAGTGAAATCCTGAATTCCCCAGTCCAAGATGAATATGACATGGAGTGCACTGATGCACAGCCACTGCTATATGATTGCCCTCACAGTCTACTGAGCCAGATTATGACGCTGATGAAACTCAGGTGCCCCTTCTCGCATACTATACCACCTTACACGGTGATACAGAGGAAGGTGCAGATGAAATTGAAGAGGAGGTGATGGATGACCCAGTTGTTAACCCGGATTGGCATCCATTGGGGAAGAGGGTGCCGCTGGCAATAGCTCAGAAGAGGAGGAGAATCCACAGCAGGCATCGACATCGCAGCTGTGGTTATCTGGCAGGCCCGTAGCAGTCCAAAAACGTGTTAAAAAAACAAAAAGAGTTGCAGGACAGCTTGGCCAGACGGTCAAATTAGCACAGCGTGCAAGCCCTGAAAATTTATCCCATAATCGGAAGAGTGCAGTGTGGCACTTTTTTTACCAAAATCCTATTGATGAGGCGAAGGTTATCTGTAAGAAGTGCGGAAGGACCTTTAGCCGAGGGAAAACTCTCCGAAAATTGAATACCAGATGCATGCTTAGACATTTAAACATCATGCACTTGCAAGTGTGGAAGGACTACAAAACCTCACTGGCTTTGAACATCTACATTGCCAAACTGATCTCATTAGAGATGATGCCCTTCCGTTTGGTTGAAAGTGCAGCATTCCGAGAGCTCATGGCCTACGCTGTCCCACACTATGACCTACCCAGTCGGAACTTCTTTTCTAGAAAAGCCATCCCTGCCCTCCACCTGCATGTGAAAGACCGCATTGTCCATGCACTCAAACAATCAGTGAGTGGAAAGGTGCACCTCACAACAGATGCATGGTCCAGTAGGCATGGCCAGGGCCGTTACGTGTCCATGACTGCGCACTGGGTTAATGTGGTGGATGCAGGGTCCACAGGGGACAGCGGCGGTGGGACAGTGCTGCCTAGCCCATAGGTATAGGCAACAGTTGGCTGTAGGCGTTCGACCCTCCTCCTCCTCCAGAAGCGAAAGCTCAAAGACAGAGCGCAGTCGCACGAGCACTCCATCCGCAGCTGCCAGTGTTGTACACGAGGTGTCCCACTGTCGAACAGCTAGTGGTAAGCATCAGCAGGCTGTTTTAAAGATGATGTCTTTGGGTGACAACAGACACACTGCGGAGGTACAGGCCGACTACTTGCAGCGAGAAACTGAGTCATGGCTGGGCAGTCTACATCTTGAGCCAGGCAAGGTAGTCAGTGATAAAGGACGTAATTTTGTGGCGGCCATAGCCCTGGCAAAACTCAGACACATACCTTGCCTGGCTCACACATTGAACCTGGTGGTGTAGTGCTTCATAAATAATTATCCGGAGTTACCAGCCCTGCTCCATAAGGTGTGAAGACTGTGCTCGCACATACGTCGCTCGCCCATAGACTCCAGTCGTATGCAGAGGCTGCAGCGATCGCTCCACCTCTCCAAGCACCGCCTAATCATAGACATTGCAACAAGGTGGAACTCCACCATGCACATGGTTGAGAGGCTGTGCGAACAGAGGCACATTTGTGGGAGGATACACGGGCAGGCAGTTTGAGGGCAGACATCGAGTTGTAGGGTGTGCAGTGGTCAAAGCTGAAAGACCTCTGTAAAGTCCTTCAGTGTTTTGAGGAATGCACACGGCTGGTAAGCGCAGACGACGCCAGCATAAGCATGAGCATCCCACTTATGCGTCTGTGTCACGCTGTCTAATGATATGTATACAATGTCAGTAAACTATTAATACAGGAACAACACTCTATACAACAACTAGTATAGCAACATCAGCATGTAAGTATAGAATAGATTTACCTGACACGATATCTGCTGAACTCAGGGTTAATCTTGAGGACTTGATGAGCTGAAACAGGAAAGAGGTGGACCGGGATCTAACCTGACCCTAAACTGGGGTCCTAACTAATCCCTCACCTTGGAGGTACTGATAATGGTTCAGAGGTCCAAGTCTCCAACCTAACCCTGTCTCCTATCAGACCCTGAACCCTGTAATCAGTCCTAAGAAGGATCCTGACTACCACCAAAGGGATATGGGCTGATCTCAGCTAAATACACAGATTAGACATATAAGACAGACAGGATAACACTCGCTTGCATACACACTCAAACACCAAAGGAACATAAATGGTCTGGGAAATAAACTCTAACCAAGTTGAGCTTAGAACAACTAAGGAGCTCACAACTAAAGTCTATACAGATTCATTCCTATCTGTGGTCTGCATGAAGGTTTCACTGCCAACTCCCCAAGCAGACAACCAGGAATTTAAAGGAAACCAATCAACAAATAATCAATTGCAGCCGGGAGAAACTGCACCCAGTCCCAGCACCGAGCACAGACAGAATTAACTCCCTAGCTGCCAAACACAAAGAAACAGCAGATCAGCTGTGAGAAGTCAAAATGTGCAACCGCGACGATCTTCGTGGCAATGCACACATGACAGTACCCCCCCTTCTACGAGGGGCCTCCGGACCCTCAGGGCCAGGCCTGCCCGGGTGAGTTCTGTGGAAGGTCCGAACCAAACGATCTGCGTTAACATCAGACGCAGGGACCCACGTCCTCTCCTCTGGACCATACCCCTTCCAATGCACCAAGTACTGAAGGGACCGGCGATTCAGACGTGAGTCAATGATCTTTGATACTTGAAATTCCAAGTTACCATTGACCAACACAGGAGGAGGAGGTAGAGGTGACGGTATGACTGGTGCCACATACCTTTTAAGTAATGACTTGTGGAACACATTATGAATTTTAAACGTAGGAGGGAGGTCCAGACGAAATGCCACAGGATTAATTATGGAACTGATCCTGTACGGCCCGATGAATCTGGGACCCAGTTTCCAGGAGGGCACCTTAAGTTTTATATTCCTGGTAGACAACCATACCAGATCGTTCACATTCAGATCTGGACCAGAAACTCTCCTCCTATCAGCCATACGTTTGTAACGGTTCCCCATCGCACTCAGATTATTCAATACACCTCTCCACACAGAAGCAAGTGACGACGAGAAACGCTCCTCCTCAGGAACCCCAGAAGGGCCCCCCCCATTGAAAGTACAAAACTGGGGATGGAAACCATATGCCCCAAAAAACGGGGACTTACCAGTGGACTCGCTCCGCCTGTTGTTAAGAGCGAACTCTGCCAGAGGCAAGAAAGAAGACCAGTCCTCTTGGTTCTCTGAAACAAAACACCGGAGATATGTCTCTAAGCTCTGATTCAGACGCTCTGTCTGACCATTGGTCTGCGGATGAAAAGCCGAGGAAAATGACAATTGCATCCCCCGACGTAAACAAAATGCCCTCCAAAATTTGGACACAAACTGAGACCCCTATCTGACACCACATCAGAAGGCAACCCATGAAGTTTAACGATCTCCCTAATGAACACCTGCGCCAGAGTTTTAGCATTAGGGAGTGCAGGAAGAGCAACGAAATGTGCCATCTTACTGAACCTGTCAACAACCACCAGTATGACAGTATTCCCTGACGACGGAGGAAGGTCCGTAATGAAGTCCATAGATAAATGAGTCCATGGACGCTCCGGAAGTTTCAAGGGTAAAAGGGTCCCAGACGGACGGGTATGAGGGGTTTTAGAGCGAGCACACACCCCACATGACACGACAAAAGTTATAACATCTTTATTAGCATTAGGCCACCAAAACCGGCGAGAAAGGAGATCTAAAGTAGCCTTACTCCCTGGATGTCCTGCTAGAGCAGAATTATGATGTGCCTCAATAACCTTTTGTCTCAACAGATTTGGGACAAACAGTCTCCCTGGAGGTCCTGCAGGGGCGTCCCCCTGAGCCTCTAACACCTCCTCCTCAAGCTCAGAAAATACAGCCGACACTACCACCCCCTCCTGAAGGATAGGACTCGAGTCATCCGTTTTCCCGGCCCCTGGGAAACTGCGAGACAAGGCATCAGCCTTTACATTCTTAGACCCGGGCGATAAGTGACGACAAAATTAAACCTGGTAAAAAACAACGACCATCGAGCTTGTCTGGAATTCAGACGCTTAGCGGATTCCAAATACAACAGGTTCTTGTGATCAGTAATAACGGTAACCGGGTGGACTGCCCCCTCCAAAAAGTGACGCCATTCTTCAAAAGCTAACTTAATGGCCAAAAGTTCCCTATTGCCGATATCATAATTCCTTTCGGCGGACGACAATTTCTTAGAAAAGAAAGCGCACGGATGCCATTTACCAGGGGACGGACCCTGGGACAATATAGCACCCACCCCTACGTCAGACGCATCCACCTCCACAATGAACGGCTGAGATGCATCTGGTTGGATGAGAACGGGTGCCGAAGCAAAACATTTCTTCAAAGAGGAAAAGGCTTGGCAAGCTTTGTCCGACCATTTAGAAAAATCCGTCCCTTTTCTTGTCATGTCAGTGAGAGGTTTGACGACAGATGAGAAATTACAAATAAATTTCCGGTAGTAGTTAGCAAACCCCAAAAAACGCTGCAGAGCCTTAAGATCCCCTGGCTGATCCCATTCAAGCACTGCTCTCACCTTTTCAGGGTCCATACGGAAACTGGAGGCTGACACCAAAAAACCCAAAACTGAAGTTCCTGTACGGCAAATACACACTTCTCCAGTTTGGCGTATAGTTTATTGTCTCGCAAGATCTGCAACACCTGTCTCACATGCTCCTGATGAGACACAAGATCTGGCGAGTAAATTAAAATGTCGTCCAAATATACAACCACAAACAGCCCCACAAGGTGACGAAAAATGTCATTA
Source organism: Oophaga sylvatica (assembly GCA_033576555.1). NCBI lineage: Eukaryota > Metazoa > Chordata > Amphibia > Anura > Dendrobatidae > Oophaga > Oophaga sylvatica. Next base: position 379,750,999 of record JARQOD010000001.1, on the reverse strand, counting down.
ACAAAATGTTGGAATACTGCTGGTGCAGTAGTCAGACCAAAAGGCATGACAAGGTTCTCATAATGTCCCTCCGGCGTGTTAAACGCCGTTTTCCACTCATCCCCCTCTTTTATCCTAATCAGATTATACGCCCCCCTGAGATCCAATTTAGAGAACCATTTGGCGCCAACAATTTGATTGAAGAGATCAGGAATAAGAGGGAGTGGATACGGATCTCGAACAGTAATCCGATTAAGTTCGCGGAAATCCAAGCAAGGGTGTAGGCCTCCATCTTTCTTCTTCACAAAGAAGAACCCCGCGGCTACTGGGGAAGATGAAGGTCTAATATGCCCTTTGGCCAGACTTTCAGAAATATAATCTTTCATAGCCTGCCTCTCAGGACCAGAAAGATTATACAACCTAGCTTTAGGCAACTTAGCATCAGGAAGGAGATTAATAGAGCAGTCATACACGCGATGAGGAGGCAACTCCTGACACCCCTCCTCAGAGAAAACATCCCCAAAATCCTCCAAAAAAGGAGGCAATGTACTAGGCACGACCGCACTGATGACTGTGTTCATGCAGTTGCTTTTGCAAAACTCACCCCATTGGCTTATTTCTCTGGACTGCCAATTAATCACAGGGTTATGTTTAACCAACCAAGGAAGTCCCAACACAATGGGAGTAGGTAGACCCTCCAACACATAACAAGATAATTGTTCCCTATGTATTGCCCCTACCCGAAGGTCAATGTTATGAACCTCATGAACAAAGCTACCTTGGCCGAGAGGCCTGGCGTCAATGGAGAATATAGGGATCGGTTTGACCAATACACTCAGATGCATACCTTGAGCCTGAGCAAACTGAGCGTCAACCAGATTAGCCCCGGAACCACTATCAAGAAGAACAGACAATCTCTCCACTCTCGTACCAACCACCACCTCCACTGGTACAAGGAACTGAGAAGAACTGGCGGATGAAATACATACTCCCAGGTTGTCGTCCACCACACAACCTGGAATTAACAGTTTTCCGGCGACTTTTGGCTCAACAAGGCACGGGATGGACATTCTCCAACAAAATGTCCCTCTTTCCCGCAGAAAAAACATCTTCTAGTCCTGCGGCGTACCGCCAATCCCCTCCTACGAAATGATGTCCCTCCCAACTGCATAGGCTCATCCGAACAGACAAGGGGAACCTCAACATAAGGGACTTTAGTGGTAGGTGGAGAAACAACAGGGAGTGGGGTTACCTCACCCCTCTCCCGAAGCCGTCTATCAGTACGGATAGCTAAGGCCATAGCAGCCTCCAGTGAATGAGGAGACTCATACTGAGCCAAAACGTCTTTTAATTTATCAGAAAGCCCATGACAAAACTGGCTCCTAAGAGCTGGGTCATTCCACTGAGTATCTGTGGCCCATCTACGAAACTCAGAAGCAAATTCCTCTGCAGGACGATCTCCCTGCTGTATCTTACGTAATTTTGTCTCAGCAAGAGAGACCCGATCTGGGTCATCATATACCAATCCCAGGGCAGTAAAAAATTGATCTACAGACAGTAGAGCCGGGGATCCCGGAGGAAGGGAAAATGCCCAGGATTGAGGGTCCCCTTGCAGAAGTGAGATAACAATTCCCACTCTCTGCTCATCACTCCCTGATGATCGAGGCCGAAGCCGAAAATACAATTTACATGCCTCCCGGAAGGTGAAAAATTTGTCTCGCCCACCAGTGAACCTGTCCGGGAGAGCTACTTTAGGTTCAACTCTGGTTTGCTCCAGGGGAGACAAAACTTTGGACTTAATGTCCGTCAGCTCCATGGATAATCCCTGCAACTGCAGAGCCAGCTGGGCTACTGGATCCATGGTAACTGGAGATAATTTTTATGGCCAGTGAAAATGTCACGCTGTCTAATGATATGTATACAATGTCAGTAAACTATTAATACAGGAACAACACTCTATACAACAACTAGTATAGCAACATCAGCATGTAAGTATAGAATAGATTTACCTGACACGATATCTGCTGAACTCAGGGTTAATCTTGAGGACTTGATGAGCTGAAACAGGAAAGAGGTGGACCGGGATCTAACCTGACCCTAAACTGGGGTCCTAACTAATCCCTCACCTTGGAGGTACTGATAATGGTTCAGAGGTCCAAGTCTCCAACCTAACCCTGTCTCCTATCAGACCCTGAACCCTGTAATCAGTCCTAAGAAGGATCCTGACTACCACCAAAGGGATATGGGCTGATCTCAGCTAAATACACAGATTAGACATATAAGACAGACAGGATAACACTCGCTTGCATACACACTCAAACACCAAAGGAACATAAATGGTCTGGGAAATAAACTCTAACCAAGTTGAGCTTAGAACAACTAAGGAGCTCACAACTAAAGTCTATACAGATTCATTCCTATCTGTGGTCTGCATGAAGGTTTCACTGGCAACTCCCCAAGCAGACAACCAGGAATTTAAAGGAAACCAATCAACAAATAATCAATTGCAGCCGGGAGAAACTGCACCCAGTCCCAGCACCGAGCACAGACAGAATTAACTCCCTAGCTGCCAAACACAAAGAAACAGCAGATCAGCTGTGAGAAGTCAAAATGTGCAACCGCGACGATCTTCGTGGCAATGCACACATGACAGTCTGCTCATGCAAACTTTGACGCACATTAAGAATCAGGCGTCTGTAGCGGAGGAGGAAGAGGAGGAAGAGGGAAGCTTTGATGACAGTCAGGCATTGTCTGCTCAGGGAACTGTCCTGGACGAGGTGGAGGAAGAAGAGGAAGAGGAGCATGAGGGGGATGATTATTTTGGGGACAAGGATGCTTCTCAGGGGAAAGAGAAAATCTTGGCTTGGCAAGGTCAGGTACAGGGTTTATGCGTGACTGGAGTGATGTGAATTTGGCAGCAAGGCAGCCGAACACCTGAGAGGTTGGGAACTAATAGGTTGCAGATCCCTAAACTAACCGCACAACTAGACGCAGCCGTGGAGCGTACCTACGGTGGTCCTAGATGCCTCGGCACAGCCGGAGAGCTAGCTACACCTAAAGATAGAAACAGGAAAGCTAACTGCCCCGGAGTAGAACCCCAAAGGAATAGGCAGCCCCCAAACATATAATGGCGGTTAGACAAGACGAAACACAAACACAGGCAGAAAATAGAGTGAGCAAACGCAGGGGCCAAACACTGACTAAATAGGACAGGAAAGAACAGAATGCTATCTGCAACCCAGCAAAACCCTAGCAAAACTTCCAACACTTATGATTACAAAAATGCTGAGATCACACGATTTATCCACCCACTAAATGAGATCTCAGTGTGAACAAGGCTAACCCGCAGCCACTCAAAAAGCAGGGAAAGAGCAATTGAACAAATAACAGTGGCTACAGAAAAACAGAGAGTAGCACAGGCCCCAGGATGGGACCCGGCTAACCTCCACAAAGGTGCAGACAAAAATGGAAATAGCAAACACAATAGAAACAAGCATAAAATATCTTATCTGAAAGTAGCAGACGAAGGCAAGACACCAGCAGACTTCCAAATGAACCAGGAAACAACAATTGATCACCGGCGAGGATCATGGGAAGGCAGCTCCCTTATATCAGCCCAGTCAGTGACTCCTGATTGCCAGCTATCGCTGCCAGGTGATGAGGCCCTGTCATTCGATACAGCTTCAGTACCGTTAGCAACCACCAGAGGGAGCCTCAGCTCAGAAATTGTCTCCAACACGTTCACAACACGGATCCTAAAAAGGGACCCCCGCATTGCCAAAGTTATGAAGGATGATGACTACTGGTTGGCCAGCATCCTCGATCCACACTATAAAGGCAAATTACAGAACATCATGCCACAGGAGAACCTAGAGCTAATATTGGCGAACAAACAAGCAACTCTGGTAAGCCTGTTGTTAGAGGCATTCCCAGCACACAGCAGCGGTGCAGGTTCTACCACGAGCCATACTGGGCCAAATGGAAGAGGTGTTCGTGGTGTACACAGCCGAAGTGGCGTTGGAGACAGGGATTTCATGACCATGTTGTGGTCTGATTTCTCGAGTACTGTTCACACGACTGGTAATACTGAATCGATTGCAACAGACAGGAGACAGCAGTTGTCAACTATGGTTCAAAATTACCTCTCCTCCAGTATCGATGTTCTCCCTCACAGTTCATTCCCCTTTGACTGCTGGCCCTGTAAACTGGACACCTGGCCTGAATTGGCACAATATGCCTTACAGGAGCTCGCTTGCCCTGCTGGTAGTGTGCTATCAGAAAGAGTCTTCAGTGCTGCTGGATCAATCCTGACAGAAAGAAGGACCTGGCTGTCGTCGACCCAAAATGTAGGTGATCTCCCCTTCATTAAAATGAACCATGCCTGGGTTTCAAAGGATTTTATACCACCTTCCCTTGATGACACATAGGTTGCCAGCAAAATGGCTCGGTTTGTCCTCCTCTTCCTCCGACTTCTCCAATTCCTCCATTTGCAGCTGCTGAACGTCCAGCCTACACCTCAACATATGCCAGTTTTTCCACCTCCCCAACTGGGCTGTACCCCCCCCAGGGCCGGCGTCAGCACCTGGCGCACCCTGGCAAGTGCCGGGGCCCTGAGCAGGTGGGAGGGCACACTTGCCGTCAGAGACAGCGGCGTCCTATGAGGGGCCCTGTGCCACTGCCGGCGCCCTCGAGTGGGCCCCCCTTGCTTACTCAGGGCCCCAGCACTTTCAATACTTACCTCTCCCTGCTCCACCGCTGTGACGTCTTCCGCGTTTCCTGACAGTGACATTCAGGTCAGAGAGCGCGATGACGTCACGTCTGTGTGCCCTCTGCCTGAAGTCACAGTGCAGAGAGCTGGAAGATGGCGACGCTGAGGAGTCCAAAGTAGAGCAGTGCCCAGTGAGGAGAGGTATTTCATTTTTTTAATGTTTAGAGCAATATATGGGGAGCATCATACACTTGAGCATCATAGATATGGCCCATTATACACTGGAGCATTATATATGGGGCCCATCATACACTGGAGCATTATAACTGGGGCACATCATACACTGGAGCATCATATACAGGGCCCATTATACACTGGAGCATCATATGGGGCCCATTATATATGGCGCATCATATGGGGCACATTATACAGTCATGGCCAAAAGTTTTGAGAATGACACAAATATTAATTTTTACAAAGTCTACTGCTCCACTTTTTCTAATGGCAATTTGCATATACTCCAGAATGTTATAAAGAGTGATCAGCTTAACAGCAATTACTTGCAAAGTCAATATTTGGCTAGAAAATGAACTTTATCCCCCAAAACACATTTCAACATCATTGCAGCCCTGCCTTAAAAGGACCAGCTAACCTCTTTTCAGTGATTGCTCCATTAACACAGGTGTGGGTGTTGATGAGGACATGGCTGGAGATCAATCTGTCATGATTAAGTAAGAATGACACCACTGGACACTTTAAAAGGAGGCTGGTGCTTGGCATCATTGTTTCTCTTCTGTTAACCATGGTTATCTCTAAAGAAACACGTGCAGTCATCATTGCAATGCACAAAAATGGCCTAACAGGGAAGAGTATCGCAGCTAGAAAGATTGCACCTCAGTCAACAATCTATCGCATCATCAAGAACTTCAAGGAGAGAGGTTCCATTGTTGCCAAAAAGGCTCCAGGGCGCCCAAGAAAGACCAGCAAGCGCCAGGACCGTCTCTTAAAAGTGTTTCAGTGTTTCAGGGATCGGGCTACCAGCAGTGCAGAGCTTGCTCAGGAATGGCAACAGGCAGGTGTGAGTGCATGTGCACGCACTGTGAGGCGGAGACTCTTGGAGCAAGGCCTGGTCTCAAGGAGGGCAGCAAAGAAGCCACTTCTCTCCAGAAAAAAACATCATGGACAGACTGATATTCTGCAAAAGGTACAGGCAGTGGACTGCTGAGGACTGGGGTAAAGTTATTTTCTCTGATGAATCCCCTTTTCGATTGTTTGGGACATCAGGAAAACGCCTCATTCGGAGAAGACAAGGTGAGCGCTACCACCAGTCTTGTCTCATGCCAACTGTTAAGCATCCTGAAACCATTCATGTGTGGGGTTGCTTCTCAGCCAAGGGAATCGGCTCTCTCACAGTCTACCCTAAAAACACAGCCATGAATAAAGAATGGTACCAGAATGTCCTCCAAGAGCAACTTCTCCCAACCCTCCAAGAGCAGTTTGGTGATCAACAATGCCTTTTCCAGCATGATGGAGCACCTTGCCATAAAGCAAAGGTGATAACTAAATGGCTCAGGGAACAAAACATAGAGATTTTGGGTCCATGGCCTGGAAACTCCCCAGATCTTAATCCCATTGAGAACTTGTGGTCAATCATCAAGAGACGGGTGGACAAACAAAAACCTAAAAATTCTGACAAAATGAAAGCATTGATTGTGAAAGAATGGACTGCTATCAGTCAGGATTTGGTCCAGAAGTTGATTGAGAGCATGCCAGGGAGAATTGCAGAGGTCCTGAAGAAGAAGGGTCAACACTGCAAATATTGACTTGCTGCATTAACTCATTCTAACTGTCAATATAAGCTTTTGTTACTCATATGTTTGCAATTATTATATTTCTGTCTGTGATAAAAACATCTGTCAAACACACATAAAAACCAGAGGGCAGCAGATCATGTGAAAATATAATATTTGTGTCATTCTCAAAACTTTTGGCCATGACTGTATATGGAGCATCACATGGAGCCCATTATATATGGGGACCATTATATTTGGAGCAGTATATGGGGCTCATCATACACTGGAGCATCATATATGGAGCCCATCATATACTAGAGCATCTTATGGGGTTCATCATTTATGGGGCATCATATAGGGCCCTTTATATATGGAGCATCATATGGAGCACATATGGCGCCTATTCTGTATGGAGCATTATATGTGGCTCATTATTCTTTATAGAGCAACATATGGGACTCATTATTCTGTATGGAGCAATATATGGAGCTTATTATTCTGTATAGAGCAATATATGGGGCTCATTATTCTGTATGGAGCACTATGTGGTGCCCATAATACTGTATGGAGGAATATCCTGTCCGGTTTTTGAGTTATTGTACAATTTACAATAGATATCACTCATGTAATGTAAGAAGTGAAGTATTTGGCATTGTACTGTACCTATATTTCTCTGCCGTATCGGAGCATCATGAATTATGGTATGTGTTAAAGGGGCCCACTGAGACTCTTTCGCCCGGGGCCCACGAAAACCTGGAGCCAGCCCTGCCCCCCCTCCCACAACTTTAGCCAAATAACCCCCAGTTTTCAATGCGTAACTATTATTATAAAGCAAATTAAGGTTGACAAGCTTTAGTAATAAGAATTGATGTTGTTGGCATTGAAATGGGCACTGTAGGTGTGTTTACTGTCCTCCACTCACAAGTCCTCCACTGCCGACTTTTATTCCCCATTGACTTGCATTGGGGTCGGGTTTTCGACTCCGACTCGACTTTTTCCGATAGTCTGCCGACTTCATTCGACTCAATTTTTTTTGAAAGTCGGGTGGTCCGAAACCTGACTCGACCCTCCCGGAGGCAAAGTCGCTCATCTCTAATGGCAATGATCGGCTGGACCCCGTATGTTTGGGAGGCATTCCTGGGGACAGGTGTGACGCTCTTCCTGGAAAAAAGCAACCATGTTTTTTTTTTTCCTAATCCTAGAAAACGTCAATGATGCAGTAGAATGATCGGCCCAGATGAGATTTTCAGGAACGTAGTAAAACAGGATTTTTTTTCCGATTAATGTGTGGGAATGTTACACATAGGGTATATTGTTACCTGCGGGGGAGGGGAGATGTGGATTTCCAGGTATATACAATGCACATAATCCTTTTAATCACTGAATATAGCAATGATTCTTCTATCTCTCACCTGACAGCGAGGTGTGGGCGGATGTAATTCTAGTAATACGTGCATACGATATCTGACTTGTATTCTCAGCTTCAGGGGGTTTATAGGATGTCGAATACAAAGGGTGTGTGTTTGGATTTCTGGTTTCGCACATCTAACTGCATTTTTCTCGCATGCATTTCTGCCATGTGTTTTAAGGATACTTTTTTATCTTGGCTTTTTGCCTGCAGTTCAGTTAAGTAACATTATGGGTAAGTGAGACATGGGATAAACGGTTTGCGGGGCCCAAAGACCAAACAGACATAGGGCCTGATTCATTATTGCATTTCCGCCTGTTTTTGTCTGGTTTTTAGTGGTTATTTTGTTGTTGTTGTTATTTGCACCTTTTTCTTTTCATTGGTGCCTTTTTTTAAAGTCTCTTTTATGTGTTTGTCTGTTTTTTTATTATGTTGGTCATTGTGGGCAGGGTTTCAGGTACAGGATAATAGCACTCATGCTCGGGGTACAGGATAATGACACTGATACTTGGGGCACAGGATAATGACACTGACACTTGGGGAACAGAATAATGACATTGACACTAGGGGTGCAGGATAATGACACTGACACTTGGGGTACAGGATAATAACACTGACACTTGGGGTACAGGATAATAACACTGATACTTGGGGCACAGGATAATGACACTGACACTTGGGGTACAGGATAATAACACTGATACTTGGGGCACAGAATAATAACACTGACACTTGGGGTACAGGATAATAACACTGATACTTGGGGCACAGGATAATGACACTGACACTTGGGGTACAGGATAATAACACTGATACTCGGGGCGCAGGATAATAACACTGACACTTGGGGTACAGGATAATAACACTGATACTTGGGGCACAGGATAATAACACTGACACTTGGGGTTCAGGATAATAACACTGATACTTGGGGCACAAGATAATGACACTGACACTTGGGGCACAGGATAATGACACGGACACTAGGGGTGCAGGATAATGACACTGACACTTGGGGTACAGGATAATAACACTGATACTTGGGGTACAGGATAATGACACTGACACTTGGGGCACAGGATAATGACACTGACACTTGGGGTACAGGATAATAACACTGACACTTGGGGCACAGGATAATGACACTGACACTAGGGGTGCAGGATAATGACACTGACACTAGGGGTGCAGGATAATGACACTGACACTTGGGGTACAGGATAATAACACTGATACTTGGGGTACAGGATAATGACACTGACACTTGGGGCACAGGATAATGACACTGACACTTGGGGTACAGGATAATAACACTGACACTTGGGGCACAGGATAATGACACTGACACTTGGAGTACAGGATAATAACACTGATACTTGGAGTACAGGATAATAACACTGATGCTTGGTATACAGGATAATAACACTGACACTTGGGGTACAGGATAATAACACTGACACTTGGGGCACAGGATAATAACACTGATACTTGGAGTACAGGATAATAACACTGATGCTTGGTATACAGGATAATGACACTGACACTCGGGGTACAGAATAATGACACTGACACTTGGGGTACAGGATAATGACACTGACACTTGGGGAGCAGAATATGACACTGACACTAGGGTGCAGGATAATGAGACTGACACTTGGGGTACAGGATAATGACACTGACACTTGGGGCACAGGATAATGACACTGACACTTGGGGAGCAGAATATGACACTGACACTAGGGTGCAGGATAATGAGACTGACACTAGGGGTGAAGGATAATGACACTGACACTCGGGTACAGGATGACACTGACACTTGGGGCAGAAGATAATGACACTGACACTTGGGGTACAGGATAATGACACTGACACTTGGGTCAGAGGATAATGACACTGACACTCGGGGTACAGGATAATGACACTGACACTTGGGCATAAGATAATGACACTGACACTCGGGGCACAGGATAATGACACTGACACTTAGGGCACAGGATAATGACACTGACACTACAGGTGCAGGATAATGACACTGACACTTGGCGTACAGGATAATGACACTGACACTCGGGGCAAAAGATAAGGAAACTGATACTCTAGTGCAGAACAATGACACAAACACTTGGTGTAGAGGGAAGTGAGCATGTTCCAATCCACGTTAGATACAATAGGTATTTGGTGTAAAGGGTATTTATAGTGACGCTGACACTTGGGGTACAAGATAATGATGCTGATACTTGGGGTACAGGATAATGATGCAAATTCCTGGGATAATGACATCTGGGTAACAAGATAATGACACTGACTTGGGGTAGTGGGAAAAGACTGACAGGGTATGGGTTATGGCACTGACACTCGGGATACAGAATAATTACAGTGAAATTTGGGGTACAGAGTAATGAAACTGACGCTTGGGGCACAGGACAATTACACTGACACTCGGGATTCAGGATAATTACACAAACTCGAGGTACAGAAAAATGACGCTGACACTTGGCGTGCAGGATAATGACACTAATATTTGGGGTACATGGAAGTGAGGGTACTCCAGGCCCCGTAGGTGAAGTATAATATAGTAATGTAGAAGACCATTATAATTGTATTATTACATTTCTCCAGTCCTGCCCGGCCTCCAGTGACATCGCTCTCTCTCGGCCAGGCCAGTGGTTTATTATGATGGAAGATCTTATCCAAGACAAGCCACCGGGGATGGACCACTTCCTTGTACCGGGCTATAAACTGCCATGGAAAGGAAAAACGATGGAAATGACTTTGAGTCGAACCTGGAGGATTCGTTCATAATCGCATATGGAAATCATTGCCATTGATTACGCTGCCGAGTGATCTGTCCTGGTGGTCTCCCCCATCACAGTAAAACAAAACTCTTCTTCTGCTGCATTTCACCACAGAATTAGTATGGTGCAGGTCTACCGCACGTACCGCTGACGTGTCCGCTCCTCCAAGATTCCATTCTTTTCTGAAAATATCCATTTACATCTCTATAGTCAGAAAATCTTCACAGCAAATGGTGTTTATGTAATAAGAGTCCTTAAAGGGGAATTACGGGACCCCTATAAAAAAAATGAACCAGAAAGGCCTAAAACATCAATTAATTAAAGGGATATTCCCATATTTCCTGATTCGTTGCATTAGCTTCAAACTTTAACCTTAACTTAATTCAGACCCTAAACCAGACCCATAATTTAATATCAGGCCCAAGACCAGACCTTTTTATAGTCTTCTACTTTAATTTTAGACTCCAGTCCCATAAAAAATTTAGACCCAGATTGGACCAGAAATTAATCAGACTCCAGATCAAACTGGCAAATTAATTTAGACCTCAGACCAGACCCATAAATATATTCAGACACGATAAATTGTTCAGATTCTTATATTAATAGAAGACACCAGACCCCAAGATAGCTTCCAGATGAGACCCAAAAATTAATTTACACTCTGAAATAATTTTCAGATCCCAGACCAGACCTGTTAACTATTACATACCCTAGACAGCACCCTAATATTTTAGACCCTAGATTGGTCTGTTAAATTAAAGTTTTAGGCCAGACCCCATAAATACATTCAGACCCCACACTCCTAAATTAATTTCAGAATCTATTATAACAAAACCATAGACTAATCCCCAAACTTAATTTGGACCCCAGACCAGAACCATATTTTATTTCAAACTTCTAAATTATTTTCAGATCCCTGACCAAACATATTAATTCAAGCCCCAAATTTTAACCTAGATCAGATCCGAAGTTAGACTTGACTGCTATATTAATTTCATACTTTATAACAGACCCCTAAATATATTCACATCTAAGCCCCCTAAATTAATTTCTTCCCCCAGAACAGCCCCCATTACTCTACTGCTCAGAGCACACTCCAAAATAAACTTAGACCCTAGTCAAGACCAATACATTTTCAGACCACAGACTAGACCCCAAAATTGCTGCATTGTCCAGCCCGTATGTCACCTTGTCCGACGCAGATTTTCCATGGTTCAGAATGTCAGACTGATACCACACTACAGTATATGTCACTACATAATAAGGCAGAATTACCATTCTGGACCCAAAGAAAGGTGGAGGAAAACTTCTATCAGAGCTATAATGACGCCCATATTGTTTGTCATTTACTTTTTAGAACTGGACAGATTTAACAACCAGTTTAGCAGAGATTTCTTTGTTGTTGGGTAGGGGAGTGATGCTTGCTAAATATTTGGAGAACTACTTTTCTTTGTTGCCAGGATTATTGAAGTTTATGCTTAAAGTTGTCATAATGGGCGGGAAAGACATCAAAGAATTAACCAGCTGCTGTCCGAGGATCATATAACTTGGTTTATTTAGTAACTACTTTTTATTTTATACTGTGCCAACATATCCACAGACTGTTTTTTTTATCTAAAAAGGCACCCTCCTCGGGTCTACCTGAAACCTACATTGTTTGTCTCTGATCTGCACAGCCTGTTAGACATGTTATTGGCCCCACATACAGTCCTGCTCATCGTTATTAGACCCACACACAGCCCTGCTCATCATTATTGGCCCCCACACAGTTCTGCTCATCGTTATTGGCCCCACATAGTCCTGCACATCGTTATTGGCCCCACATACAGTCCTGCTCATTGTTATTGGCCCCCCACCTACAGTCCTGCTCATCGTTATTGGCCCCACCTACAGTCCTGCTCATTGTTATTGGCCCCCACCTACAGTCCTGCTCATTGTTATTGGCCCTCACCTACAGTCCTGCTCATCTTTATTGGCCCCCACCTACAGTCCTGCTCGTTATTGGCCCCACCTACAGTCCTGCTCATCATTATTGGCCCCCATCTACAGTCCTGCTCATTGTTATTGGCCCCCACCTACAGTCCTGCTCATCGTTATTGGCCCCACACAGTCCTGCTCATCGTTAATGGCCCCACACACAGTCCTGCACATCATTATTGGCCCCACATACAGTCCTGCTCATTGTTATTGGCCCCCAAATACAGTCCTGCTCATAGTTATTGGCCCCCACCTACAGTCCTGCTCATCGTTATTGGCCCCCACCTACAGTCCTGCTCATCGTTATTGGCCCCACCTACAGTCCTGCTCATTGTTATTGGCCCCACCTACAGTCCTGCTCATAGTTATTGGCCCCCCACCTACAGTCCTGCTCATCGTTATTGGCCCCCACCTACAGTCCTGCTCATCGTTATTGGCCCCACCTACAGTCCTGCTCATTGTTATTGGCACCCACATACCATCCGGCTCATCGTTAGTGGCCCCACATACAGTCCTGCTCATCGTTATTGGCATCCATAAAGTGTAAGTACATAATGAGGAATATCTCCTGGAAAAAATGAATCAAACGAAACAGGTTTTTGTATAGAGCACTCGTGTTAAATAAAAAAAGCAAATGATAAACAATAATTTAAAACAAAAAAACAAGGGGAGGGAAAATAGAAAAACCTAAAGCTGCTGTATTGGCCCCTTTACATTATATTAGTATGGAAACCTTCCTGGACGTGGGGAAAAGAGGAAAATTGACAAGCGAAGTCTTTGAAAAGTTGGTACAAATGGTGGAAAAAACACTACATCAAACATCCAAAGACCTGAAGGCCAACATGAAACAGTCTTGGTTCATGGTTTCAACAAGTACCGTATGCCGCACACGAAACCAAGCAGAGCTTTATGGGCAAAGGCCAAGGAAGAAACCAGTGCTGAAGAAAAGACATGAAAATGAACAACTGATCTTTGCCAAAGAGTACCTTGACTAAACACAATCCTTCTGGGAAAATGTTCTTTGGACAGATGAAACAAAAATAGAGCTTTTTGTCAATGCAAGGCTTTAGTTTGTTTAGAGATGTCGCAATGAAGCTTATAAGGAAAAAAACACCCCACCAACAGTTAAGCATGGTGGAGGCTCCATAATGCTGTGGGTTTCTTGTGCTGCGTCTGGTACTGGAGGCCTTGACTACAGAAATTATGAAATCAGAGAATTATCAAGAGATTTTAGAGCAAAATGTCCTATCCAGTGTAAGAAAACTTGGTTTGATTTGAAGACCATGGGTCCTCCGTCAAGACAATGACCCAAAGCACACATCCAAAAGTACATAGGAATGGTTGGAAAAGAAAAAATGGACTGTTTTAAAATGGCTAGCAATGTGACCGCAATCCCATTGAAAATCTTTGGGGTGAGCTGAAATCTGCTACTGGGAAAAAGAACCCTGCAAACATTCAAAAGCTTGAACAAACTGCATAGAAAGAGTGGGAGAAAATACCAGCGGAGACGTGCAAGAAGCTTGTAGATGGCTACAAGAAACGATTGGAGGCTGTCATCAATGCCAAAGGGTGTGCCACCAAGTATTAATTAGGGGACCTTTATTACTGCACATGCTGTTTATTCTGTTTCTTCTTTGAAATTGCAACATATAAGTTGAAAAACAATGTTTTATTGTTGTATTACTTTGGATCACTAATTGAAAAATCCTGAGGATATAACTTTGGTACATTTACATTTATTTCTGAAGATATTGTACAGTCTACGAAAAAAATGAAGGGGTGAGCAGCACTGTATGTACAAGAACATAAGTACTATAAAACTGCTCCTATATATCTGAATATAACTACTATAATACTGCCCCTATGTACAAGAATATAACTACTATAATACTGCTCCCTATGTACAAGAATATAAATACTATAATACTGCTCCCATGTACAAGAATATAACTATTATAATACTGCCTCTATATACAAGAATATAACTACTATAATACTGCTCCTATGTACAAGAATATAACTACTATAATACTGCCCCTATTTTCAAGAATATAACTACTATAATACTGCCCCTATGTACAAGAATATAACTACTATAATACTGCTCCTATGTACAAGAATATAACTACTATAATACTGCTATTATGTACAAGTATATAAATACTATAATACTGCTCCCATGTACAAGAATATAACTATTATAATACTGCTCCTATGTACAAGAATATAACTACTATAATACGGCCCCCTATGTACAAGAATATAACTATTATAATACTGATCCTATGTACAAGAATATAACTACTATAATACTGCTCCTATGTACAATATAACTATAATACTGCTCCTATGTACAAGAATATAACTACTATAATACTGCCCCTATTTTCAAGAATATAACTACTATAATACTGCCCCTATGTACAAGAATATAACTACTATAATACTGCTCCCATGTACAAGAATATAACTACTATAATACTGCTATTATGTACAAGAATATAAATACTATAATACTGCTCCCATGGACAAGAATATAACTAATATAATACTGCTCCTATGTACAAGAATATAACTACTATAATACGGCCCCTATGTACAAGAATATAACTACAATAATACTGCTCCTATGTACAATATAACTATAATACTGCTCCTATGTACAAGAATATAACTACTATAATACTGCTCCTATGTACAGTAATATAACTACTATAATACTGCCCCTATGTACAAGAATATAACTACTATAATACTGCTCCTATGTACAAGAATATAACTACTATAATACTGCCCCTATGTACAGGAATATAACTACTATAATACTGCCCCTATGTACAAGAATATAAATACTATAATACTGCTCCTATGTACAATAATATAACTACTATAATACTGTCCCTATATACAAGAATATAATTATTATAATACTACCCCGATGTACAAGAATATAACTATTTATTTTATTTATGTTACTCATTTATATAGTGCCATTAATTCCACAGCGCTTTACAGACATTATTGGCACTGTCCAGATGGGGCTCACAATCTAAATTCCTTATCAGTATGTCTTTGGAATGTGGGAGGAAGCCGGAGTACCCGCAAACACGGAGAACATACAAACTCCTTGCAGATATTGTCCTTGGTGGGATCTGAACCTAGGACCCCAGCACTGCAAGGCTGCAGTGCTAACCACTGAGCCACCATACAATAATACTGTCCCCTATGTACAAGAATATAACTACTATAATACGGCCCCCTATGTACAAGAATATAACTACTATAATACTGCTCCTATGTACAATATAACTATAATACTGCTCCTATGTACAAGAATATAACTACTATAATACTGCCCCCTATGTACAGGAATATACTAATACTGCCCCTATGTACAAGAATATAACTACTATAATACTGCTCCTATGTACAATATAACTATAATACTGCCCCTATGTACAAGAATATAACTACTATAATACTGCTCCTATGTACAATATAACTATAATACTGCCCTATGTACAAGAATATAACTACTATAATACTGCTCCTATGTACAATAATATAACTACTATAATACTGTCCCTATATACAAGAATATAATTATTATAATACTACCCCTATGTACAAGAATATAACTATTTATTTTATTTATGTTACTCATTTATATAGCGCCATTAGTTCCACAGCGCTTTACAGACATTATTGGCACTGTCCCAGATGGGGCTCACAATCTAAATTCCTTATCAGTATGTCTTTGGAATGTGGGAGGAAGCCGGAGTACCCCGCAAACACGGAGAACATACAAACTCCTTGCAGATATTGTCCTTGGTGGGATCTGAACCTAGGACCCCAGCACTGCAAGGCTGCAGTGCTAACCACTGAGCCACCATACTATAATACTGCTCCAATGTACAAGAATATAACTACTATAATACGCATATATGGGTATATAAGTGATATATTACTACCCATATGTATCCATATGAATTATTGGAATTAAAATTCAATATAGCAAAATGAAACAGGAAAGGAGAACACCTTCAACCAGTTTGAATGGTTTTAAGAGTGAAAATAGAATCCAATGTGAAAAGGAATCTACAATGCTAATGCTTAGACTTGAGAGTCCTCAGTGGTTGATACCTTTTAATGGCTAACTGAAAAGATGGTAACAATTTGCAAGCTTTCCAGACTACTCAGGTCTCTTCATCAGGCGTAGACTAATACAAATAGCAATGCTAATGCTGCCATCTTACCACCAGAGGGCGAAATTGTCATTGGAGATGGAATAATAGTCTAAAAGAAAATCAGAGGCGTCAGTGACCTTGTTGCATGTTGCACAACTATTGTCCAGTAGGTGGCAGTAATGGGACTGTTTACTCAATAATATCTCCCAGTTATTATAAATTAAATACAAAATTAAATATTTTACAATAATACAAAAGATGGATTGCATAAATACAATCAAAAACCATCTTTTTTGCAATTATACAAGGCACAGATTAAAACTAATTAAGAGTTAATTCATAAGTATAAAAATAGGAGATAAAGGAAATATTGACACAGAAATAAAGCAACACAAATAAAAAATGATGTATAATAATATTAATAAAAAAAAGCTTTTATTAATTGTAGTCAACACCTGGCAGGGTTGAGTGCCTTCCATATATAGACCATGTAATCCGCACAACTTGGCAGAAATACAGCGGCCGTCTCACAGCGCAGCATTTTAGCTCAGAACTGGAAACCATATGCATTATTTAATAGAAACACATGAACATGCAATAGATACCTCCAGTGACTTTCAAGCCGGTCACCAGAGAATCGGTACTGATTGATGTGTTCATGTCCTGTTTACAACTGTGAGCGCAGACCCTAGAAGAGAATTTCACTAGCATTGTGATAAACTGAATTTCAGTTCTAAAATTCCTCCATAGTCCAAGAAATTTTTTTTTTAATTATTTGATCCATTACATTATCCCACCTGTATATACAGTGGGTACGGAAAGTATTCAGACCCTTTACATTTTTCACTCTTTGTTTCATTGCAGCCATTTTGTAAATTCAAAAAGTTTATTTTTTCTCATTAATGTACACTCTGCACCCCATCTTGACTGATAAAAAACAGAAATGTAGAAATATTTGCAAATTTATTTAAAAAAAAAACTGAAATATCACATGGTCATAAGTATTCAGACCTTTGCTCAGATACTCATATTTACGTCACATGATGTACATTTCCTTGTGATACTCCTTGAGATGGGTCTACTCCTTCATTGTGATGGGGGAGGATCTAAAGTGACCCTTCACGGTTGACCAAGTGATTTCCAAATTAATCCACAGGACGCTGCTAGCAACTGAAAATGACCAAACAAAGA
Source organism: Oophaga sylvatica (assembly GCA_033576555.1). Taxonomy (NCBI): domain Eukaryota; kingdom Metazoa; phylum Chordata; class Amphibia; order Anura; family Dendrobatidae; genus Oophaga; species Oophaga sylvatica. Next base: position 379,732,961 of record JARQOD010000001.1, on the reverse strand, counting down.
CGACGTGTCTCTGTTTGGGAGAATCAGGCAGATTCCTACCCCGTTTATTACGTCATCTCTTTTATAGTATTTAGCAAGTTGTATTTCAACCAATAGTATAAAAAACACACTTGTAGCACTTAACCTATAAAAATACAGAAAGACCGGAAACTACATATATGGCCGTATCCACGTGACATAGAAAGTAACAATAGCATATTCATTCTTCAGGTTTTATACAATGTACACCCAAGGCTCATATCTTCCCCAAAAATAAAACCCAAACTGTTTTATTAAAAAACCGGCCCCTTTCCCCTCTATTACGAAAAAATTTGGTTTTTTAAAAAGTCATGAGCTTGCCTTTAAGTAAAAAAATTTTAAAATTCAAAACCCCCAAAAAAGGAATTAAAAACCCCAAATGGTTTTGTTTTGGGGTTTAAAAAACCCCTTTTAAAAATTTGGGGCCCCGCTGGGGTTAAAATTTAAAAATGATGGGGACTTTTTTTTTAAAAAGGCCCCCACCTTTTAAAAAGACCCACACCTCACAGTGCTGTCAGCCCAAAAAGAAATCATGAGGTAAAAGGGAACTGGCCAAGGAGTCGGAAAAAATTGGTAAAAAGGGGCACACATCTCCCAAAGGGGTTACTAAAGAATTTCTGCATTAAGGAAATAAAGCCCCGGGGCCCCTCCAAAACCTTTAAAATGGAAGATTTTGGGCCCCAAGAAGTTTCCAAACCCCGGCTGCCCCCCCAACTGAGAAAACGGGGAAGGCTTTGGTGGGGAGGGAGGAAGAAAACCCCAAGTCACTGGGTGAGCTCCACAAGCAGTGGGGAAAAGGGAGAAATTTCCCCAAAAATTTTTAACTATCACGCAGCCCCCACCCCCGGCCTTTATGACGGGTACCCCCAGGGAAAAACCCCCTCAGTGCAAGACTTTAAAAAAGGGGGACATAAGTTGTTAAAAAAGGGTAAAAGGGGGCCCCAAAACCTAGGGAAATTTTTGATTTTGGGATGAGTGAAGATAGAATTTTTTGGGGATAATTTAAGCGGTTGTGTGGGAAAACCAGGCACCCATCCCCCTCCAAAAACAACCCCAAACCCGTGAAAAATGGTGGTGGCAGTTGTTTGGGGGGTGTTTTCTCTCCCGGGGTTTAGGACGACGGGTTTTATTGAGGAAAATAAATTTTTGGCCCCAAGTCAGAGATTTTGGGGTTAAAAAAATCTTCAGGTGCTCTGGCCTCGATTTTGGCCCCAAGGTTCATTAAAAAAGACAATCCCCAAGAAAAAACATAAAATAACAAAGGAGTGGTTTCCCAAAAACCCCTGTAAAAACCCTTCCCGGGCCCCCGCAGAGTCCGACCAAAAACCCCTTGGCATTCTGGGGCCCCCGAAAAGGCTGTCCAAAAAGTTCCCCCCAAACCCCTGACAAAAACTGGAAGGATTCCCGGAAGAATGGCAGAGGATCTAAAACCCGGGGTTTAAAACTGGGCATTTTCCCCCCAAAAGGGCCCCGGGGTTACTACTCAAAAGGTGTTCTATCAAACTGAAAAAAGGGGTTTTTAATTTACTTTGCCCCGGAAAATTTTTTTAGTTTTTTTTTTTAATAAATATGAAAAAATTTTTTTCATTTTCTGTTTTTTTCAGTAAAAATTGGGGGGAGAGGCTTTAAAGAGAAAAAAATGAACTTTTTTGAATTTACCAAGGGGTGAAAAGGAAAAAGGTAAAAAAATTTTTAAAGGGGTCTAATACTTTCCGTCCCCCCCGAAACCCTTTTTACAAAAAAGGGGCCAAACAAAAAAGTGGAAAAACAAAAAGGGGCCATAAGGGAAAACTATAAAATGCATCTTGCCCTTTCCATGACTTTTTGGGGGAAAAAGTGCCAAAATGATCCCCAATAGTAACAGTGCCTAAATGTTTCTCCAAAAAGAAACCAGTCCCTTTAAATGAGCCCAGCCGAAACCCGTCCCCAAATGACCCCAGTAGAACAGTGCCAAAATTTAAACCCCCAGAAGTAAAGGCCTAATTTTGCCCCAGATAGTAAAATTTCCCAAAAGTGCTCCGGGGGGGAATGGTAACGTGCCTAAAGGTGCCCTATAAAAAGTGCCTTGCCCCCAATGTAAAAGCCTCAAGGGTGCCCGTATAACAGGCCTAATGCCCCCCCAGATAGTAACGGGAAAATGCCCCCCCCGATAGTATCAGTGCTAAATGAGCCCCAGATATAACAGTGCCAAAATGACCCAGATAAAAACATTTGCCTCAAGGTCCCCCTTAAAATTTTAAAAAGTGCCTAAATGTCCCCAATAGTAACATGCCTAATTTGCCCAGATGAAAACAGGGGCCTAATGAGGGCCCCCAGTGTAACAGTCCCTAAATGTCCCCCAAAAGAAAAATTGTAAATTATGCCCCGATGATAACATTCCCTAAAGTGCCAGAAAGAACAGTGCCTAAGATGCCCCGATAGTAACAGTCCCCTAAATGATGCCCCAGAAAAAAAACAGTGCCAAAATGATGCCCAAAGTAACACCCCCAAAAAATTTTGTCCCATGATAACATAAAAATGATGCCCAATAAAAAACAGTGCCCTATGACCCCCAGATGAAACAGGCCTAAATGACCCTCCAATGGGAAACAGTGCCTAAAGGGGGCCCCCGTAGTAAAAACCCTACATTTATTTATTTTGGGCCCGAGCTGGAAAAGGGAAATCGGAAAAAAACCCCTGCCCCGCAATAAGAAACACCGGAAAAGCAGTTGTGTACATATCAGAAGGTGCAAAAATAACTGCAAGGAAAAAAAAATCAAAGGGCGTCTGAGCCAGAGGGGTGAAGAAAGTTGAATCAAACCCTTTTTCAATAGGAGTAAAAGGCAGTGACCGGAAAAAGGGGGAAAAATGAGAAAGTTTGCTCTGGGTTGATTATACCCGAAAAATTTTATGAAATTTCTTTTGCCCCTGCCCCCCTTGATCTAATTTTTTTACCTGCGCTCTAATTTTCCTATCCCACCAACTAGACCCATCACATGTTCATCCACTTTTGAAAGCTAAAGATCGCTCCCGGGGGGTTTTTCCTCCCCCCTTTACTATTCTTTTTGGGAAAACTCCGTCTTTAATGTTTCATGAGTTTCCTATTTTGTAAACCCCGGGGGGACCCTTTTTTGGGGGAAAACCCCGGGAAAAAACCACGTGCATTTCCCCTTACGAAAAAACCGTGGTCTTCTAGGGGGGGGGGGTGGACTCCTTTAATACATAATGCACTGACAATTATCCCCTTAAGATCCTCCGCTGTTTAACCTCATGTAAAAATGCACACCCCAACCCCCCCAGTTTACGTAGAATGGGCAATGGGGAAAAAAGTGTACTGTTATAAAAGGGGAAAAAAAACAAGACTGTTTAAAGACCCCCAATGCCCAATCAAAGTGGTGCTAGATGTAACACGTTACATATTGTGTTTGATCTGATTGGGTCCCATCTTTTGGGGAAACCCCCCCTCACCAGAATGGGGGGTTGTGCCCCTGTTCTTTTCCCCGTCACAAAAAAATGATAGGGTAGATGTATGGGGTGGCCGATCCCAGGGAAAAAATTTTCAAATGCAAAAAACGTTTTTGGGGGTTTATCAGGTCAGGAAAAGAAGGGCCCCGCACCCGCACAACATAAAACATCTTTTGGGTGTGATCCCCCCTTTTGGCGTCAAGGGTCCCGGTTGCAATTTATTTTGCTTTTTTTTTTATTTTTTTTTTATATTCCGTTGCGCTTTACCCACATTTATCCCT
>JARQOD010000001.1:379639746-379729118 GCA_033576555.1 Oophaga sylvatica | reverse complement strand
AAAAAATGAATATTTAACTTTTTAGCCACAAAAATGATCTTTTACAAACTTTTTTTTTATTTTCACAAGGGTAAAAGGAGAAAATGGGCAGATAAGGTTGTTATGCAATTTTCATGAGTACGCCAATACCCAATATGTGGGGAAAACCACTGTTTGGGCACACGGCAGAGCTCGTAAGGGAAGGAGCGCCGTTTGACTTTTTCAAACTAAAATTGGCTGGAATTGAGATTGGACGCCATGTCGTGTTTGGAGAGCCCCTGATGCGCCTAAACAGTGGAAACCCCCACAAGTGACACCATTTTGGAAACTAGACCCCCTAAGGTACTTATCTAGATCTGTTGTGAGCACTTTGAACTCCCAAGTGTTTCACAAAAGCTTATAATGCCTGGGTGTGAAAAAAAAAAAAAAACAATTTTCCACAAAAATGATTTTTTAGTCCCAAATTTTTGAATTTTCCCAAGGAAATTGGACCCCAAAAGTTGTTGTCCAATTTGTCCTGAGTACGCTGATACCCCATATGTGGGGGGGGGAAATGTTTGGGTGCACGGCAGGGCTTGGAAAGGAAGTAGTAACGTTTTGGAATGCAGACGTTGATGGGGGTCATGTTCCGTTTGCAGTGCCCCAGATGAGCCTAAACAGTGGAAACCCCCACAAGTGACCCCATTTTAGAAACTATACCCCTAAGGAACTTATCTAGATCTTTGGTGAGCACTTTGAACCCCCAAGTGCTTCACACAAGTTTATAATGCCCGGGCATGAAAATAAAAAATCCTATTTTTTTCCCACAAAAATTATATTTTAGTCACTAATTTTTTATTTTCTCAAGGGTAACAGGAGAAATTGGACCACATAAGTTGTTGTCCAATTTGTCCTGAGTACGCTGATACCCCATATGTGGGGATAAACTACTGTTTGGACGCACGGCAGAGCTGAGAAGTGAAGGAGCACCGTTTGACTTTTTCCAACCAAAATTGGCTGGAATTGAGATTGGATGCCATGTTGCATTTGGAGAGCCCCTGATGTGCCTAAACAGTGGAAACCCCCAATTCTAACTCCAACCCTAACCCCAACACACCCCTAACCCTAGTCCCAACCCTAACCACAAACCTAACCCTAACACACCCCTAATCCCAACCCTAACCCTAATCCTAACTTTAGCGCCAACCCTAACCCTAACTTTAGCCGCAACCCTAACCTAACCCTAATGGGAAAATGGAAATAAATACTTTTTTTTAATTTTATTATTTTTCCCTTACTAAGGGGGTGATAAAGGGGGGTTTGATTTACTATTTTATAGCGGGTTTTTATGATTGGCAGCTGTCACGCTAAAAGACGCTTTTTATTGCAAAAATAGTTTTTGCATCATCACATTTTGAGAGCTATAATTTTTGCATATTTTGGCCCACAGAGTCATGTGAGGTCTTATTTTTTGCGGGACGAGTTGACGTTTTTATTGGTACCATTTTTGAGCACGTGACATTTTTTGATCGCTTTTTATTTCGATTTTTGGGAGGTTAGAATGAACAAAAATCAGCAATTCATGAATTTCTTTTGGGGGAGGCGTTTATACCGTTCCGCTGTGGTAAAATTGATAAAGCAGTTTTATTCTTCGGGTCAGTACATTATGGCGATACCTCATTTATATCATTTTTTCATGTTTTGCCGCTTTTATAGAATAAAAACAATTTTATATAAAAAATAATTATTTTTGCATCGCTTTATTCTGCGAGCTATAACTTTTTTATTTTTTCGCTGATGATGCTTTATGACGGCTCGTTTTTTGCGGGACAAGATGACGTTTTCAGCGGTACCATGTTTTTTTATATCGGTCTTTTTGATCGCGCGTTATTCCACTTTTTGTTCGGCGGTATGATGATAAAGCATTGATTTTTTGCTTCGTTTTTTTTTTTTTTTTTTTAAGGGGTTCACTAAAGGGGTTAACTAGTGGGACAATTTTATAGGGGGGGTCGTTACGGACGCGGCGATACCAAATATGTGTACTTTTATTGTTTTTTTTTTTATTTACAGGAAGAAGTGAATTTATTGGGGAATTTTTTTTTTTTTTTTATCTATTTTGGATTTTTTTTTTTACACATGTTTATTTTTACTTTTTTAACTTTTTTACTTTGTCCCAGGGTGGGACATCACAGTATTTTATCAGATTGCTGGTGTGACAGTGTGCACAGCACTCTGTCACACCAGCGATCGCACAGGCATAGATGCAGGCTTCTCAGTGCCTGCTCTCGGCAGGCACTGAGGTAGCCGCCTCCCTCCAGGACCCCGGCGCCATCTTGGATCCGGGTCCTGGGAGGGAGGAAGCCCTCAGAACAGCGCGATCACATCGCGCTGCTCTGAGGGTCTCAGGGGGGCGCGCAGGGAGCCCCCACCCTGCGCGATCCTCCCCTGTGCCCCCAGTACACCGCGATCATGTTTGATCGCGGTGTGCAAGGGGTTAATGTGCCGGGAGCGGTCCGTGACCGCTCCTGACACACAGTCATGGGTGTCAGCTGTGATAATCAGCTGACACCCGGCGGCGATTAGCTGCGCTCCCCTCAGGAGCGCAGCTGATCGCCTATGACGTACTATCCCGTCCCCGGTCATACGGGCCCAGGTACCATGGACATTAGATGCGCCTTTTCTGGCACTTAGCCTCTCTATTCCCATTGCCTTTAGCAGTGGCTCATGTGTTAATAAGGGGTTAATGTCACCTTGCTATTGAAAGGTGACATTAATCCAGGTTAATAATGGAGAGATGTCAATAAGACAACTATCCATTATTAATGCTACAATGAAAAACAGGGGGAGAAAAAGTGACCACAAGTCCATATATAATAAAAAAATATATATTTTATTTCATATCAAATACAGAGCAAATGAAAAAGGTGATAGCACATACAGTGTACATGAACAAACAGTGTGTAAAAGGAACACGGGTATACTGCTCCGATAATACCAATATAGATATGTATACAAGGATAATCACATGATAATAAGTATAAATAACCCTCAGACTATATAAACCTGGTCCATTGCATCATGGGAACAGAGATAGGATATTGTAATGAATGGTAAAACCGTAACTAACACGTATATCACACATGACACAATATAGCTCAAAGTAGCTTGCGATACACATACCACTCTGATGCAATTAGACCACCCGGGAGGCAAATAACACAGGAGGGAAAGAGCAGGACACCGCGCGTAACCCCGACGCGCGTTTCGGCACGAGCCTTCGTCAGGGGGCGTGGAGTAGTAAGTGCGGTGAGTTTAAAAGGGAGGCTGGGCCAATCAGCAATGCGCAATAACTATGACGATCATGGATAGAAAGGTGTGTCAAAAGACAAGTGAACGGAAGTGACGATCATGCGGAGGGAGTAATCATGTTGTCATGACACCGACCGCTTAGAATGCCACATAAGAAAGCGGAAGTACACAGTTGTGCAGGCAACACTAAACACTACCGCTTCACTGGTCACATGTAGCAACGCAGAGAAAATCAGCTGGTAAGAGCGGTCATATGGAGATCATCCCCCTCACTCTAAATACTAGATATAAAAAGCAATTAAAAGTCACAATTGTATAGAACGTCATAGGTTCGTCCATGCTGGATCTATTATGAATAAACAAAGGATGCGTCGGGAACACCGCACAACGCATACGCTGGAGATAGTGAAGATCACCACAAAGATCAAACAGCCGCAAATGACATAAAAATATAAGGTAATTGTCAATGATGTGACGCCCATATATCATCCTATCGTTCCAGCCGCATCAGCGTCGCCGTCAAGGATAGCGAAAGCTGACCAGCCTGACGATGCATGAGATATGGGCGTACTATGACAAAAACAAATAAACATGAATTATATCAAAATGTACTGTCCTATGGATAATAATGAAAAATCTCAAGCACCAATAAAAAAATAAGCATATTCTCCATATGTATGGAAAATCCCATAGTTACCTAACCACTGTATAGGTACAGAAGCAGATTGGCAATAAACATAGATGATACAGTATCCATGCAATACATAGTAATAAACATTATAAAAATAATGTATATAACATATTAGAAAAATATTCAGACACAATAATATACAGAAATTAATATAAGTCAGATGTGAAGATCCAGGAGTAATATTCATGACAACAGCGGATAGCAAAAAATCAACGGAAGCACCAGCCTAATGAAATAGAATAAAAAAACGGTAAGTAAAAACAAACATATAAAAAACAACACCAGATTGTCCTGTACAGATGACATATGGACACAGCAGACAGATGTGGGTCATAGAAACGGGACAAAACTAATTTGTTCATTTAAACCCTTCGGGTGCATAGTGTTTAGTGTCCGTATCCAACGGGACTCGAGTTGCGCCAACTTCTGGGATATCCCACCACCCGTATGGTGGCATCAATGGAATCAATGCCTATCACCCGGAGGAGTGAAGCATCACAGTCGTGGCGCTGCCTAAAGTGCCGTGGAATGGTTTTGAATGCCGCGGGATCATCTGGGTTTACCGCGGCCAATATACCCAGGACATGTTCCCTCACACGAATTTTAAGGGGGCGTGTGGTGAGTCCGATGTATATCAATTTGCAGGGACAACTCGCAAAGTATATAACATTGCGTGTGTTGCACGTGATATGTTTCCGAATATGAATGTACGTGTATTCTCAGCATTATGGAAACGATCACTTTTATCGATGTTAACACAAGCCACACAGCGACCACAGGGAAAACACCCAGGTTTAGCTGGGCTAGCACTCAGAAAGGTAGGTTTGGGGTTACTCACATAGTGGCTGCGGACTAAGTGGTCACGCAGATTTTTGGAGCGTCGAGTTGTAATAGATGGTTGTTCAGTTAAATAATTCCTTAGTACGGGATCTGCCCTAAGTATAAACCAAGATTTCGAAAGCGCTTTCCTTACATGTGAAAATTGGGAATGATAATCAGTAACAAATCTTACCTTATCGTTATTATGTTTAATTTTGGGTTTGTAAATCAAATCATTCCGTGAGGAGTACCTAGCTCGATTGTAAGCTTTTTTAATCATACGGCGGCTATACCCCCGCTGTAAAAATCTCATTTTAAGGTCTTCTGCTTGGGTCTCAAAATCAGTCATTGATGAACAAATCCTGCGCAAGCGCAAGAATTGTCCCGTAGGAACAGACTGAATCACATGTCTAGGATGGGAGGAAGACGCGTGCAGCAAGCTATTAGTAGATGTTGGCTTACGAAAAATGTCCGTTTGAATAGTGTTGTTGGAATCACGTTTCAACAACACATCCAAAAATTCGACACGATTGGCATCAAATTGATAGGTAATGCGAATGTTTCGATTATTCAGATTAAGAGATAGCATAAATTCCTCCAGAAGGTCTGTTGGTCCCTGCCAGATCAGGAAAATGTCGTCAATGTACCGCGTCCACAAAATGACGCGGTCCATTGACGAGGCCTGATCTGACAGGGAGAGGTCCCTCTCCCACAGCCCCAGGAACAGATTGGCGTAGGCTGGCGCAAAGGCCGCCCCCATCGCTGTTCCCTGGAGCTGAAGGTAGAAGGACCCCTTAAAAACAAAAAAAATTATGAGTTAACGTAAATTCAAGGATTATCAATATCAACTCCTGAAAATCCTTGGGGAAATCTGACATCGAAAGATAATATTTCACTGCTGTTAGGCCATCACAGTGCCTAATGTTGGTATACAATGATTCAACATCTGCAACCACCATTACAGACTGCTGTTCCATATGTAGACCATCAATCAGTTTCAATAATGCACCAGTATCCTTCAAAAATGATGGAAGACATTCTCCATATGACCGCTCTTACCAGCTGATTTTCTCTGCGTTGCTACATGTGACCAGTGAAGCGGTAGTGTTTAGTGTTGCCTGCACAACTGTGTACTTCCGCTTTCTTATGTGGCATTCTAAGCGGTCGGTGTCATGACAACATGATCACTCCCTCCGCATGATCGTCACTTCCGTTCACTTGTCTTTTGACACACCTTTCTATCCGTGATCGTCATAGTTATTGCGCATTGCTGATTGGCCCAGCCTCCCTTTTAAACTCACCGCACTTAGTACTCCACGCCCCCTGACGAAGGCTCGTGCCGAAACGCGCGTCGGGGTTACGCGCGGTGTCCTGCTCCTTCCCTCCTGTGTTATTTGCCTCCCGGGTGGTCTAATTGCATCAGAGTGGTATGTGTATCGCAAGCTACTTTGAGCTATATTGTGTCATGTGTGATATACGTGTTAGTTACGGTTTTACCATTCATTACAATATCCTATCTCTGTTCCCATGATGCAATGGACCAGGTTTATATAGTCTGAGGGTTATTTATACTTATTATCATGTGATTATCCTTGTATACATATCTATATTGGTATTATCGGAGCAGTATACCCGTGTTCCTTTTACACACTGTTTGTTCATGTACACTGTATGTGCTATCACCTTTTTCATTTGCTCTGTATTTGATATGAAATAAAATATATATTTTTTATTATATATGGACTTGTGGTCACTTTTTTCCCCCTGTTTTTCATTGTTGATTTTTTGTGACTAGTCCAGATTATGTGTCCATAATAATTGGTATCACGGTTAAATTATAAATGATGTTGTACTGAATTATTTTTCTTAATAATGATACCATCGTGGTTGTTCAGCTCTATAATTATTAATGCTACAGTAGTAAAGGGTTAAAAAAGATACACAATTAAAAATTATTTTAATGAAATAATTACACAAAGTTTTTGACCAAATTTATTATTCTGCCAATCCATCTGAATCCCTTGTTCTCCTGTAAAAATAAAATAAAAAATCAACAATATCCATACCTCTCCGCCGTTCAGTCAGGTCCCCCGCTGCAATCCATCACAAGGGGTTAACTAGTTTACAACCGGGACCGATGCTAATGCTACCGCCCGGCTGTAAGCCACTGCAGAATGAATGAAATCATGTCTGCGCAGGCGCCCAGCCTGACCGGGGATGAGCTGATTAGCGTGGGAAAGTTTCTGAACTTTTTCCCACGCTATCGAGTCCACTTCAGGTCAGCCGGGGACTCCGTTCAGCCTCACTGACATCAGCAGTATGTGAAAGCAGCCTAAGCTATACAAGCCATGATCTGATTATTTGTTATGGGGCCTTCACTTTCCGCCCTGTTCTTATGCACAAAGGAGCAAGTTAATTTTTCTATGGCTGTCCGATGAGCTAGTAATGGAAAAGCACAGAGAGCAGGAGGCTGAAGAGGAACTAAACTGCCCCTCGGGCTAACAATAACCTCTATTTAACAAAAAAAGACTTGTCTTTGTAATGACGCGTCCTCCTCAAAACAAACCAGCATAGAAAAATGGAAAAGCTGTTTGGGCCTGATCCAAAATACTTCACTTTTGGTTTGGAACCGGACATCAAAACAAATCCTTGTGATGGGGGATAAGAGGCCGCTGGACTTCTTTTAGGAGAGAAAATGATGTGATGCTCCTTGTTTCCTCCAGTGACAGACCTACAGGATTCAGAGATAATTATGGTAAATTAGCATAGCCGCCATCCTATAATTGTGTATCAAAAGTGTCAGTAAGATTTTTTCAGGAAGTCATCGGGTGATCCACCCTGGCTTGGTGGCAGATTGCAGCGTTGAGGGATCATCTGGCTCCTGGCATACTAAGGAAATTGGTGGAAGACATCTAAGGGCCCGGGCCTGCGTTACTAGATGCGACAAGGACCCGACCTGTTTTTCTTCATTATATCTGTAATGTATGAGACAATTATTTGGAAGGCCGGGTCAGCGCTGCCGACCGCTTCATACATCTATTGGTGACATTCTGCTGATTTTCTGTCTGGATTTGCAGTTAATGGAAATTGTACAAACTTTTCATCATAGATATTGGCCTGCGGCGTGGATGTTTTTTAGTGAAAAATATGAATGATACCGCCGCCCGCCATGAGCCACAATACAAATTCACTCTGTAAAAGCAGCTCTGGCTATGGCAGACTCAGTGCTTCCGACACGCTACATTTCCTGCTATGGTCCTTGCAGAACAGTGCCTTTGGCCACCACAACTGCCGCCATTACACCTTCCGCTTGCCCACTTTACTAGAGTTCAGAAATTCAAATTTGACTTTTTTTCCAAATAAACTTTGCCGATGACAGCCCTCAAAATTACGGGATTATTGAGATTTCCAAACAATCTGACTCCTATAGACATCACTCTGCCATCAAGGGTGGCATTAGATCACCAGAGTTTGTTATTGTCAGTCTCCATAGACACGCAAAATAATCAGACTAATGCTTAAAGGGGTTTACTGCTTTTAGAATACCCCTCTCCTATGGTTGCAGTTTATTTGTTTTTTAACGGACTGCGCATTACTCACCCTCCCCGGGTCCGGAGCTGACTCGCCACCACTACTAACAGTGTTTATGTCTGCAGCGTTGAGGTCATGTCATTGCAGCCAATCAGAGATCAGCAGTTCACACCGTCAATGCAGGCAGAACTGCTAGACCTGGGGAGCGTAAGTAAAGGGCAGTTTGCTTATTTTTTTTTTTTTAAAAAACAAACTGCAGGCAGAAAACAAAAGTTTCCGAAACTGGAAAACGTCTTAAAGGTTAAAGCTGCACAATGACATATCTGGGGCGATAATGAGATTGTGGCGTCACATTAGGACATTGCATGTAATGGTTTCCTATGGTGTCGCAATTGCAGCCTACCACGATTGCCACACGCAGTCGAAAATGTTTCTAAATGTTGGATTTTCTGTCGATGGTCACAAGTCGAGTGAGACTCACTTGCAGTAGACTTCTATGCAGGACGCATGGAACACTGACTTTTATGCAACTTTTTGCCATTTTTTTTCTTTATACCAAAATAACAGCTGTAAAATGGCGGTGCTACAGAAAGTTACAGATATAGCACAGATATTTTGGGTCATGCATTGGTAATTCTCAGACATGTGCAGTTAGCATAAAGTAATTGAGCATGAGCACCATCCTCCTGAGCAGTTAGCATAAAGTCATTGAGCATGAGCACCATCCTCCTGTGCAGTTAGAATGAAGTCATTGAGCATGAGCACCATCCTCCTGTGCAGTTAGAATGAAGTAATTGAGCATGAGCACCATCCTCCTGTGCAGTTAGTATGAAGTCATTGAGCATGAGCACCATCCTCCTGTGCAGTTAGCATAAAGTAATTGAGCATGAGCACCATCCTCCTGAGCTGTTAGCATAAAGTCATTGAGCATGAGCACCATCCTCCTGTGCAGTTATCATGAAGTCATTGAGCATGAGCACCATCCTCCTGTGCAGTTAGAATGAAGTCATTGAGCATGAGCACCATCCTCCTGTGCAGTTAGCATGAAGTCATTGAACATGAGCACCATCCTCCTGTGCAGTTAGCATGAAGTCATTGAGCATGAGCACCATCCTCCTGTGCAGTTAGAATGAAGTCATTGAGCATGAGCACCATCCTCCTGTGCAGTTAGCATGAAGTCATTGAACATGAGCACCATCCTCATGATCAGTTAGCATAAAGTCATTGAGCATGAGCACCATCCTCCTGTGCAGTTAGAATGAAGTCATTGAGCATGAGCACCATCCTCCTGTGCAGTTAGAATGAAGTCATTGAGCATGAGCACCATCCTCCTGTGCAGTTAGAATGAAGTCATTGAGCATGAGCACCATCCTCCTGTGCAGTTAGAATGAAGTCATTGAGCATGAGCACCATCCTCCTGTGCAGTTAGCATGAAGTCATTGAACATGAGCACCATCCTCATGAGCAGTTAGCATAAAGTCATTGAGCATGAGCACCATCCTCCTGTGCAGTTAGAATGAAGTCATTGAGCATGAGCACCATCCTCCTTTACAGTTAGCATGAAGTCATTGAGCATGCGCACCATCCTGCTGTGCAGTTAGAATGAAGTCATTGAGCATGAGCACCATCCTCCTGTGCAGTTAGCATGAAGTCATTGAGCATGAGCACTAGCCTCCTGTGCAGTTAGCATGAAGTCATTGAGCATGAGCACCAGCCTCCTGTGCAGTTAGCATGAAGTCATTGAGCATGAGCACCATCCTCCTGTGCAGTTAGCATAAACTCATTGAGCATGAGGACCATCCTCCTGTGCAGTTAGCAAAAATTCATTGAGCATGAGCACCATCCTCCTGTGCAGTTAGCATAAAGTCATTGAGCATGAGCACCATCCTCCTGTGCAGTTAGCATGACGTCATTGAGCATGAGCACCATCCTCCTGTGCAGTTAGCATGATGTCATTGAGCATGAGCACCATCCTCCTGTGCAGTTAGCATGACGTCATTGAGCATGAGCACCATCCTCCTGTGCAGTTAGCATGACGTCATTGAGCATGAGCACCATCCTCCTATGCAGTTAGCATGACGTCATTGAGCATGAGCACCATCCTCCTGTGCAGTTAGCATGAAGTCATTGAGCATGAGCACCATCCTCCTATGCAGTTAGCATGACGTCATTGAGCATGAGCACCATCCTCCTGTGCTGTTAGCATGAAGTCATTGAGCATGAGCACCATTCTCCTGTGCAGTTAGCATGACGTCATTGAGCATGAGCACCATCCTCCTGTGCAGTTAGCATGACGTCATTGAGCATGAGCACCATGCTCCATCATCCTCCTCTGTCTGTGGGAGTTCTGTAAGACCACCTCCAAATTTGATATGAGCCCATGTGCAACTACTGTGATGTCCGCTGTTACTGCGCCTGCATGGGGAATAGCGGTGACGTCTTGCTTTTATGGATTATTTTGGTGCAATATTGCTGTTGAATTGTATTTATAGCTGAATTCTAATCAGTTATTGTAACTGTTTATTATTTTTAATGATTGGGTGGCATCTCTCATGGTGAGACATTTCTCTTTTATTACAGCAGTACTTTAATCATTAACAATAAAATTTGCATTTTTTATCACCTGGAACGCTTCGTTTTTTTCTGTTGTTGACGGTCATCAGAATTGTGGTAGTGTAATTATTGTGAGGTGCCAGTTCCATATGTGTGTTGGACGTTGCTAATATCAGGTTCAGAATTAGGCCTATTGCAGGGTTTTGTAGTATTTTTATGGTCGTTTCTATATTTTGGTATCTAATTGTTATTCACTGGGTGTTTTTAAAGGGAATATATGTTCATTGCAGAGTATAATTAGCAAATTACTAAAAGACGTCATCACAAGAAACCACAAGTCAGCAATAGGCTGTACTGTAATTGTGGTGGTGCCAGATGGTGCGAACATGCCGCCCGCTGCACTCCCATCAATAAGTAGGGAGAAGGTAAACACAATTTTGGAGATAAATTATTTAGATGGAAAAAGACAGAAGCCGAGGGAATACAGGGGAGGAAAGATGTCTGGCCAGGGTTTCTCAATGCCAGCAAGGAGATGTGTGAGCCCCCCACAGGACTATGGGGCTGCAATCACCAGAGTCTTTCTTCAAGGAATTGTCTATTTATTAAAGCTCTATCAGCAAATAATGACACTCTGCAACTCTCTAATAGACTTTGCATTTCAATACCCCAGTTTCCATAATCTCTGCTTGTTTTCAGCGAATAGAAACATTCTATATTTTCACACAAAAGGTATAAGATTGTTGTAGCCTAGTCCAGCGCACACAGATGAGGGCTTGGCGCAATGTATCAGTGTAGGCAATCCTCATGTATTTTGATCCAATAAGTGGATTAAACTTGCCCATTAACGTTTATGGGTCTGCAAAAAAAAAAATGGATAGCACTCGGATGTCATCTTTGTTTTATCCAAGCCTTGTCCAGTTTATACTGTTAGGCCGGGGTCACACTGGCAACAAAAACGGACGACTGCAATGCGATGAAATATCACATTGCAGTCGGACCAATGTTAATCTATGGAGCAGCTCCCACCATCCGATTTTTTCTCTGCCGTTTTCCTCGGACCGAGACAATCGCAGCATGCTGTGATTGTCACCGATTATCAGGCGAGAATCGGCAATGCAAGTCTATGGGTGCGATGAAAAATCGGATTACAAACGGACCACACGTGTGACTTGCGATAAAATCGCACCGGTGTCCTTTAGAAAAGCCGGCAATTCATCCCCGGCTATACTGTAAAATCACACTGACAGATCCTGGACATAAAGTTTCGGAGGGTCTGCCATTTTTACTCACTATTTTAGACTACCTGGTGGTTTGTATTTGTGAAAGGGTTAATTATCAATGTCCTAATTATCTAGGGCTGTGTTCATACACTGCAGTAATGTGCTGTTCTCCAAAACTGTGAGGTTTGCACTGAGCTTTCTGTGAGGTTTTTCTGGCGGTACAGTGCACTAACACTAATTGTGAATGCAGCTGAAAACAGTGAATGAATTAATGTCCCAATCCCTGGTGGCCTAAGGTGGAGAAGGGGGTCAGTTGTTGCTTTTAAGGGGACAAGTTTTCTACGGGACCCCCTTAGAGATATGGGCTCCCTGTGAAACCTCACTATTGGCCATCCCGTACAATCATCCCTTGTAGAAGGGTGAAGCAGGGACAGCGCAAGGACCCAGGCATGTGCCAGAGCCCGCTCTCCTCTGGCGATTGCTGTGTCGCACAGCTGGCATACAAATCTAACTGCTGCACTCAGAGAAACCTCTGATCACTGGCACTTAAAGAGTTGTCTATGGGGTAAGGAGTCATAGTCCGCCCCCAACCCCGCAGCCTGTGACTTCATAGGGGATAGGTAATTTTATAATGCACCTAATTATCACAGTATTGTCATATATACTGTAGCTCCTTAAAGTATTTCTCTTTCAAACAATGCAGGATTTCTTTTGCATGACTCTTATATCCAGTGATCCTTATCGTGGCTGGTAGAGGCTCCCGCATTGCAGACATGAACTGCTCCCATTCCCCCTCCAATACTATCTTCAGCTCCTGGTAGTAATGCTCAAACAGTTTGTTTTCCTTGATCAGGGCTGCCACTAGGAATTTCGGGGCCCCATACTGGCAAAATTTATGGGGTCTCCCTTGAGACTCCGCCCAGGCTCCACCCCCCAGTTCCGCATCCAACCTAGCTCCTCCTCCACCACGCAAACCTTCCAAAATCCCTCCGCCCTTTCATGGAAAAACTTCACTTCTGCACCATGCCCTCATCAATGACACATTAACACCAATCACTCGATGAATATGCACATTTTGCTTGTTTAGTATAATACACCCCATAGTCCTCCATATATTATAATGTGCACCACAGTCCTCCATATTGTAAAGTGCACACCCCATAGTCCTCCATATAATATAATATGCCCCATAGTCCTCCATATAGTATAATACACTCCTAATAGCCCTCCATATATTAAAATACACTCAGTCATCCATATAGTATAAAACACTCCACATAGTGCTAAATATAGTATAATGCACCGCCATAGTCATCCATGTTGTACAATTCACTTCCCATAGTATAATGCACCCCATAGTTCTTCATATGGTATAATGTATTCCCCATAGTCCTCGATACAGCATAATGCAGCCCACATATAGTATAATGCAGTCAACCTATAGAGCATAATGCAGCCACCCCAGATCATAATGCAGCCACCCCACAGAGTATAATGCAACCACCCCACAGAGTATAATGCAACCACCCCAGAGTATAATGCAACCACCACCCCACAGAGTATAATGCAACCACCCCACAGAGTATAATGTAAACCCCCCATAGAATATAATTGAGCCCCGTTATATAGTATAATGTAGCCCCTCCATAAAATACAATGTAGCCCTCCTCATATAAATAAATGCAGCCCCCATAGAATATAATGTAGCCCCCTCATAAAGTATAAAGAAGCCCCATACAATATAATCTAGCCCCCCATAGAATACAATGTAGCCACCTCATACAGTATAATGTAGCCCCCTCATAGAGTATGATGCAATCACCCCTCATAGAATATAATAAATATAATACAGCCCCCCATATCCCCCAATAGTATATAACACAGCCCACATAGTGTATAGCCCGGCCCGCATAGTGTATAGCACGGCCCCTATAGTATATAGCAAGGCCCACATAGTATATAGCAGGGCCAACATAGTGTACAGCGTGGCCCACATAGTATACAGCATGGCCCATATAGTATATAGCAGGGCCCATATAACACAGCCCTCATCTCTCTCCCCCCCCCCAGGAATGGCACCACAGCCACAGCAGTACGCACTGACAGATTTATAAAAAAAAACAAACACTCCTCACCTTCTCCATGCTCCCGGCTCCTGCACTGCCTGGTACACAGTGAGTGCGCAATGACGTCATCGCGCACGCGCTGTGTCAGAGACAGAGCGGGGAATGATGGGAGAGGGAGCGTCAGCTGACGCTCTCTCCTCCATCATTGCTTTGAACTGTACTGGCAGACGCTGGTATAGTTCAAAGCAGCAGCTGGGGGTGTCGGCGCTGGGGGGCCCCCCTGCCTTACAGGGGCCATCATAGCAGCTGCGTGATGTGCCGCTAGCTGGGGGGCCCCTTGGGGAGCAGGGGGAGTCTCAAAATGTTGGGGGCCCCCGGGACCGAGCGCGGACTGGCGTGCTCGGGCGGTAGGCCCCCCTAATCACCGGGCTCCATACCGGTGTAAGGGTTGTCATGCCCTGATGGCGGCCCTGTCCTTGATGATTTCAGCATAGCCACTTTCCCAGGCCGCCTGCTCTCTTGCCTTGCGCCTCTCCTCCTCCTCTTCCTCGGGGGTCCTCTGCACTGCCGGGCGCTGATCCGTCTTCCAGTTGCGCCTGTTTCTGCGCCCCATCACCACGCACAGTACTTGGCAGGAGTGCCGTGTGAATATCTTGGCAGGTTACTCGGTTCTGAGCTGTTGTCCCTGGGGATATAACTGCGTCTATATAGTACATGTGATCCACTGATCACAGATGCACAGAGAATAATAATGTAGACTATATGTATGTGTATATATATATATATATATATATATATATATATATATATATACAGAACAGACCAAAAGTTTGGATACACCTTCTCATTTAAAGATTTTTCTGTATTTTCATGTCTATGAAAATTGTAAATTCACACTGAAGGCATCAAAACTATGAATTAACACATGTGTAATTAAATACTTAACAAAAAAGTGTGTAACAACTGAAAATATGTCTTATATTCTAGGTTCTTCAAAGTAGCCACCTTTTGCTTTGATGACTGCTTTGCACACTCTTCGCATTCTCTTGATGAGCTTCAAGAGGTAGTCACCGGCAATGGTTTTCACTTCACAGGTGTGCCCTGTCAGGTTTAATAAGTGGGATTTCTGGCCTTATAAATGGGGTTGGGACCATCAGTTGTGTTGTGCAGTAGTCTGGTGGATACACAGCTGATAGTCCTACTGAATAGACTGTTAGAATTTGTATTATGGCAAGAAAAAAGCAGCTAAGTAAAGAAAAACGAGTGGCCATCATTACTTTAAGAAATGAAGGTCAGTCAGTCCGAAAAATTGGGAAAACTTTGAAAGTGTCCCCAAGTGAAGTTGCAAAGCCATAAGAGCTACAAAGAAACTGGCTCACATGAGGACCGCCCCAGGAAAGGAAGATCAAGAGTCACCTCTGCTTCTGAGGATAAGTTTATCCGAGTCACCAGCCTCAGAAATCGCAGGTTTACAGCAGCTCAGATTAGAGACCAGGTCAATGCCACACAGAGTTCTAGCAGCAGACACATCTCTACAACTGTTAAGAGGAGACTTTGTGCAGCAGGCCTTCATGGTAAAATAGCTGCCAGGAAACCACAGCTAAGGACAGGCAACAAGCAGAAGAGACTTGTTTGGGCTAAAGAACACAAGGAATGGACATTAGAACAGTGGAAATCTGTGCTTTGGTCTGATGAGTCCAAATTTGAGATCTTTGGTTCCAACCACCGTGTCTTTGTGCGACGCAGAAAAGGTGAATGGATGGACTCTACATGCCTGGTTCCCACCGTGAAGCATGGAGGAGGTGGTGTGATGGTGCTTTTCTGGTGACACTGATGGGGATTTATTCAAAATTGAAGGCATACTGAACCAGCATGGCTACCACAGCATCTTGCAGCAGCATGCTATTCCATCCGGTTTGCGTTTAGTTGGACCATCATTTATTTTTCAACAGGACAATGACCCCAAACACACCTCCAGGCTGTGTAAGGGCTATTTGACCAAGAACGAGAGTGTTGGGGTGCTACGCCAGATGACGTGGCCTCCACAGTCACCAGACCTGAACCCAATCGAGATGGTTTAGGGTGAGCTGGACTGCAGAGTGAAGGCAAAATGGCCAACAAGTGCTAAGCATCTCTGGGAACTCCTTCAAGATTGTTGGAAGACCATTCCCGGCGACTACCTCTTGAAGCTCATCAAGAGAATGCCAAGAGTTTGCAAAGCAGTAATCAAAGCAAAAGGTGGCTACTTTGAAGAACCTAGAATATAAGACATATTTTCAGTTGTTACACACTTTTTTGTTAAGTATATAATTCCACATGTGTTAATTCATAGTTTTGATGCCTTCAGTGTGAATGTACAATTTTCATGGTCATGAAAATACAGAAAAATCTTTAAATGAGAAGGTGTGTCTGTACTGTGTGTGTGTGTGTAATATATATATATATATATATATATATATATATAAAAATAAAAGTTCACATCCCCCTTGTTTACCAGGGCATAACATTTGGTAAATCCAAAACAACACGACAAGTGACTACATCTACCAAAATGCAGAAGCCGTGTGTGAAAAAGTAACTACACCCTTACTGATTCCATAGGAATTAAGAGGGTGCAACCAGTGTGTCTCTACAGAAGCAGAAGCTTAGGCAGTTTGTTGATCCGAAGCTTTTTTGACCACCATCAAAAACGTAAAGACACCAGGGATGATCTTAGCGAAGTTTGTAGCTGCCCATAAGGATAAAACATTCAAGACAATGTTCCCAGGAGTCTAAAAAAATTCACCCCAAGGTCAAAGAAACTGCAAAGCAAAAAAGAGCTAAAGCTCAGAGTCTAAAGGCCTCAGCATGGGAAAAGCTCAGCTTCACAGCAATACAATTAGACTGAACAATTATTATAGTTTAGTCTGAAGAATTTCCAGCAAAAAAGAACTTAAAATTAAAAAAAACAAAAAACACATGGCATCACAGGTAAAAGTTAGTAAAGTTGTCACGTTGTCATTCTCAACAGCAGGGATAACTGCAGAACTACAAGTCCCAGCATGCAGCTGTGTTGTGAGAAAGGGAGCCAGACGTTAACTCTCCCACCTGCGACCCCAGGAGCTTCAGTCCCCGCTCCACCTCTCACGAGAGCTCTTGAGAAGAATGAGTAGTGGGGGCGTGTCCACAACAACGGGGCGGGGACTCGACCTATAGACTTTGAGGCACGTGATTCGCCGCGGCCAATGGGAGCTGGAGCGGCCGGAGGTGAGGCGCTGCGGCAGCAGCCTGGGAAGAAGTGAGAGGACTAGACGGAGGAGGCGGGCGGGGGAGGGCTGAGTGTCACCGAGAGCCGCCGCAGCCTCACCAGGAGCGCCGCCATGCCGAATAAAAACAAGAAGGACAAAGTGAGTCTTCCGTATCCGGCCGCAGCGTGTGCGGAGTGGGCGGCGGCCCCGGGATGTGACGGGTGGTGCGGCAGCACGGAATAAACTTTAGCGGGCGCTCTGGGGCCTAACCCGCCGCCTGGGACGGGAGTAGTAGAAGTTGC
Organism: Oophaga sylvatica; assembly: GCA_033576555.1. NCBI lineage: Eukaryota > Metazoa > Chordata > Amphibia > Anura > Dendrobatidae > Oophaga > Oophaga sylvatica. Next base: position 379,711,442 of record JARQOD010000001.1, on the reverse strand, counting down.
GGGGAGGGATGAAACTTAGTGCGCTCGTCCCCGGAGCCTTCTCCTCCTCACAGTGCGAGCGAGGAGCCAATCAGGACGTGGCTTCATTGTACAGACCCGACTGGGAGCCGCAGTCTCATTGGTGGAATGGTTACTATGGTGAAATGTAACACTTATACACAAATAAGTACACCCCCATGCACCATCTGATGTGGAAGCGCTAATATCACTGACTGCACATAGAGGGAAGGGTTATGTGACTGCCATATGTCAGAGGAAAGAGGATTATGCTCCAGAGCTGCACTCACTATTCTGCTGGTGCAGTCACTGTGTACATACATTACATTACTGATCCTGAGTTACATCCTGTAATTATACTCCAGAGCTGCACTCACTATTCTGCTGGTGCAGTCACTGTGTAATACATACATCACTGATCCTGAGTTACATCCTGTATTATACCCCAGAGCTGCACTCACTATTCTGCTGGTGCAGTCACTGTGTACATACATTACATTACTGATCCTGAGTTACATCCTGTATTATACCCAGAGCTGCACTCACTATTCTGCTGGTGCAGTCACTGTGTACATACATTACTGATCCTGAGTTACATCCTGTATTATACTCCAGAGCTGCACTCACTATTCTGCTGGTGCAGTCACTGTGTACATACATTACATTGATCCTGAGTTACATCCTGTATTATACCCAGTGCTGACTCACTATTCTGCTGGTGCAGTCACTGTGTACATACATTACATTACTGATCCTGAGTTACATCCTGTATTATACCCAGAGCTGCACTCACTATTCTGCTGGTGCAGTCACTGTGTACATACATTACATTACTGATCCTGAGTTACATCCTGTATTATACCCAGAGCTGCACTCACTATTCTGCTGGTGCAGTCACTGTGTACATACATTACATTACTGATCCTGAGTTACATCCTGTATTATACTCCAGAGCTGCACTCACTATTCTGCTGGTGCAGTCACTGTGTACATATTTCATTACTGATCCTGAGTTACATCCTGTATTATACCCCAGAGCTGCACTCACTATTCTCTGGTGCAGTCAGTGTGTACATACATTACATATCCTGAGTTACATCCTGTATTATTCCCAGAGCTGCACTCACTATTCTGCTGGTGCAGTCATGTGTACATACATTACATATCCTGAGTTACATCCTGTATTATACTCCAGAGCTGCACTCACTATTCTGCTGGTGCAGTCACTGTGTACATACATTACATTACTGATCCTGAGTTACATCCTGTATTATACCCAGAGCTGCACTCACTATTCTGCTGGTGCAGTCACTGTATACATACATTACATTACTGATCCTGAGTTACATCCTGTTTATACCCCAGAGCTGCACTCACTATTCTCCTGGTGTAGTCAGTATGTACATACATTACATTACTGATCCTGAGTTACATCCTGTATTATACCCCAGAGCTGCACTCACTATTCTCTGGTGCAGTCATGTGTACATACATTACATTACTGATCCTGAGTTACATCCTGTATTATACCCAGAGCTGCACTCGACTATTCTGCTGGTGCAGTACTGTGTACATACATTACATTACTGATCCGAGTTACATCCTGTATTATACTCCAGAGCTGCACTCACTATTCTGCTGGTGCAGTCACTGTGTACATACATTACATTACTGATCCTGAGTTACATTCTGTATTATACTCCAGAGCTGCACTCGCTATTCTGCTGGTGCAGTCACTGTGTACATACAGTACATTACTGATCCTGAGTTACATCCTGTATTATACTCCAAGCTGCATCACTATTCTGCTGGTGCAGTCACTAGTAAATTACATTACTGATCCTGAGTTACATCTGTAGTTCTATTATTATAAAAAAAAAAACAATACATACCATAATAAATTCCTAACTGTTACATATGACATTCTTTAGATATATACAGTAAAACAAAGAACCATTTCAAAACAAAATTAACAAATAGTCAGAGTCCTTAGTCTTTTTTTAAACTATTTCATCCAAAGACCCAGCAGGACATTTCATAACAAAATTAAATATAAACATAAAGAACAGCACACACACTCACACTGACACACAATCACCACCTCCCCCAAAAAAAAGAAAAAAGGCCTCACCTGGCCATACATACAACACAACCTATATATAAACGCTACTATAACACTACTATATACACTAAGATATGGATTTTTTTTTTTTTTAATTTTTTTTTTTCTTTTTTTTAAATTTTTTTTTCTTTTTTTTTTTCCCTCACCACACCACAGGTCCATGAGTTCATGCCCTTTTCACAGCAAACTTGATGGGTCCATGAAAGTTTATGCCCTTAGAAAATTTTTCGGGTCCATGGCAGGTTCCATGCCCTCCCCCCACACAAACACCCCCACCCAACCTAAACTATACCCCCCCAAACATATAACTATTTACACTTATATACAAAACATTACATTAACAGACCTACCACACAAAACACTACATTACATTACTTTACCCACATTACATTACATTAACCACACTTTGCTTAAACCACAACATTATAAACATTTACACTGTACACTGACCACATAACTTGCAAGGCCCAAGTTCAGCGCCTGCAAGCCCAATATCCATTATTTCCTGAATTTACAAAACAAAAGCTAAATGTGCCACACACCAGCCCACCACCGGGAAACTGGAGTCCTAAGAGGCCCCGTCCCTAACCACCAACACACGCACCCTGTCCCTCACCAACTAAATCTGCCCTGAAAGAAAAGAAACTGACCCTAACTATCCCTACCTGCCCCTACCTATCCCTACTCTACCTAGCTTATCAAAACTAACTATCTAGCTATCCCTAAACTGGCCCTCCCTGTCCCTATCTGACCCTACTTTTCTCTCCCTCAACACCCACACCACCTTATCTTACCCTACCAACAATCTCACACAGACCAGCTCTCCCTAAGGCACGTTAAAGGAGAAACCCCTCCAAAGCCAAGAGGCCCTCCTCGCGCCCAGCCTCTCGAACTCCAAAGAGCGCACCTTCCCCAGGTCACCCAAGATGTTTCTAAGCACCTCATCCTGGGGGAGGACTTTCCGCTGCGTGGAAACTAAACACCGTGCACTCCAAGTGTGGAACCTAATGACTACACTAACCAGGAATAAAGTGCTCCGTTCTCGGCCACCCAGGGATCTGAATGCCCCATAAGCCCACTCCGGATAAGAAAGGGACGCCAGCCTAGGCCAGCCTATGGAAGCACCCACCCTGTTGTAGACCCCTGTATTAAAGGGACACCGAAGGAGGAAGTGCTCCATGCTTTCCAACATGTCGCCACACTCCTCACGGGGACAACCCCGATCATCGGAGCTCCTGCACTTCAGGTTGTCCCTTACATACAGCCTCCCATGGAAGCAGCGCCAGGCCAAGTCCCAAAACTTCAAGGGGATCCGCTTGGAATTTAATAACCCAAGCCCAACCTCCAGATCCCGGCCTGGGCAATCCTTGAGCACCAGGGGCTTCTGGAAATGGGTCAACAGAACCCTGCTGTCAAGGAATTTCCTCAACATGGTCCTGATTTCCCACATTCCCAGACCCCACCGGCGGATCACCTTCAGAACCGGGGTAGCATAAGCCGGGAGATGTCCGTGCGGTGTGCGCAGGTCCTTCACCTGCCCTCCTGTCTCCCATTCCTGGAAGAAAGGCCGAAACCAACCCTGCAGGAGAATACCCACGGAGGAGCCCTCTCTAAATAGAGGTTGGCAACATTGATCTTAAGAAAGGTGTTTATCAGAAACACCACCGGGTTGACCATACCCAACCCACCTAGTCTCCTCGTGCGGTACGTGACCTCTCTCTTAATTAGGTTAAGCCTGTTCCCCCATAACAGCTGGAAGAAAAGGCTATAGACCCGTGTCCAGAGAGGCTCTGGCAAGACGCAGACACTGCCCAGGTATATTAACAAGGGAAGCAGAAAGCCTTTGGCCAAGTTGACCCTTTCCCTCAGGGTTAAAGACCAACCCTTCCACTGGTCCACCTTTTGGGCGGCGATCTTAAGTCTGCCCTCCCAATTTTGCTGGGGGTAGTCCCCGGGGCCAAATTCGATGCCTAGGATTTTGGCGGAGGTCTGGGGCCCTGGAAGGGTGTCCGGGAGATCAAAACTAGGATCTCCCCCTCCCAGCCAGAGACTTTCGCACTTTTCCCGGTTGATCATGGACCCGGACGCCTCCGAGTAGCGTTCGACCTCAGACATGACCCAATCCGCCTCCTCTCTCGAGGACACAAAGAGGGAGACGTCGTCAGCGTACGCTACCACCCTCAGAGTGGCCCCCGGCTCCGCCCGGTCCATCCCGACTCCTACCAACGGTCCACGATCTACCCTCCTCAAGAAGGGATCGATCGCGAACACGTATAAAAGTGGGCTCAGAGGACAACCCTGGCGGACCCCGGAACTCACCTCAAAAGGGTGACCAACCCAACCGTTCACGAGTGGAAAAGTCTCAGCCCCCTGGTATAAGGTCTCTAACCAATTTACAAACCTCCCAGGCAGACCGTACCTCAAAAGGACAGACCAGAGGTACTCGTGATTCACCCGGTCAAAGGCCTTTGCTTGATCTAAGGACAGCAAGTACCCCTTCCAGTGACCCGCCCTACCCTGCTCCACTGCCTCTCGGACACCGAGCACAGCACTAAAAGTACTGCGGCCTGGAACAGAGCAGTGCTGAGCAGAGCGTGCAATTCGAAACAGCACCTTTGCCAGAACCTTCCGGTCCACATTGAGAAGCGCTATGGGACGCCAGTTCTCAATATGGGACGAGTCCTTACCCTTTGATAGGATAATCAGGGCTGACCTCCTCATTGAGCTGGTAAGAGCACCCGAGGAAAGGCACTCATTAAACACCTCAGTCAAGAGGGGGACCAAGGAGTCCCTAAAGGCCTTGTAAAACTCGGATGTTAAGCCATCCGGACCTGGCGATTTTTTGGGCCGAAGCCCATCAATGGCCAGTCTCACTTCCTCTTCCCTGATTGCCTCTACCAAAACATCAAGAGAGGGGTCATCTCCTGGCTCAGGAATGGTCTCAGCCAGGAAAGCCGACATCCCGTCTCGATCCAGATCCCTCTTTTCCAAGAGGTGCGAGTAGAAGGATCTGACCACCTCCAGGATCCCTGATTTGGATCGGTTCAGGGAACCCGTACTGTCGATCAGTCCTGTCACCATCTTACAATTCACTGACATCTTACAGTTTCTGTAAGGGTCGGGCGAGCGGTACCTCCCGAAATCCCTCTCAAAAACCAAAGATGTGTGCCTATCATACTGACACCTCTTGAGCAAAGACTTCACCCTGGAGATCCCCTCACGGTCACCCCCAGTCGAGACGAGCTGCTCGAGTTTCCTCCTCAAAGCCTGATACAAGCGGTGCCTGTTCAGACTCCTGAGGCTCGAGAGCTGACGGAAGAACCCCGCCACCCTCTCTTTGAAGATCTCCCACCACTCAGACTTACTGCTACAGAGATCCAAAAGCGGTACCTGGCTCTGAAGAAATTCCTCAAAGGACTGTCTCACTTCCGCTTCTTCCAACAGGGATGAATTCAGCTTCCACAGCCCTCTTCCCATCCGGGGCGTCTCTGTAACATTCAGAGAAAAGAAAATTAAACAGTGATCGGAGAATTCCACCTCAACGGCGGACACTGCAGAAAAGATGGCATCCTCCTTCAAAAAAAACCTATCTATCCTAGACCTACAGCTACCTCTATGAAAGGTGAAACCCCCGTGACCTGGGGTGTGCCGGATGTGGACATCCACCAGGCGAGCTTCGCTAGCTATCCTATTTAATGCTGTACTATCGTAAGCCAGGTGGCCTCCGGGGCCCCCCCTATCACGGGATCTCGTAATAGTGTTAAAATCCCCACCGAAGACCCCTGCCGGCTCGTAAAAAGAAAGGGCTTGATCTTCATGAAGAGACATTTGCGGTCCCACTTGGATTGTGGACCATAGATGTTTATGAGCCGAAGCTCCTGTCCCCTCATGAAAACGTCTAAGACCAGGCACCTCCCCATTTCTATCTCAATAACCCGTCGGCATTCCACCTCCGCGGTCTTAAAAAGGACCGCCCCCCGCTATACGGCTCGGCCGCAAGAGACCAGTATGAGGGCCCACACCTCCACTCCCTCCTGGCTTTATGGATGGCCCCCATGTCTGTTAGTTGGGTCTCTTGCAAAAACAAAATTTCAGCCTCAAATCGGGTGAAAAAATCAAAGGCCGCAAATCTGGCCGCATCTGACTTAATACTGGCGACATTAATGGACGCCAGAGTCACGGGGTGAGTTCCGCCATCATGGGTGATTGGGTTAGATGGCCTTCTTCTTCCCCACCCCGTCTTTCCCATCTTTCCCCTCCGAAGAGGGGTCTGAGCCCTTCCGTTTTAGGGAAGACGAGGTATCCATCCCCATGGTCTCCTTGCCTCCGGGCTCCAGGTCTGTCCCCCCCCCCAGAGGAAACAGCGTCCCCTGGGGGACAGACTCCGCCATCCCCTGAAAGCCCCCCAGATGGCGCCCCCGGTCCCTCGCCCCCGACCTCCGTCCCAGCAGGGTCGTCGAGGGCTTGGTACCGGTTGGAGAGGGCGATCAGAGGGGAGCCGGTGAGCCCTTCCGTTGGCATACTTACGGTCGGGGGAGGAGGTTTGGAAGGCTTAACCACCTTCTTCTTCCTCCTTCTGGTACGCTTTTTATCACCCTTCTCTACTGTAGGCTGATCCGTGACCTCCTCATCCACACTTTCATACTGGGAGGAGTTGTCGGAGTCAGCCAGGTTTTCCTCCCTCTCCAACCTCCTGATCTCCTCGCATACCTCTTCCTCCCCCGGGGCCTCAGAGACACCGGCCACCGGCCTAGAGGGGAGGGCAGGCATCACCCCAGTTGCCTGAGGCTCTCCCCGCCCCTCACCCCCGTGGCGATTTTCCTGTCTCCTCTGGTAAGAGGGACCTCTATTGGCCTTGTCCTTCCTCACTGGCCCCTTAGCCCCTCTCCCGCCACCACCACCTGCCACAGCAGAGGTCGCGCCGCCAGGGGTTGCCCCCTCACGGTCTCCCCCCACCGGGCCTGCAGCGGCATTGGTAAAGGAGCGAGGGCAGCGGCTATACGGGTGACCTAGGTCACCACACAGGTGGCACCGAATGTCCTTGCAAGATGCGGCGAGATGACCTACCCCACCACACAAGGCACATTTCTGCACCTTGCAGCTTGCGCTGAAGTGGCGGGGATCACCGCACTTGTGGCAGACCTTCGGCTGCCCCTGGTAGAAGACTAGGATCCTGTCCCTCCCTAGGAACGCCGAGGAAGGGATGTGGGTGACGGTACCCCCTGAGACCTTCAACTTCATCATGAAGGTCCAGCCCCCCGACCAGATACCGAACTCGTCCCGATTTTTTTTTGGGGACGTCCGTGACTTCCCCATAACGGGAAAGCCATGTCATGATGTCAACGCCGGAGAGTGACTCGTTACAAGTCACCACGGTCACTCTCTTAACGGCATTTTGGCGAGACAGCGCCTGTACGGCGAAGTCTCGCCATCCGGGCTCCCCCTTTACCAGCTCGTAATTAGACCAGAAGAGCTCTAGCCCCTCCGGCCGAACAAAACTGATGTCGAAGAATAGGGTGGCCGAGGGATGGATCAGGGCAAAGATGTCCATCGCCCTGAAGCCCATCTTCAGGAGGAGCTCCACCACCCTACTCCTGGGTGGGCAAGCTTCACCGCCCCTCCAGCGAAGACGGACCACATTCCTCCTGGCCGGCCCTTGCCCGGCTGTCGGGAGGGACCAAATGGTTTCCCCCTCCCTTCTATCTTGGAAGGCGGCCAGGCCATGTCTCTCCAACCAGAAAGACAAGTCCACCTCTCTTCCTCTACATTGACCGACCGCTCTCCTTTTTTAAGGGCCTCCAGAAAACGGCGGTGCAAAACGCCGTCCCCAGAGTCCGGAGGCAAGGAGACCCCCCGAGAACCCCCCGGAGCCCCAGCCACAACCCCGCAAAAGAACGGGGTCTCACTGCTGGGGGGCCAGATGGGCCAGCCCCTCCCTCACCACCCGTGCTTTCACTTACACCAACACTCACTCCCTCCGCATTCACTCCCACATCCACATCCACGTCACTCATGTCACTCACCTCACTCATACCATTCACCTCAGCCAATTCATCAGAATTTTCAATATTATTTTCCTTGCTGTTTCGTTTTTTACCTGCTGGGGGCCCTGGCTGATCGGTACTCTGCCCCGTATTGTTTTTGCCCAGGAGTACTGCCGCCCCTTTACGAGCCGCAGAACAGAGCCCACCTAGTAAGCTCTGCCTGGGCTCAGGAGCAGCAGCACTCCCGGGCTCTCTGGCTCCATTTTTTTTTCTGTTGTTACATTTGGGGCAGGGACAGGCTCTGCCTCTGCACCCTGCCCCCCACTGGAAACCTGTGCTGGCTTCTCTTGGGGCACCGGAGCCCCTGCACCACCAGATGGAGGTAAGCGGCCGGGGACCCCGGCAACCCCTTGCCAGCTCTCTCGGGCATTGTTTTGGGTGGGACAGAAGGCAGCGGGCCCGCCGAGGCCACGCCCCCCCCCCCCCCCCCCCCCGCTGGTCACGGCAATGGCGGGTAGAGCGAAGGCCCGGAAGGCCACGCTCCCCCCGCCAGCCGTGAGCACAGCGAGCGGAGCTGCGGCCGCCGAGGCCACGCCCCCACCGCCAGCCGCAGTCATAGCGGGTGAGGCAGCAGCCCGCAAGGCTACGCCCCCCCCCGCCAGACGCGACAATAGCGGGTGGGACAGCGGCTGAGGAGGACACACCCCCCTCACAGGCCACCACTGCCTTCTTGTACCCAGCACTCGCTTTTGGCAAGGTCGGCCACTCCCCCTCGGCGCCCAGCGGCGGCGGGGCCCCCGGCGCGGACCCCTTATTGGATCGACGCGCAGAGGACCCCGACCCTGCCGCGGACACCGCCAGGGGAGCGACCAACAGCTTGCACTTTTTAACTTGCTGCCTTACGGCAGACTCCGCGCCCTTTCTTGGTCTCTGGACCCCCAAAAATGATCCAGTCTGAGCGGATCCGCGTGTGGGGGGCCCAGAGACCCCAGCTCTCGCCGCCAGAGATGCGGCCCCGGCTGTACCGACTCCAGGTGCCGGGCCAGCCCCCGCTGCCACAGAGGACTGGGCCCGAGCACCACCACCATCAACAACACCGGCACCGACACTCTCCATATCGCTGCCTGAGTCCGAGCTGCCACCACCAGACATGGCACCCAGACCCGGGCAGACTCTTCTCTCCCCGCTCCCTTGCTGCGGACCCACCACAGGGCCCGAGCCGGGGTGGGTAGCGGGTTCCACACAACGGGACAGGGGGGCCCCAGGAAGGGGAGCATAGACGAATTTGTCTATGGTGGTGACTCTGGCTTTTTTTTTTTCTTCCCCTTCCCGGTTGCCCCATCCTCGCAGATCTCATCCCCAAACAACAGCTCGCCAAACCGTGCTGGGGACTCGATCTGCCGCACTTGTTGCAGGATGAGGCAGCCCCCCTCACTGCTGATACCACTCCCGCCATGATCCCCCTCGCTCCCACTTTCCTCCGAATTACTGGAGTCCGGTGGGAGGGCCACTTGCTCGGGGGCTATCCCGCTGCATGATACCTGGGCGTTTACACTCACCAGGTCTTCAGGTGGGACTGGCGCAGATACCTCACAGCCGCCATTTTCCTCCTTCTCCTCCTCCACCTGGCTGGCGCCTCCTGACCCCCCAGAAGACCCACCGGTCAGGGCCCTGAACCGGTCGTCGTTTTTGAGCTTCTCCTCGAAAGGGCCGCTCCCAGCCAGGATCTCTGCCCTCCGTTTTTCCAGATCTGTAATTGACCCCTTCAGCCTCTGCACCGTGGCGGTGACCTCTGATCTCCTTGAGGCAGGGAGCTTGTTCTTCGCCATGATGCGTGCTCCCTTCAACTCCTCCCGGAGTCTCCTTAGCTGTTTGGCGGCCTCCTCGTATTCGCAGAGGTGCGCGTGGATGCGGGAGCCATAGGTGGTGACAGGCTCCCCCGCTGCCTTGGAGCCCCAGATGTTGGGGGGCTCCACCACCGCACCTCCGCTGGCCGCCTCTCCTCCTCTTCCGGAAGGAGTAACCGCCACGGTCCCAGCCTCGGGGGTCTTGGTTCCTGGGGTCTTGCGGCCCCCCGAGGGCTTTTTCCTCGCCATCTCCCCTGGGACCGGCTAGATGGTATGGCCTCCTGCTGGTATGTGAGGCCTCCCACCCCCAGCCGCCTTGCTGGAGGGTGGGAGCCGGCGCACGGTCCCAGGGATAAGTGTCTCTCTGTGGGAAGGCAGGCAGGTGGACCAGGGAAAAAAAAATCCTTCCTTTGCAGAGATCTTTCCAAGCAGCTGCAGACACCGAGCACACGTCAAGCTCCGCCCCTTCCTGTGTGAGACTCCAGAGCTGCACTCACTATTCTGCTTGTGCAGTCACTGTGTACATACATTACATTACTGATCCTGAGTTACATCCTGTATTATACTCCAGAGCTGCACTCACTATTCTGCTGGTGCAGTCACTGTGTACATACATCACATTACTGATCCTGAGTTACATCCTGTATTATACTCAGAGCTGCAGTCACTATTCTGCTGGTGCAGTCACTGTGTACATACATTACATTACTGATCCTGAGTTACATCCTGTATTATACCCCAGAGCTTGCACTCACTATTCTGCTTGGTGCAGTCACTGTGTACACACATTACATTACTGATCCTGAGTTACATCCTGTATTATACTCCAGAGCTGCACTCACTATTCTGCTGGTGCAGTCACTGTGTACATACATTACATTACTGATCCTGAGTTACATCCTGTATTATACCCAGAGCTGCACTCACTATTCTGCTGGTGCAGTCATTGTGTACATACATTACATTACTGATCCTGAGTTACATCCTGTACTATACTCCAGAGCTGCACTTCATATTCTGCTGGTGCAGTCACTGTGTACATACATTACATTACATTACTGATCCTGAGTTACATCCTGTATTATACACCAGAGTTGCACTCACTATTCTGCTGGTACAGTCACTGTGTACATACATTACTGATCCTGAGTTACATCCTGTATTATACTCCAGAGCTGCACTCACTATTCTGCTGGTGCAGTCATTGTGTACATACATTACATTACTGATCCTGAGTTACATCCTGTACTATACTCCAGAGCTGCACTTCATATTCTGCTGGTGCAGTCACTGTGTACATACATTACATTACTGATCCTGAGTTACATCCTGTATTATACTCCAGAGCTGCACTCACTATTCTGCTGGTGCAGTTACTGTGTACATACATTACATTACTGATCTTGAGTTACATCCTGTATTATACTCCAGAGCTGCACTCACTATTCTGCTGGTGCAGTCACTGTGTACATACATTACATTACTGATCCTGAGTTACATCCTGTATTATACTCCAGAGCTGCACTCACTATTCCTCATAATTCAGACTATTCTCTAGTAGATCGGTGTCTGCATGGCGCTTGCTTTGGTGATAGCCTTTTGGGACATGCCATCTGTATATGGTAAGAATTCCCAAAAGTGACCCTAGCACTGAGATTGGGGATCTTAGAGGTCGGCCTCATAGACTTCTACGAGAGATGCGTGGTCAGAAAACCGCTTGTATTTTTGCTTCCTCTAATTTGTGGTATAATTTCTTTCTGGTATTTCAGTGTGTTGTTGCATTTATCAGAATCCTTTGCAGAAATTATTATGTGTGATCTAATGCATGAGCACAAGGGGAGTTTTTTAGGCTTGGTTAAAAGGATTGTCAACCACTGGCAAACTTTTTCTTAATTACATCAGGGCATCTTTTAAAGTAAAAACCGTGGATTCTCACCTCCTACAGCTGCGCTGTTCCAGTGGTGTTGTCTCCGCTTTTCACAGCGGGTCACTTGAGATTGTGGGGTCATTTGATTGGCTGCAGCTCATCAATGTTCTGAAAGAGTAGATGTGCGCTCTGAGCAAATGGGAAGCTGATTGGCTGCGGCAATCACATGACACAACTTCATTATATGACTCGCAGGGAATAGCAGCGTCTTGTGCGTTGCCACTGCAGCAGGTTGGTGTGTATTAAGTAAATGCTGACCCCATTTAATGCTTTTATGAAAGTTGACACCATCCCAGTGGTTGGCCCCCCCAAGGATCCTGAGAGAGACCCATTCTTGGTGTCGGGGTTGGGAATAGCCCTTTAAGAGGGGGTGGGCTCCTTTTATAAATTGGCGGAATATGACCACAATCAGTGTACTGTGCCGCGTCAGCGTTGCCTGCACAGCGGGATGACTAGGGTACCGCTGCACAGAGGTCAGCGGCCAGCTTCATTCACTCACATGGAATATTGCTGCAGCTCGCTGTGCAGACACGCGGGGGAGCGTTACAGACCCCACTGATAATAGACTTGCTGTAGTATCCCAAAAAGGCAGACCTCATCCCCGCTTGTCAGTGTTATGTGATGATTCCACATTGTACTTTATCGGGTGCTTTGTGGAATTACCTTGTAAGCAGTTGCGCTTTTTTATGCAGTCCGTAAACTTGATGTACCTTGACAAGCCTAGCGGTTGGTCCAAGCCTTGATATTTCTAATATACCGGTGCTTCTCCTACCATTCACTTGTGACACCGTTCACACTGAGTGTTTTCAGCCGTTGCTAAATTTGCAGTTCTCTAATCTATTCTATTACTGAACGTGAATCATAGCAAGGTGGGAGGGAAGCCGTGGTGTAACAGCCCCGGTCTGTAGTCTGACCCCTTCATAAACATAGCGGAGGGTTGGGGGGATCTATGCATCATCAAGAAGCTCCAAGTCCGGGCAGAGTTCTCTCAACGCCCCAATTATCATTTTATTGACCGTGGTCTATTGCCCCCTGTTACCAGCCACTTTGCTCATATCATCCTTCGTTAGCCCCGTTGACATGAAGTGAGGGAACCTCCCTGCCCACATGGTCACTTACAGTGTGTATCTCCAGAGACCTTTCCATTCACACGTGTGATCTCAGTCGCCCCTCTGACATGGAGCCTCTGCAAACCCCGTTCTTGTCTGTTCTTGTTGGGAAATAGAGATCTGGTTTTACTTCCAGTTTTGTTTTGTTTTTCAGGAACCTCCGAAAACTGGGAAAAGTGGCAAAGGTGGAAAAGAAGGACAAGATAACCCTGAGCATGAAGTGAGTGCTAACAAGACGGGGAGGTTTGCGGCTCTGGCACGCTGTAAGCTTTTTCTGTAGAGGAGCTGCGACATTGGACAAAGCTTAGATAAGCGCAGGAAATAAGGAGCAGCCGGCATCCAAGGGCATTCTGGGAAGGACTGGAGGTCGCCCTCTTACTATGTCATATAGATGCTGTCCCTGATGGCCAGTGGTGGCAGAGGATGGAGGGGGGCACAGTTTACTTGTATACAGCTTTAAGGATAAGTGGTTCTAGCTGTATGTCAGACACTCCTCACCCCTCCTCGTGGCAGTAGGCGACGTTCAGCCTGCATCCTTGTATCCTGTCTGTTTGTCATTAATAGTTGGCATTCATATTGAGCGAGCTGTCACTGCTCATCCCACTTTCAGCAACATCTCGCCTGCGGTTTTCTGACTTTTACTACAACACCCTCCAGTGTCTGTGTATGCACAGGGCCCCTTCCTTATCCACATGCAAAGTTTTGGGGGGAGTGCAGTAATTCAGCGGCCGTGCTGCAGCTTTTTTCTCGGTCTAATCGACAGGGTGCTGAGCTGGGAAATATGAGCTGTTCCAGAGGGGTTTTGGCGTTTAATACCAGGAGCGTTTTGGCTGCCTGCCCGACATAAGTGGTGATATTGGCGAGATAGATCTGCATCGCATTGTGCACTAGACACTGTGTAAACAGCCGCTCGGTGCGAGCTTGGCAGCTTCATGTGTTGATCTCTTGTAAGTAAATTGTACGAGGGCCGGATCATGCAGACACGTGCAGTATGTAAACTGGCATCGCTGCAGCCACCCGTGCCAAGGTAAGACTGATAAGAATAGATAATCTGAGTGTATTCAGACACGGCTGAAACTTCTGCAAATGAAAATCCTTTCCAGAGGCTTTTTTTTTTTTGTGGTAAGAACATGGATTTCTGCAAGCCCCCTTCAGATGACAAATTCCTGCATGTAAGGTTTGGTGCATATGGACTTGTCCACTGGCGCTTTATTACATGTTTCCCCCCTTTTGCATTGCAATGGATGTCATCCACAGGATAAATTTGACTTGCATTGAATTTGAGCCGCTGCTCAATTTATCCTACAGGTTTTTCTTTGGAGAACCTGCCAAAAAGTCTTCATCCATGATGCTGGTGGTATAATATGCAGCTGATTTTCTGCCTGTAAAATCCTCTTTGTAAATGCATGGTGTGAACATGTTGCACAAACTTCGCACATTGCAAAGTTGAGGCACTTAGGAGATGAGTTACATTACAGTCCTCTTATACCACACATCTGCATTCACAGTTCTTGTGGATATTACTAGAAACTGTCAGCAAGCTTGTTGACTGTCGCCCCTAACGACTTAGCTTTCCCTACATTAAGTAGGTGCCTGGTGTTAAAGGGTTTGTGCAGCGCGGATCATTTCTGGGATGTAAGCCACAGGGACTGTCGTGTCCACACTTAGCTTCCAGGATGCACTTGTGATCATCACGGGTCGTGCACCTGTCCGCTTCTAAGGAACTGGTGAGTGATAACTGCAGATTGTGCCGCCTTCCTGACAGGTATCTGCAGATGCATCGTCAGCTGCACCGTCATTGGCCACTCGTATCCCAATCGTGCTCCTCTCTCAGCAGGTATTTGCAGATATTTCATCATTTGCACCGCTCGCCTACCTGCAGAAGTGAGCGGCACCTGATAAACTCTGTAAGATTACATTGCTCCTAATACATCTCGCCAGCACATGCCGCCATTGATTTGAATGGCATTTATTTAGCCAGTGGCGTCAGAATTTCAGCAGCAGAGATCTCTGTGCGGTGCTTAAGGGGGATGGGGTTGATTACTCTACAGATCGTGTGGTGCTTTCACAAAGCGGCCTCAGATCTTGTCTCCTTGTGTGCTCACCTAACTTCCTGTGTGCTTCACATGATGACGATCTTACTGGTTTGTTCCCCGGCACACTTTCGGCTCTATTGACTTTCTTTGATGTGCTGCTAAGACTGAAGGTACTGCCACACTAAACAATCCCGCTAGCGATCACGATAACGACGCATACTAATGAGATCGCTAGCGGGATTGTTTCTATATCGCTAGTAGCAGCCACATTTAGCGATGTCGTTAAGGACACTATCGTGGTTAGCGATCTCCTTAACGACTTTAGCGGTACAAAAGTACCGCTAAATCGCTAAGAAAAGGTGCCACACTCAGCGATAATACTTACCAGGGGGGGCGCCGACGATAAAATGGGGTCCGGAACGATGTCAGCGACGAGCGAGATCACAGCAGGATCACAGCAGGGGCCACATCGCTGGTAGATGCCGCACACAACATCGCTAACGGGATCGCTAAATAGTGACGTTTTTTAGCGATCCCGTTAGCGATGTTGTTTAGTGTGGCATACCCTTGAGTCTGAATGTAAATGACAATCTGGTGGCGGAGCTATAATAGGGGAAAAGGAATCTTAAAGGGCTAGTCTCTCGAGAACAACCCCTGTCCATATATGCCCTATTAGAGCATAGACACATAAGCTGGGAGTGTGACCTGGGTCTATCAGATGATCTGATGACACCTCCCTGTGACCTGGCCAGTGCCACAATATTCTTTGATTATCAAAATGCCATAAAAAGTATGAACACGTTACAGTTCTCTGCTGGATGTAGCTGAAAGATGTGGTTGTTGGTTTAAAGGGAACCTGTCAGCAAGATTGTATTCAAGGACTACAGGCAGTGTCAGGTCGGCGCCGTTATACTGATTACAATAATACCTGGTAATGAGATTCTCGTTCTCCGGGGCGGCCTGTGGGGGGTCTTCATGTGGTGCTCTGCTTACATATGCATCTGTATGGGCTTATGACAGGTCACTGATTCTTCCCTGACCTGCCTCCTATTTTACATAATGCATAGAGTATTGTTGATGATGCATGTAACATTGTTGGCTATTGTGAGGGTTAGAAAAAGTTTTTTACATTCAGCAAAATGGCGGTGGCACCTGCGTAGTAGCATCTGTCTGTTTCCGATAGATGTTACTGCGCAAGCGCCAACGCCATTTTGCTGCAGCTAAAGTTTTTTGTTTTTTTTTTTCCTCCAGGAAAAAGGTGGCGTATGCGCAGTAGCACCTATCACTTTCCTATAGATTCTTGTCACGATCCATTTTTGGATTTGTGGCAGCTCTGGTTCCACTCAGTTTAAAACTTTTTTTTTTCTTTTGGACCATCAGGGTTAATATCAGTTTTTCCCTGCTAGCAATCTGGTGTAGTTGCACTGCTGCTGGGTCAGCTGATGTGGGTGATGACCACTCCCACCATCCTTTAAAAGGTCACCTGATGCATCAGCTGACTGTTAGTGATACAGGTCCTTTCTAGAAACCAGCCTAGCAGGAGCAGCTCTCTGGTGTCAGCCAGGTCTGGTGTTTGGAGTCCAGTTGCGGTGTTTTCTGCTGTGTGGAGCTTAGCAGTGGTGTTCACAAGCTAAGTGTGTTTTTTTTTTGTTACCTTGTCCCTTTGGTGTTTGTCACTTCCCCCTGTGTTTATTACCTGCAGAGGTGAGGCTAGTGCTTCTTGCCGACCAGTGCACCAGCCAGGGCAGTTATAGGTGACAACTAGAGACGAGGTATCCTGACGGCGGCGGGGGGGAAGGACCTTCATTGGGCTTTAGGGGAGTGCAGGGATAGGCTCAGGTTTGAGCCCTGGTGGTAACCATCCCTCGTTATCTATTGTTAGGGCCCTCCTCTCGCCTTTCCCATCCCGTTGTGAGTGAGTTGTGCCGTTTGCTGACCGACCACCTGTTGGGTCGTGTCACGCATCGTGACAATACTACTGTGCATGCGCCGCCGACGATGCCATTTTCTGAATGAAAAAAAAAAAAGTTGCAGCAAAATGGCGGCGCCTGCGCAGTAGCATGTATCTGTTACCAATAGATGCTACTGCGCAAACACCTCCATCAGTAAGAGATAGATGCTACTGGGCAGGCGCCGCTGGTGCCAATTTGCTGGATGTAAACGGTGACGTGTTTTTTTTGGTGCCAGATGGATAGTTGTCGTTATAGCTAACTCATCCTTTCGCTATAGCGGAGCAATCTGAATTAGTGGAAGAAACAAGTTGCGTCTCTAAGTGCAGGGGAGAAGTATCATGATCTTGTGTCCACTCATGTTGTGATGTCAGGAGGTTAATGGAAGCTTGTGGAAGAAACTGGGTCAGTAGTTTGATCTGTGGGTGCTTAAAGGAAAGCTGAGACTACAGACATCCGGATTCCCCAGTATCCATCACAGGAGTGGGCGACTGCATCATTTAAGCTGCGTGACAGAAGGAAGGGCGCTCTGATTAGTTACTGTGAAAGCTGAGGACCTAATGGAGACCCCCAGGTCTGTTATTAGGGTCTGTTATATTGTTCTTAATTCTTATTTTATTTTTTTCTTCAACTTTTAGGTGTCCAACAAAAAAATGAACAGTGTCCCCCCGCCAGCTCAGGTATCAAAAATTAAGGTACCCACCCCTCAAACTGTTGTGAAGAAGGAAAAGCGACAGAGCTCCTCAAGATTCAATGTGAGCAATAACCGTGAACTGCAGAAGCTGCCGGCATTAAAAGGTGCGGTAATTTCGTCATTAAGAGTTGATGCAAATTGATTTGCCGGACCCGGTCCTTCGGCCACATTGGTAATTTGTGGTCGCTGGACAGGAGCTGTTAAAGCCACCTCTTACCATTGTTTTAGGCCGGCTAATCAAAAGAGGAGCTGTGGATGCCAGGAGGCAGGAAGCGTTCATGGGACTCCTGTCCAGTGGCCATAGATTACTGACGTGGCCGATGTTTCGAGTCCTGCGGACGATTCACACTAATTTTGCCACTTGCATTTACTGTACTCCGATAGCATTATTTGGATGCAAGTGAGTAATACCAGCATCCATCCTACGTTATTAAGAGCAGACCTGCAAGACTTGATCTTTCCTTTGGTTTTAGACTTTTGCATTATCTTTTGCTCTGTAATATGCTATTATTGGAACAACTTCTGTTACGTGAAGAATCAATATGCAAGTTGTCCATCTCGCAGAGGGGAGATAGCCACCTTACTATTCGATGGCTGACCCTTAAATGAGGCTTGCAACATGACCAGGGATAAATGCTAAGTCAGAAACTCATCTAAACCCTAGTCCCTATAGAATAGAGTCTGGCTGGATGAGCCCCACGGCCTTGAGGCATTCTCCTTGGCAGAGGGATGCTGGTTCTCTTTAACCCCTTCTTTCCCTATGACAAAGTAGTATGTCACGAGGAGGATGCAGGTGCATGTAGCCAGCTGGGAAGCTGGGCCTCATCCATACAGGCGAGGTGCTTGCTGTGCTATACATCCGGCACCTACCTCTAACAGCAGCAACTGGAGCTATTTTAATGTTACTGTTAATCCTTGTACAGCAGTATTTAAGTGGACATTACCCCCACCCATGCTGCAGTTGGGGGTCCGCTGAAGGCCCCCGTCTCTGCCATCCTGGTGCACTTGTAATCCCCAACCACAGATATAATATTAACGAACCCTTAAAGGCTGTGAAAAAGAAAATTTAAACTACGTAAATGGTTGTGTGTGTGGGGGGGTGGGGTTCATTGCTACAATTACTCCAAAATATGGAAGAAAAAGTTCGGAAACTTTGACTGTGTTCCCCAAAATGGCATAACTAAAAGCTTCTGCTCAGTACACAAAAAAAAGTAGAAACCTCACACCGCTAAATCGATGAGAAAATAAAAACATTACAGGCTTCAAAATAATGATGTTAAAACCCCATTTTTGGAGTATGAGATGCGGCCACCGCCATCAGGGGCTTATCTAGAGCATTCATAATGCTGTAGATAAGCCCCCGATGTTACCTGAAAGATAAGAAAAACAAGTTATATTATACTCACCCAGGGGCGGTCCGCCGTCCTGTCCGGACCTCTCTGACCTTTTCCGACGCACTGCAGTACTCTGCTCTGCCCTTACCAGGAGCCGCGACGGGACGCAGAGAAGAGGATGGCTTCGCTAGAAGATGGGAGGCGCTGGACCGGACTGCGACGCCCATCGGACCGGACCGCCCCTGGGTGAGTATAATGTAACTCGTTTTTCTCATCTTTCAGGTAACATCGAGGGCTTATCTACAGCATTACAGAATGCTGTAGATAAGCCCCTGATGGCGGTGGCTGCATCTTATACTCCAAAAATGGGGTGACAGATTCCCTTTAAACAATTTTCTCTTCATTTTTTTTTTATTCTACTAAAATAATAATTAAAAAAACCCCTATGAGTTTGGTATCACTATAATTGTACAGACCTGGAGAACTGTGTTGTCGTGTCACTTCAATTAGACAATGAATGTGGTAAAAGAAAAAATGCAAAATCCAAAAAACAATGGTGGAATTGCGTTTTTTTGATGGGTTCTCTAACTGGTACTTGTGAGATGCATTCTCCTGCCTGGCATTGCCTGTCAGACTCGCAGAATGGAAGCACAATGCACAGCAGCCGTCAGTTACCGAGCCGCTTAGGCTGCTGAGCCGCAGACCCTCTATGGTGATGTCCACATGGGCCTGATCCGCTCTGAGTTTTTCCACATTGGTAAAATCTGCACGAAATTATGCAGACTTGGTTGTGGAAATGCTGCTCTGCAAAGAGTGGAAGACGTGTAGTTTACATTTTTTCATCAAGGCTCAGTTTACGCTGTGGATTTTTTACACAGCACGTGGCCGTGATTTGCACGTGCTGCGGATTTTCTGCAAATAAATCCATTATGTGACCGCTCCCTATGAGGACCACTGCCATATACAGAGTATCATACAGTTTACCAATGTATAGGCAGCAGAATCGGTAGCAACATTCTCAGGAATAATAGTCAGTCATTGATAATGCACTTCCCTAAAGTATTTAAACCCTTCAAATAAATAGAAAAATCAGTATTATTACTACACTCCCCAGCCCTCGTGGTCACAGACATCAATGGCCACTGCCTTGGTCACGCTCTGCTCCCCACTGTCACATATTAAGGTTTGCTTGAGGTCTACCATTCTTTAGACACCCCAGGATCTCCTCACACCCAGGTGGTCTTCAGGTACAAGTCTACAATGTTAATTAGATGAACTGTCGGCGGCGCTGCATCCTGAGGGGGACATGATGGTGTGAACGATTAGCACTTTCCTGTGTGCGATGTGCAGACAGTGAGAGAAAAGGCTCCATCTCTTCAGTAATTGCCTAAACATTGCAAGTAAGATATCTGTATCCCAGACACTTTACTTCTTGATGTAATTTTCTTATAACCTTCCCATCTGCTACTTGACGTATACAAACGTTATGTCTTTTATAATGTGTTGTTGCACGATGGATTAAATGATCAGAAAACTGGATAAATGCAAGACATTTGGGTGCATCTTTAAAAAAAAATCTGCTCCTTTCTCCACTTATGATCCACTTCTCCTCATGAACTCATCTTTCACTCTGAACGACTTCCAGATCACTGTTGGATCAGATTTCAGCTCCTTATTAGATGCTTATAGAGAGGGCAGAGGGGGAGTGAAGTAGAGGGAGAGACAGCGGTTCTCATCCCAAAGCTGGATTCACAGCTACACTGCTCAGTATTGCTGTATAATCTCCTCCATACTGCTGCTGCTTCTGAACATGTGCTTCATAGAGACATGTCTTTGTGGGGTGGCATCATACCAACCAATCTCTGCACACTTGCTCAGAGACAACTGAAAATCGCAAAGTCTGCAAAGGGAAAAACTGTTGAAAAATGCAGAATACAGTCAACTAAAGGTCAGAATCATGTTATTCCCCATGTGCACGCAGTCTGGCTCTGTACTGCTGCATTGTGAGAGTTGCAGTGTTTTTGTTTGTGGATGCACCAGACTCTTCTACATCTGCAGTGCATACAATATGCTGTGTACAGGCACTGAACCAGCAGGGGGCGCACCAGTAGAAATGTGACTGGTGTGTAAGATGTTATATAGCACAGTATCGGTAAAAGACGTGGAATGCAAAGTATTGTCTGCTCTTGGACTCATTTCATCAGGAGCTACATCCCTGAAGTAGTTTGCATTCTCCGTCTCCTTTCATACTACGAATACTCACTAATGTTGAATGGTCTCCGGGGCCTGAGGCAAGAAGTTTAGATTGTCAGTGTCCCTGCAGATGAAGTCTTAAAGCGATTACATGCTTTGTGCAGCGCTGCAGAATATCTTGGTGCCATGATAAGTCAATATCAGCACTGCAGTGACATTACAGAACAGACGCGGTAGAGAGGAGCCTATCAGGTGATGTGGATCTGGTTCCCCAGCGGTCAGCCGATCGATTCAGATCTCACTTCTTTAGCCTGGTTTATGCGGGACCTTGGGTGTCGCAGTTCCAGTGGGCTCCTCTTTAATATTTTGTTGGTTTGGACAGTTGTGCAATCAGCGATACCAAAAAGTTAATTTATTTTGCTTTTCACTTTTATGTTATACTATTGTCGAGATCAATGAGCAGCTGGAAAGTCGCCTGCCCTCACTGCCAGCGGAGTCTAAGGGTGTGTTTTCACGGTCAGGAAACACTCAGTAATTGCTGCGTGTTTGATGCTGTGTGCTGGCGCAGCATCAAACACGCAGCGTCCAGATGTTACATCATAGTGGAGGGGATTTCAAGAAATCCCGTCTCCACTATGCGTAAAAACACGCAGGCGGAAGTCCTGCGTTAACGGACATGCGGCGCGTCTTTTTAGATCGCAGCATGTCCTATTCCCTTGTGGCGACGCTGCGGCGACGCAAGGGAAATAACACAGGCCTATGCAGCGCTGCGGTGATTCCGGATGTGTTCAATGAGCACATCCGGATTCACCGCCCCGTTCACTAGGGGGCGGGGCTTTGGGCGGAGCGGATTTTCCGCTCCGTCCAAAGCGCTGTGTTTCCTGACGGTGGAAACACAGCCTAAGAGGTTAAACCACTGTTAAACCAACTGTAGAGCGCAACTCCTGAGCTTGCCCCGTATGCAGATTGTGCACATCTGCTGTATTTGTACACTGGTTTTCAACCAATGGAAACTTGGACAGTGTAGGCCCCCTACGTGCCATGTGCCCCATCATTGGCTGGGTTTATCAGGGCTGGTGTCCGCTTTGTCTCCAACACCCAGCGCCTGTCTGATTAGTCTGGATCTGACTTCTATAATCCCGGTGGTGCCCATCTGATCTATCCAGATCTGGCTTCTCTAATCCCTGGTGCCCATCTGATCCATTCAGATCTAGCTACTCTAATCCCCAGCTCTCATCTGATATATCCGGACCTGGCTTCTCTAATCCCCAGCTCTCATCTGATATATCCGGATCTGGCTTCTCTAATTCCAGGCTCTCATCTGATATATCCGGTTCTGGCTTCTCTAATTCCAGGCTCTCATCTGATATATCCGGACCTGGCTTCTCTAATTCCTGGCTCTCATCTGATATATCGGGATCTGGCTTCTCTAATTCCAGGCTCTCATCTGATATATCCGGATCTGGCTTCTCTAATTCCAGGCTCTCATCTGATATATCCGGAGCTGGCTTCTCTAATTCCCGGCTCTCATCTGATCTATCCGGTTCTGGCTTCTCTAATTCCAGGCTCTCATCTGATATATCCGGAGCTGGCTTCTCTAATTCCCAGCTCTCATCTGATACATCCGGATCTGGCTTCTCTAATCCCTGGCTCTCATCTGATCTATCCGGATCTGGCTTCTCTAATCCCCGGCTCTCATCTGATCTATCCGGATCTGGCTTCTCTAATCCCTGGCTCTCATCTGATCTTTCTGGATCTGGCTTCTCTATTCCCCGGCTCTCATCTGATCTATCCGGATCTGGCTTCTCTAATCCCCGGCTCTCATCTGATCTATCCGGATCTGGCTTCTCTAATCCCCGGTTCTCATCTGATACATCCGGAGCTGGCTTCTCTAATCCCTGGCTCTCATCTGATCTATCCGGATCTGGCTTCTCTAATCCCCGGTTCTCATCTGATCTATCCGGATCTGGCTTCTCTAATCCCCGGCTCTCATCTGATCTATCCGGATCTGGCTTCTCTAATCCCCGGCTCTCATCTGATCTATCCAGATCTGGCTTCTCTAATCCCTGGCTCTCATCTGGTCTATCCGGAGCTGGCTTCTCTTATCCCCGATGATGAGCTCGGCTTCCTAGGAGAATGATGGTTTGGACACCTGAATAGATGGCAACGTCCAAAATTGCAACTCTTAGAGTAGAGTTCTGCCTCATGTAAATGTGTCCTGAATTGGGAGACCCCTTTATGATTTTCATAAATGTTGTCCTGTCCTCTCTATTTGGGATATTATACAACAGAGGTGTCCGAGTCTATGTAGAGAGCCTGACCCACTTTGACACTGGTCAGTTTACCTTTACACATTGAGGGGATAACTGTGAAATTAATTCAGAGTTATTGCTGCTACCACTATGAAGAGAGACACCCTGAGCACAGTGATGGTGACGGCGTCCCCTCGCGGTCATGTGACAGCTGCTTTTATTCTTTTCTTGGCTTGGGAGTTACTTTGACAATATGCCATATTAACCGTTTCTCCCCTTTCATTTTGTTAAAATCTCATCTTAAAGTCCTCCTCGTCTGTTCTTTTCTTGGATCCCTTAAGCCCAGCCCATGTGTCGTTGTCACATCCGCCAATAAATTCTCACACCACGGCTTTAATTTCTGCAGAAGAGTCCTCCCCGCACGTTTCCTCAGACTCCTCTGTATCCTGGTGAATGGGGCTTACTGTGGTCACACCTGAATTCTTAGGTTCCTCTGTATTTAACCCCTAGTGATGTGACATACTTATGTCACCTGCACAGGTGTGACTTCTGCAGGTTCTCGCTCCGAGTCCTCAACACTCAGCAGCCGCTGGCTGTGTTATACAACTGGCACCCACCTGCAACTGCCGTGATCGGCAAGGTCTCCTGTCCTGGCAGTTTTGGCTTTTGGTGGTGGAAACCCCAACTGATTACAGAATTTGGGGTCTTATAGTGTTAACAGTGGTATTGAGCTTGTGCGACCAATGCTTTATTCCCTGTAGGAGCGGTGGTCACACATGCTCACTACCGCTCCAATAACACAGGGGACTTTGGGACCACCCTACAATAGGTTGGGGGCCCAGTGACTGCACAAATCTTGTGGGAAAGGTGATGCGCGTTGTTTATAGGACAGCCTCTAGTGGCAGTATAATCAGGAACTGGAGGTGACTTCCGTATGGGAGAAAAAAACCAGAGTTACCTGCCTGTCGGGAATGTATTTATAACCTCTCTAGCCTGTCATACATTGGTCCCTCAACCTGTAGTAACTTGTGGGGTCTGTCTGCCACTTAAAGGTAAAATGCCAGATCATTTTATTCCATCTGCACTTTCTAGGTTTTGCCTCAATGGCTCCTTTACCTGATGTTACTGATGCTATATTTGCATGCATCAATAGAGACTACACAGTGCTTTTTTCACTGCTCTTACTTTGCTACATTTAAAGGTGACTCACCTAATATATTTATGAATGGAATGTGTGACACAATTTAGTGCTCTCTTTTTTGGGAGCAGTTTCTATTGCCGGGCATTGGTGCAGTTCTCTTGGTGATGAATTACTGCATGCATAGCTACTGAAAGTGCTCTTTCTTTACTCTTCCTGGGCCTGTTTACCCATTATTAGTTTTTGGCTTGTTATACATTTTTTTTAATTTTGGAAGTTTGTCCTAACTACTTATATATGTAATCTTTATACAAGCCCAATTACAGTCTAAACAGAGTTATATATTATAATTGACCTCACTAATGACTATATTCCTTAAAAATAAAAAGTGGCTCATTTTGCATTTCTGTCCCTGCATCATTTTAAACACTTTTTAAATAATTTGCTTCAATAAATTTCGTACTTTTATAGCATTTTGCTTCCTTTCTTTTTTTTGGGGGGTTTTCTGTAGTAACTTCAGGTTGTGAGCGCTCGGACATCATGTTGGGAAATCTGTTTAGAACAGTGACTCCACCAGCAGAATAGTGAGTGCAGCTCTGGAGTATAAAACAGGATGTAACTCAGGATCAGTAATGCAATGTACAGTTGTGCTCAAAAGATTACATACCCGGGAAAATTTTTGCTTTCTTGGCCTTTTTTCAGAGAATATGAATGATGACACCAAACCTTTTTCTCCACTCATGGTTAGTGGTTGGGTGAAGCCATTTTTTTGTCAAACTATTTTCTCTTTTTAAATCATATTCACAACCCAAAAGATCCTGATCAAAAGTTCACATACCCATATCAATGACAGCTTGAAGTCTTTTGTGGTAGTTGTGGATGAGGTTCTTTATTTTCTCAGATGGTAAAGCTGCCCACTCTTCTTGGCAAAAAAGCCTCCAGTTCCTGTATATTCCTGGGCTATCTAGCATGAACAAGCATGAACTGCATGCTTGAGATCTCCCCAGAGTGGCTCAATGATACTGAGGTCAGGAGACTGAGATGGCCACTCCAGAACCTTCACTTTGTTCTGCTGTAGCCAATGACAGGTCGACTTGGCCTTGTGTTTTGGATCGTTGTTATGTTGGAATGTCCAAGTACATCCCATGCGCAGCTTCCGGGCTGATGATTGCAAATTTGCCTTCAGCATTTGCTTATAACGTGCTGCATTCATTGTTCCTTCAACTTTGACCAAGTTTCCTGTGCCTTTGTAGCTGATACATCCCCAAAACATCAGCGATCCACGTCCGTACTTTACAGTAGGATTGGTGTTCCTTTCATCGTAGGCCTTGTTGAACTCTCTCCAAATGTAATGTGTATGGTTGTGGCCAAAAAATTTAATTTTGGTCTCATTACTCCCAAATTACCTTGTTCCAGAAGTTTGAGGCTTGTCTCTGTGCTGTTTTGCATATTGTAGGCAAGATACTTTGTGGCATTTGGGCAGTATTGGCTTTCTTCTGGCGACTCGACCATGCAGCCCATTTTTCTTCAAGTGCCTCCTTATTGTGCATCTTGAAACAGCCACACTGCTAGTTTTCAGAGATTACAGTATTTTAGCAGATGTTATTTGTGGGTTTTTCTTGCATCCTGATCAATTTTCCTGGCAGTTGTGGGGTGAAATTTTTGTTGGTCTACCTGACCGTGGTTTTGTTTTTACAGAGCCCCTGATTTTCCATTTGTTAATCACAGTTTGAACGCTGCTGACTGGCATTATCAATTCCTTGGATATCTTTTTGTATCCCTTTCCTGTTTTATACAGTTCAGCTACCTTTTCCTGTAGATCCGTTGACAATTCTTTCCCTATGACTCACAATCCAGAAACATCAGTGGCTGGATGAAAGATGCAAGTGTCTGTCTGGATCCCAGAAACTCACTCAGCTTTTATGCACACACACTGGTTACAAGCAAACAGGTCACAGGTAACGATGTTACATTTAGTAGCCATTCAAACCCGTTTGTGTCAACTTCTGTGAATGTTATCAGGCCAAAATCACCAGGGTATGTGAACTTTTGATCAGGGTCATTTGGATGTTTTGGGTTGTCATTATGATTTAACCCCTTAACGACCGCCGATACGCCTTTTGACGGCGGCAATTAAGGGTACTTATGCCTCAGCGCTGCTTTTTTACGGCATTGAAAAATAAGTGTGTAGCGCCCCCCAGAGTCGGAATTTCCCCGGGGTCTCGGCTACTGGGGGTAGCTGAGACCCCAGAGAACATGATTCAGGTCGGTTTTTACCGACTTCTGTGTTGCTGTCGCCGTTCTTAATGAAATAACGGCAACCACAAAAGAAAAGTCTGATTTCCCATTTAATTTCTCTCTCCTCTGATGTGATCGCACATCAGAGGAGAGAGAAATGGGGTCCCTCCGGTGTCCCTGCATCCCCTATCAAAGTGATCAAATTAAAAAAAATAGTGAATCAAACCCATCTTTATCCTTAGTTAGCTAAAAATAATAAAATTAAAAAAATGTATTTCCATTAGGGTTGGGCTAAAGTTAGAGCTAGAATTGAGGGTTTTCCACTGTTTAGGTACATCAGGGGGGTCTCCAAACGTGACATGGCTCCACCATTGATTACAGCCAATTTTGCGTTCAAAAATTTAAACGGTGCTCCCTCCTGAGCTTTCCCCCACATACGGGGGTATTGGCGTACTCAGGAGAAATTGCACAACAAATTTTGTGGTACATTTTCTCCTGATCCCCTTGTGAAAATAAAAAAAAAATGTTTCCAAAGTAAATTTTTTGTGAAAAAATTAAAATGTTCATTTTTTTTTCCTTCCACATTGCTTTAGGTCTCGTGAAGCACCTGAAGGGATAATAAACTTCTTGAATGTGGTTTTGTGCACCTTGAGGGGTGCAGTTTTTAGAATGGTGTCACTTTTGCATATTTTCTGTTATTTTGACCCCCCCAAACTCACTTCAAATGTGAGATGGTCCCTAAAAAATGGTTTTGTAAATTTTGTTGGAAAAATGAGAAATCGCTGGTCATATTTTAACCCTTACAACTTCCTAACAAAAAAAAAAAAATTGTTTCCAAAATTGTGCTGATGTAAAGTAGACATGGGGGAAATGTTATTTATTAACTATTTTGTGTGACACCACTCTCAGGTTTAAGGGTACAAAAATTAAAAGTTTGAAAATTGCAAATCTTCAAAATTCAGTTTTTTTCATAAATAAACTCAAGTTATATAGAAGAAATTTTACTGCTAACATGAAGTACAATATGTCACGAAAAAACATTCTCAGAATCAGTGGGATACATTGAAGCGTTCTAGAGCTATAACTTCATAAAATAACACTGGTCAGAATTATAAAAATTGGCCTGTTCATGAAGTACCAAATTGGCCTCTGTCACTAAGGGGTTAAAAAGAAGAAACACAGTAGTTTGACAATAAATGGCTTCACCCAACCACTAACCATGAGTGGAAAAAAGAATTTGGTGTTATCATTCATATTCTCTGAAAAAAGGCCAGGAAAGCAAATATTCTGCTGAGGTATGTAAACTTTTGAGCACAACGGTATGTACACAGTGACTGCACCAGCAGAATAGTGAGTGCAGCTCTGGAGTATAATACAGGATGTAACTCAGGATCAGTACAGGATCAGTAATGTAATGTATGTACACAGTGACTGCACCAGCAGAATAGTGAGTGCAGCTCTGGAGTATAATACAGGATGTAACTCATGATCAGTAATGTATGTATGTACACAGTGACTGCACCAGCAGAATAGTGAGTGCAGCTCTGGGGTATAATACAGAATGTAACTCTGGATCAGTAATGTAATGTATGTACACAGTGACTGCACCAGCAGAATAGTGAGTGCAGATCTGGGGTATAATACAGGAGGTAACTCAGGATCAGTAATGCATGTACACAGTGACTGCACCAGCAGAATAGTGAGTGCAGCTCTGGAGTATAATACAGGATGTAACTAGTCGTACAGGATCAGTATGTAATGTATGTACACAGTGACTGCACCAGCAGAATAGTGAGTGCAGCTCTGGGTATAATACAGGATGTAACTCAGGATCAGTAATGTATGTACACAGTGACTGCACCAGCAGAATAGTGAGTGCAGCTCTGGTATAATACAAGATGTAACTAGAATCGTACAGGATCAGTAATGTAATGTATGTACACAGTGACTGCACCAGCAGAATAGTGAGTGCAGCTCTGGATGTATAATACAGGATGTAACTCAGGATCAGTAATGTATGTACACAGTGACTGCACCAGCAGAATAGTGAGTGCAGCTCTGGAGTATAATACAGGGATGTAACTCAGGATCAGTAATGTATGTACACAGTGACTGCACCAGCAGAATAGTGAGTGCAGCTCTGGAGTATAATACAGGATGTAACTCAGGATCAGTAATGTAATGTATGTCACAGTGACTGCACCAGCAGAATAGAGAGTGCAGCTCTGGAGTATAATACAGGGTGTAACTCAGGATCAGTAATGTATGTACACAGTGACTGCACCAGCAGAATAGTGAGTACAGCTCTGGAGTATAATACAGGAGGTAACTCAGGATCAGTAATGTATGTACACAGTGACTGCACCAGCAGAATAGTGAGTGCAGCTCTGGGGTATAATACAGGATGTAATCAGGATCAGTAATGTATGTACACAGTGACTGCACCAGCAGATAGTGAGTGCAGCTCTGGAGTATAATACAAGAGTAACTCAGGATCAGTAATGTATGTACACAGTGACTGCACCAGCAGAATAGTGAGTGCAGCTCTGGGGTATAATACAGGATAAACTCCGGATCAGTAATGTATGTACACAGTGACTGCACCAGCAGAATAGGAGTGCAGCTCTGGGGTATAATACAGGATACAACTCAGGATCAGTAGTAATGTTGTACACAGTGACTGCACCAGCAGAATAGTGAGTGCAGCTCTGGGTATAATACAGGATTAACTCAGGATCAGTAATGTAATGTTGTACACAGTGACTGCACCAGCAGAACTAGTGAGTGCAGCTCTGGAGTATAATACAGGATGTAACTCAGGATCAGTAATGTATGTACACAGTGACTGCACAGCAGAATAGTGAGTGCAGCTCTGGAGTATAATACAGGAGTAACTCAGGATCAGTAATGTATGTACACAGTGACTGCACCAGCAGAATAGTGAGTGCAGCTCTGGGTATAATACAGGATGTAACTCAGGATCAGTAATGTAATGTAAGTGATCACACAGTGAGTGCAGCTCTGGAGTATAATACAGGAGGTAACTCAGGATCAGTAATGTATGTACACAGTGACTGCACCAGCGAATAGTGAGTGCAGCTCTGGGGTATAATACAGATGTAACTCAGAATCAGTAATGTAATGTATGTACACAGTGACTGCACCAGCAGATAGTGAGTGCAGCTCTGGAGTATAATACAAGATGTAACTCAGGATCAGTAATGTATGTACACAGTGACTGCACCAGCAGAATAGTGAGTGCAGCTCTGGGGTATAACACAGGATGTAACTCAGGATCAGTAATGAATGTATGTACACAGTGACTGCACCAGCAGAATAGTGAGTGCAGCTCTGGAGTTAATCAGGATGTAACTTAGGATCAGTAATGTATGTACACAGTGACTGCACCAGCAGAATAGTGAGTGCAGCTCTGGAGTATAATACAGGATGTAACTCAGGATCAGTAATGTATGTACACAGATGACTGCACCAGCAGAATAGTGAGTTCAGCTCTGGAGTATAATACAGGATGTAACCAGGATCATAATGTAATGTATGTACACAGTGACTGCACCAGCAGAATAGTGAGTGCAGCTCTGGAGTATAATACAGGATGTAACTCAGGATCAGTAATGTAATGTAGTACACAGTGACTGCACCAGCAGAATAGTGAGTGCAGCTCGGAGTATAATACAGGATGTAACTCAGGATCAGTAATGTATGTACACAGTGACTGCACCAGCAGAATAGAGAGTGCAGCTCTGGAGTATAATACAGGATGTAACTCAGGATCAGTGATGTATGTTACACAGTGACTGCACCAGCAGAATAGTGAGTGCAGCTCTGGAGTATAATCATGAGGTAACTCGGATCAGTAATGTATGTACACAGTGACTGCACCAGCAGAATAGTGAGTGTAGCTCTGGTGTATAATACAGGAGTAATCAGGATCGTAATGTATGTACACAGTGACTGCACCAGCAGAATAGTGAGTGCAGCTCTGGAGTATAATAGGATGTAACTCAGGTCAGTGATGTATGTACACAGTGACTGCACCAGCAGAATAGTGAGTGCAGCCTGGAGTATATACAGATGTAACTCGATCCGTAATTTATGTACCAGTGATGCCCAGCAGAATAGTGAGTACAGCTCTGGTGTATAATACAGGAGGTAACTCAGGATCAGTAATGTATGTACACAGTGACTGCACCAGCAGAATAGTGAGTGCAGCTCTCGTGTATAATACAGGAGGTAACTCAGGATCAGTAATGTATGTACACAGTGACTGCACCAGCAGAATAGTAAGTGCAGCTCTCGTGTATAATACAGGAGGTAACTCAGGATCAGTAATGTATGTACACAGTGACTGCACCAGCAGAATAGTGAGTGCAGCTCTGGGGTATAATACAGGAGGTAACTCAGGATCAGTAATGTATGTACACAGTGACTGCACCAGCAGAATAGTGAGTGCAGCTCTGGAGTATAATACAGGAGGTAACTCAGGATCAGTAATGTATGTACACAGTGACTGCACCAGCAGAATAGTGAGTGCAGCTCTGGAGTATAATACAGGAGGTAACTCAGGATCAGTAATGTATGTACACGGTGACTGCACCAGCAGAATAGTGAGTGCAGCTCTGGAGTATAATACAGGAGGCAACTCAGGATCAGTATGTGTGTACACAGTGACTGCACCAGCAGAATAGTGAGTGCAGCTCTGGATTATAATACAGGAGGTAACTCAGGATCAGTAATGTATGTACACAGTGACTGCACCAGCAGAATAGTGAGTGCAGCTCTGGAGTATAATACAGGAGGTAACTCAGGATCAGTAATGTATGTACACAGTGACTGCACCAGCAGAATAGTGAGTGCAGCTCTGGGGTATAATACAGGAGGTAACTCAGGATCAGTAATGTAATGTATGTACACAGTGACTGCACCAGCAGAATAGTGAGTGCAGCTCTGGTGTATAATACAGAAGGTAACTCAGTATCAGTAATGTATGTACACAGTGACTGCACCAGCAGAATAGTGAGTGCAGCTCTGGGGTATAATAAAGGAGGTAACTCAGGATCAGTAATGTATGTACACAGTGACTTCACCAGCAGAATAGTGAGTGCAGCTCTGGAGAATAATACATGATGTAACTCCGGATCAGTACAGGATCAGTAATGTATGTACACAGTGACTGCACCAGCAGAATAGTGAGTGCAGCTCTGGAGTATAATACAGGATGTAACTAGGATCAGTAATGTATGTACACAGTGACTGCACCAGCAGAATAGTGAGTGCAGCTCTGGAGTATAATACAGGATGTAACTAGGATCAGTAATGTATGTACACAGTGACTGCACCAGCAGAATAGTGAGTGCAGCTCTGGAGTATAATATAGGATGTAACTCAGGATCAGTAATGTATGTACACAGTGACTGCACCAGCAGAATAGTGAGTGCAGCTCTGGATTATAATACAGGAGGTAACTCAGAATCAGTAATGTATGTACACAGTGACTGCACCAGCAGAATAGTGAGTGCAGCTCTGGGGTATAATACAGGAGGTAACTCAGGATCAGTAATGTAATGTATGTACACAGTGACTGCACCAGCAGAATAGTGAGTGCAGCTCTGGTGTATAATACAGAAGGTAACTCAGGATCAGTAATGTATGTACACAGTGACTGCACCAGCAGAATAGTGAGTGCAGCTCTGGGGTATAATACAGGAGGTAACTCAGGATCAGTAATGTATGTACACAGTGACTTCACCAGCAGAATAGTGAGTGCAGCTCTGGAGAATAATACATGATGTAACTCCGGATCAGTACAGGATCAGTAATGTATGTACACAGTGACTGCACCAGCAGAATAGTGAGTGCAGCTCTGGAGTATAATACAGGATGTAACTAGGATCAGTAATGTATGTACACAGTGACTGCACCAGCAGAATAGTGAGTGCAGCTTTGGAGTATAATACAGGATGTAACTAGGATCAGTAATGTATGTACACAGTGACTGCACCAGCAGAATAGTGAGTGCAGCTCTGGAGTATAATATAGGATGTAACTCAGGATCAGTAATGTATGTACACAGTGACTGCACCAGCAGAATAGTGAGTGCAGCTCTGGAGTATAATACAGGATGTAACTCAGGATCAGTAATGTAATGTATGTACACAGTGACTGCACCAGCAGAATAGTGAGTGCAGCTCTGGGGTATAATACAGGATGTAACTCAGGATCAGTAATGTAATGTATGTACACAGTGACTGCACCAGCAGAATAGTGAGTGCAGCACTGGAGTATAATACAGGATGTAACTCAGGATCAGTAATGTATGTACACAGTGACTGCACCAGCAGAATAGTGAGCACAGCTCTGGGGTATAATATTGAATATAATATATTGAGTGTGTACAAGCTTGTCCCTCACAGAGCGATGATTTCTGTGTTATTTTCTCCAGTTAATGATAATTGGCATTGCAGGAGATGACATATAGTCTGCATTCAGTCCCTACACCTCTTTCTTCCTCTGTGCTGATCGCCTGCAGAGCTGCACAATGGGGAAACTTTTAATTAAAAGCTGAAGCTTTCGCTTCATCGTAATTGATATAAATATTTATGTGGTGTGTTTTCTATGATTGACAAGTGCATGGATTTAATGTAAGGTAGGTGGATCGCTCCTCTGTGCTGTCCATAAACAAGAGCTCGACTGAGCATACATGTGTATTGCAATGGGAAGAGAGATAAGCAGCTACCAGACCATTCCAGCAGCGACTTATCCTCCCGGTCCGTTACAACATGGGGTCTGGTATAAAAAATCCGATATGACCGATCCTCTCTTCCATTATTTCATGAATTACCCTCTGCACGCGTTGACAATCGGGCATGAGCCCCCTCACAGGCGGCATAGGAAATGCTGAAACTGCCAACCCATGGCCATTGTACGTTATGTACTTTTATCCTTATTTGCCCTTTAAGGGTTAACGCTGGACCCCTAGGCCTCCGGCATGTGCTTAGAGTAGATCGAAGCACTGAGACCCCCAATCACTAAAACAAATGGTCGTTAATTGTGCCTATGGTTGGCAAGAAATCTACAGATAATCGAATTGTCTGACCGTGTTTGTGTCCAGTCACACATAGCAGCGTTTCTGAGCAATAAAAAACTAAATGTCCTGGAGGTCAAGGTCCTATCTTCTGCTTATAGGAGCTAGCAGAATGAAAACCGGATTAAAGTAAACCCACAGGGTGCAGCTAAATATCGAGGACATGAGATGCAGGTGTGGACCAGTCCAGACCCTCAATAACCTCGCCGGTCAATTGGAGGAAGTGGACGCAGCGAGGGAGGAAACGTGACCTACGTTATTTCCATTGTGGAAAGGGAACATAGAAAGAAGTCAGAGCCATGAAAGTATTGTGCAGGCGGCGGCTGCAAACCATCAAAAGACCAAGCCTGTATTATCCTCCCAGAATAGCTTTATCCCCGCGTTACCTGAGCTCCTCGCACAAAGGATTAGTGTACAGTAAATAGAGAGGAGCGCACGTGCGGCACATTGCGTCACTTCATAGTGGTGTTATGTTTGTAGCGTCTTACTGTTAGGGGAATTGCATAAATAGCAATTGCTGTTCCTTGGTAAGCTACAGTCTGTGTGTCCCCACTATCCTGCTGGGATTCGTCCTGGTGCTTTCACTTGTTAAGGGTTAAATCAAGCACGATCAAACCACGAAACAGTGTCTGCACCAAAATACGCAGCAGTGATCTGTTGTGATCATGCCTTCGCTGCTTTGTTTTTCCGTAAGCTGTACCTCCTCTTTTTCTTTTTTTTAATGCCTTTTTGGTGTAATTTTAAGCATTGCTTTCTTGTTTTGCAGAGATGCTGAGTTTCTGCAGTTGGAAAAAAAAAGTTAAAATTGTTACTTTTTTTTTTCCACATACTGTTTTTTTTTGTACCAGAATACGTAACAGCATTGTCCTTTCAGCACAGAAGTTTTCCCACATTTGTCTTTCCCAGCTGTCAAGACTCCCACTGATCCCAAGAACAAGGGTCTACAGAACGCTATCTGAATGAAGGTTGAGGTGTGACTACTTGCAACCTTTAGCGGCCTATTTGTTGCTTGGAGCCTTGGCTTCTAGGGAATACCTGCAAATCTTGGAGGTTTACTTCAATTCACGGGACATTGATGCTGCCTTCGGAGGTCTACTTTATTGCACTTGATCTTGACACAGTCCTCAGAAGGCCTACTTTACTGCTCTGGGCCTTGGCTGTCCAGTGACTACTTGCAGCTCTGAGTCCTACTTTATTGTTCGGGGTTCTGGTTTTTCAGGTTATGTGGGATTTCAGTCCCTTAAAGAGAATGTCAGCAGGATTTCACCCCTGCCCCCACCCCCCAAAACCATTTATTTGTACTGATTGCTGTTTCAAAGACAAGTCCAGCAATACCGTTACATGGTCGTTCCTATCCTCCATTCTTGAGAAATTATTGTTTGATCATTGATCTGAAACCTCTGTCACTCCAGCTCTATTACCGATCCAGCGCTGCTTCCTCCTGTTTGACTGATAGCTCCTTTTTCTGCAGTCACACAGTTTAGAGGCTGTCAGTCAAACCTGAGGCGGCAGCTCTGGGTTGAGATTAGAGCTGGAGTGACTGAGTCTTCATATCTACCATCAAACTCTGATTTCTGTGTAACGGAGGATCGGACTGGCCATGTAATGGTGTTATTGGACTCTCCGTTATGGTTGTAATGATTGCGGTGTTGTCGGCTGGTGATCTGCAGTGAGAGGGCGGTGGAGTTATCAGAGATCGACCCTCATTATTCCCCGAAATGGCTTAAATTCTTGCCA
Source organism: Oophaga sylvatica (assembly GCA_033576555.1). Taxonomy (NCBI): domain Eukaryota; kingdom Metazoa; phylum Chordata; class Amphibia; order Anura; family Dendrobatidae; genus Oophaga; species Oophaga sylvatica. The sequence continues at coordinate 379,675,783 of JARQOD010000001.1, read as the reverse complement.
TTCACCCCATAGCCTAGTGAAGAGTCTTCCGCTTGAAAAGAGAGGCCTCCGGAGGTGCAGAACGTGGATTTTGCATATTGTGGGGTTCCCACTGTTCAATGAAACTCTTGTCAACTTGCTGTTGGATCTTATTTCAAACCTCTTGAGATCTCTGCTTGCTGTCAGGGAATGTAAACCTCACTTGCAGTAGTACAAAGAATAAAAAGAAAATCTGCGTGTCTGGCGAGATGCTGTGTGGATGAGTCTCCTTTGACCAGATGTGTGCAGCCGTAACTTATGGTCCCTAAGAGCGCGTTCACATGGCGCTCTATCCAAGAACTGTTGACGGCGATGTAACGGATTCGAGCAGATTGGCAAAACTCTAATTCTGTTACCAACTTGTTTGTAATTTCCTGCAATATTACCAGGGGTTTGTGAACGATTCACTTACGTTTGATTTTTGCTTTTACAACTTGTATTTAATGTTCCCCCTATGAGGCCGGAGAAGACATCCTCTGGGAACAGATACTTTTGTAGTTTATTTTGCTCTATAACTGGATCTGCCACAGAAGCCTTGGCTGACCGGTGCCGCCTGTCTCGCTGCTAGTGCTGTGCAAGCTGCGGTCAGACCCAGCAGTGTGGTCCGGTGACCTGTCGTCCGGTGATCACTTCTTTACCATGTTTGTGATCTAGTGTCCCAGTACACTGAGCACCATATTGTGGACATATCCCCCCATCCTCCATCCCAATAAAGACTGGATTATCAGATCAGCCATTCTAGGTTGTTGTTCTGTGGAGGTTGTCCCCCATCCTCCATATAGCACTGAATGATGGTATCTTTAGAGCCGAGTGTTTAACTGTTACGTGATATATAATTGTGGCGATACGCCCAGCGTCCCCAAATAAGGCTGGTTTCACATTAGCGTTGCACTGACTTGCGTCGGTCAGCGCACGGCCGCCACTAAGCTCCGCCCCTGCCGCGTCTCCTCCTGATCGCTCGGCCTATGGGCGCATGACGCTGCATGCAACCTGCGCCCCCTATCTTTAGCATTGGGTTCGCAGTTCGTGCCCAGGTATGCGTTTGCAGGCGCATGTGTCCTTTTGACGGTGCACTGACCTGCGCCCAACGCACCGTGTTGCATTTTGGTGCGCTTGGCGCACCGTCAGAAGGACGCATGCACCGACAAACGTATACCTGCGCTCGGCCTGCGTACCCAATGCTAAAGATAGGGTACGCAGGTCACATGCGCCCATAGGCAGATCGATCGGGAGGAGGCGCGGCCGGGGGCAGAGCTTAGCGGCGGCCGTGCGCTGACTGACGCAGGTCAGTGCAACGCTAGTGTGAAACTAGCCTAAGGTGCAAAGGGTTAATTTTTGCAAATCTTGTGTTTAAACAGGATGATATCGATTATGTGGTTGTAATGTTTTGTGCAGTGTTATTGTGTTGGGCAGCAGGTACGGTTTGATATTGTGATACTATCAGGTAGTGTAAATGCACTGTGATGCTGGTGCCAAGAAGTGGATACAACACTAATGACAGGTACTGGATGAACTGTGGCTGCGGTACTAGTGACGGGGATCGGATACACTGTGGCTACAGTACTAGTGCCGGGGAGCGGATACACTGTGGCTACAGTACTAGTGTCGGGGTGCAGATACAGTGTGGCTACTATACTAATGCCGGGGAGTAGATACACTGTGGCTACTGTACTAGTGCCGGGGAGCGGATACACTGTGGCTACTGTACTAGTGCCGGGGAGCGGATACACTGTGGCTACTGTACTAGTGCCGGGGAGCGGATACACTGTGGTGCTTACTGTGCGGGGAACCTGTGGCTCAGTACTAGTGCCGGGGTGTGGATACACTGTGGCTACTGTACTAGTGCCGGGGAGCGGATACACTGTGGCTACTGTACTAGTGTCGGGGATCGGATACACTGTGGCTACAGTACTAGTGCCGGGGAGTGGATACACTGTGGCTACAGTACTAGTGTTGGGAAGTGGATACACTGTGGCTGCAGTACTAGTGCAGGGGAGTGGATACACTGTTGCTGCAGTACTAGTGCCGGGGAGTGGATACACTGTGACTGCAGTACAATGGCAGGGAGTGGATACACTCTGGCTGCAGTACTAGTGCCAGGTAGTGGATTCGTTGTGGCTGCGGTACTAGTACCGGGTAGTGGATTCGTTGTGGTTGCAGTACTACTGCTGGGCGGTGGATATATTGTGGCAGCGGTACTAGTGTTGGGCGGTGGATACATCGTGGCTGCGGTCCCGGGTGGTGTATATGTTGTGGCTGCTGTATTGTCGGGCGGTGGATACACTGTGGCTGCGTTACTAGTGTCGGGCGTTGGGTACGTTGTTGCTGCGGTACTAGTGTCGAGCGGTGAATACATTGTGGCTGGGTGGTGGATACGTTGTGGCTGCAGTGCTGGGCGGTGGATATGTTGTGGCTGCGGTACTAGTGCCAGGTAGTGGATGCGCTGTGGGTGCGCTGTGGCTGCGGTACTAGTGCCAGGTAGTGGATACGCTGTGGCTGCTGTACTAGTGCTAGGTAGTGGATGCGCTGTGGCTGCGGTAATAGTGCCAGGCAGATGATGCGTTGTGGCTGCGGTACTAGTGCCAGGTAGTGGATACGCTGTGGCTGCGGTACTAGTGCCAGGTAGATGATGCGTTGTGGCTGCGGTACTAGTGCCGGGAGGTTGCATATGTTGTGGCTGCGGTACTAGTGTCGGGCATTGGATACATTGTGGCTGCGGTGCTTATGTTGTGGAAGCGGTGCTATTGCCGGGCGGTGAATACATTGTGACTGCGGTAGTAGTGCCGGGCATTGGATACATTGTGACTGCGGTAGTATGCGCATGAACATTGTGATGCGGTAACTTCAGTTTTGGATACATTGTCGCTGCAGTACTAGTGTTGGGCATTGGATACATTGTGGCTGAAGTGCCGGGCGGTGGATTTGTTGTGATTGCGGTACTAGTGTCGGGCGTTGGATACGTTGTGGCTGCAGTACTAGTGTTGGGCATTGGATACATTGTGGCTGAAGTGCCGGGCAGTGGATTTGTTGTGGCTGCGGTACTAGTGTCGGGCTTTGGATACGTTGTGGCTTCAGTACTAGAGTTGGGCATTGGATACATTGTGGCTGAAGTGCCGGGCAGTGGATTTGTTGTGGCTGCGGTACTAGTGTCGGGCGTTGGATACGTTGTGGCTGCAGTACTAGTGTTGGGCATTGGATACATTGTGACTGAAGTGCCGGGCATTGGATTTGTTGTGGCTGCGGTACTAGTGTTGGGCGGTGGATTTGTTGTGACTGCGGTACTAGTGTCGGGTGGTGGATACTTGTGGCTGCAGTACTAGTGTCGGGCGATGGATACATTGTGGCTGCAGTACTAGTGTCGGGCATTGGATACATTGTGGCTGCGGTGCCTATGTTGTGGAAGCGGTGTGCTATTGCCGGACGGTGAATACATTGTGACTGCGGTACTAGTGCCGGGCATTGGATACATTGTGACTGCGGTAAAACTTCGGGTATTGGAAACATTGTGGCTGCAGTGCTAGCGTTGGGCATTGGATACATTGTGGCTGAAGTGCCGGGCGGTGGATTTGTTGTGACTGCGGTACTAGTGTCGGGCGTTGGATACGTTGTGGCTGCAGTACTAGTGTTGGGCATTGGATACATTGTGGCTGAAGTGCCGGGCGGTGGATTTGTTGTGACTGCGGTACTAGTGTCGGGCGTTGGATACGTTGTGGCTGCAGTATTAGTGTTGGGCATTGGATACATTGTGGCTGAAGTGCCGGGCGGTGGATTTGTTGTGGCTGCGGTACTAGTGTTGAGCGGTGGATTTGTTGTGACTGTGGTACTAGTGCCTGGCATTGGATACATTGTGACTGCGGTACAACTTCCGGGTATTGGATACATTGTGGCTGCAGTACTAGTGTTGGGCATTGGATACATTGTGGCTGAAGTGCCGGGCGGTGGATTTGTTGTGACTGCGGTACTAGTGTCGGGCGTTGGATACGTTGTGGCTGCAGTACTAGTGTCGGGCGGTGGATACATTGTGACTGCGGTACTAGTGCCGGGCATTGGATACATTGTGACTGCGGTAAAACTTCTGGGTATTGGATACATTGTGGCTGCAGTACTAGTGTTGGACATTGGATACATTGTGGCTGAAGTGCTGGGCGGTGGATTTGTTGTGACTGCGGTACTAGTGTCGGGCGTTGGATACATTGTGGCTGCAGTACTAGTGTTGGGCATTGGATACATTGTGGCTGAAGTGCTGGGCGGTGGATTTGTTGTGACTGCGGTACTAGTGTCGGGCGTTGGATACGTTGTGGCTGCAGTACTAGTGTTGGGCATTGGATACATTGTGGCTGAAATGCCGGGCGGTGGATTGTTGTGGCTGCGGTACTAGTGTTGGGCGGTGGATTTGTTGTGACTGCGGTACTAGTGCCGGGCATTGGATACATTGTGACTGCGATACAACTTCCGGGTATTGGATACATTGTGGCTGCAGTACTAGTGTTGGGCATTGGATACATTGTGGCTGAAGTGCCGGGCGGTGGATTTGTTGTGACTGCGGTACTAGTGTCGGGCGTTGGATACGTTGTGGCTGCAGTATTAGTGTTGGGCATTGGATACATTGTGGCTGAAGTGCCGGGCGGTGGATTTGTTGTGGCTGCGGTACTAGTGTTGGGCGGTGGATTTGTTGTGACTGCGGTACTAGTGCCGGGCATTGGATACATTGTGACTGCGATACAACTTCCGGGTATTGGATACATTGTGGCTGCAGTACTAGTGTTGGGCATTGGATACATTGTGGCTGAAGTGCCGGGCGGTGGATTTGTTGTGACTGCGGTACTAGTGTCGGGCGTTGGATACGTTGTGGCTGCAGTATTAGTGTTGGGCATTGGATACATTGTGGCTGAAGTGCCGGGCGGTGGATTTGTTGTGGCTGCGGTACTAGTGTTGGGCGTTGGATTTGTTGTGACTGCGGTACTAGTGTCGGGCGGTGGATACGTTGTGACTGCGGTACTAGTGTCGGGCATTGGATACATTGTGACTGCGGTACAACTTCTGGGTATTGGATACATTGTGGCTGCAGTACTAGTGTTGGGCATTGGATACATTGTGGCTGAAGTGCCGGGCGGTGGATTTGTTGTGGCTGCGGTACTAGTGTTGGGCGTTAGATACATTGTGGCTGCAGTACTAGTGTTGGGCATTGGATACATTGTGGCTGAAGTGCCGGGCGGTGGATTTGTTGTGGCTGCGGTACTAGTGTTGGGCGTTGGATACGTTGTGGCTGCAATATTAGTGTTGGGCATTGGATACATTGTGGCAGAAGTGCCGGGCGGTGGATTTGTTGTGGCTGCGGTACTAGTGTTGGGCGTTGGATACATTGTGGCTGCAGTACTAGTGTTGGGCATTGGATACATTGTGGCTGAAGTGCCGGGCGGTGGATTTGTTGTGGCTGCGGTACTAGTATTGGGCGGTAGATTTGTTGTGGCTGCGGTACTAGTGTCGGGCGGTGGATACGTTGTGGCTGCGGTACTAGTGTTGGGCGGTGGATACGTTGTGGCTGCGGTACTAGTGTTGGGCGGTGGATACGTTGTGGCTGCGGTACTAGTGTTGGGCGGTAGATTTGTTGTGACTGCGGTACTAGTGTCGGGCGGTGGATACGTTGTGGCTGTGGTGCCTGGTGGTGGATATGTTGTGGAAGCGGTGCTAGTGCCGGGCGGTGGATAAGTTGTGGCTGCGGTACTAGTGTTGGCGGTGGATACGTTGTGGCTGCGGTACTAGTGCTGGGCGGTGGATACGTTGTTAGTGTTGGGCGGTGGATACTTCGCTGCCCAGGACTATTTTTTTTTTGCCTTTCTTTGTGACCAGAGCTCCCAGTCCTTATTGTGCTGCAGTCCCTTTAACCCTTCCTCCTATCACTCAGCTTTGGGGACAGATGAGGAGGCTGCTGTTGCCTTGGTCCCTCCTCTTCTGGTGTTTGTTGTGTTCCTGGTGAGTTTCCAGCACCTCTGACCTCTACTCCCCCAGTGTCATGCATTCAGAAAGAAAAGTTCCACTTGAATGGAGGCGGCGCTCGTCCCCGCTCCGGCCTCTCTGTCCGGCGACAGCCAATCAAATCTCTCTTTCTATTTGTAGTTTTTTAGTGTCATCTTCAGTGTCTGGGCTCGGCCAATCAGCAGCCTCCTATTTGGTGACATCACCGGCTCCAGCCCTGTTCCCTCCAGCTGCAGACCTGCCCGCTTCCTTTCTCTCATTTTTTTTTTCTTTCCTTTTTTTTTTTTTTTTTTTTAATAACTAAAATGGAGTCCGTATCCCTGCCGTAAGAAGAACGCTGCTGCTTTTTTTATCCTCCTCTCTGGTGGCTTTTCTTTGATGCTGACATGTAACGAGCCTGCGAGCAGGATGGTGGTAGACGCAGCGAATTCCAATGGCCCCTTCCAGCCAGCCGCTCTGCTCTATATCCGTGGTGAGTTGCATTTTTCCCTTCCTCCCCTGATACAATTGTGGAGTATAAGTATCTATTGTGGAAGAGAAGCAGGAAGTGCTCCACCAGCTTAACCCTCCAGCTCCCAGGCTGGGCGCAGAGAACCGGATCCTGCCAGCTCGAAATTAACCCTCTTAATGCTGCCTTTTACTGCTTTCTTCTGTATTTTTTTTCTTCCCCTCCCCCTTCTTCCTCCTTTTCTCCGAGCTCTGCTGCTCATGTGAAAGGATGTGAAATCTGGAGGCAGGGGGCTGCCGAGCCTGGAAATGCAGACAGGAGACATCCACACCAATGTCACATCACGCTCCTCTCTCCCCCCATGTTTGGTGGTGGAAGCCGTGATCGCATGAATTAAACATAATCATGGGACTCGGCCATTTCTATGATCTCCGCTTGTTTCTATATTTGGACTCCTTATGGGTGGGACATCTTTGATCTGTGATGAAGCCCCCTTAATTCTTTTTTGTGAATGCATGTGCACAGACTATACCGGGGCTTCTGTATATTGCATTGTGCATAGCAACATAAAGGAGTTAATTGTTGCATTTTTTTTCCTGTAAAATGTTTTGTATTTTTGGACATATTGCAGGTGCACGAGCGCTGCAACATATTCCATAGCAATGTACACAGTAATCGTAAAATCTAATCTCAAAGCAAGTGCACAATTAAGTAGCTGTCTGCTCACCAGCATGATGGGACTTGTAGTCCTGGATGACACATGTTGCTGGTCATGTATTGGGCTTGTATCTTATCGGGGGCCCTATATTGGTCCTGATTATTGGATAGATAGAATTTATTTCCGTTTGTTGATGTTTCCGTATTGATTGACATTTTGGATGCTGAGGGTTGTCATACTGATGTTGTGTTCTGGGATGCTCCCCCAACAGAAGATGTCGGCGTCTGCCTCACTGATCCGCTTTTTGTTTCCTTTGCCCATGTACTTTTTAGTTTATTAAAAAATATTGGTTGGTTTCAATTCCATCTTTTAGTTTTCTGCTTATTATCAGTAAATAGGAAAATATTTACAGGCTGAAAACTGTAATGTTTAAAAAACCTTTTGACAGGTTGTGTCCCAAGTTATGATCAGTGGTGTATTCAGGTGCGCAGACCCCCCGATCGGTGAAATTAAGGATTGACTGCTTTGGTTGGCAGGGTTCGGGTCTCCTGGTGGGGTTATTGGACTCGTAGACTTTCTGAGCCCATACACCGCTCTTAAACAACTTTATTCTTAAATGTTTGCCGTGTAGGTTACCAGTCACCGCTGCAGTTTAGCAAGCGCAGCGCTTACAAGCTCTTTTTATTAGATCCCTGTAGCGTACAATCTGTCTGTGCCCTCTTCCCTTGTAGCTGCAGGATAGGAGCGCGCACAGTTCAGACCAGTGATGCAATCTCGCTGCTGGTCAGAACTGTCACTATTTAGGAGCAAATAGGACGCCGGGAGGCAGAGGAGCAGCACACTACCAAAAGTGAAACTTTTAGAGAAACCTTTTTAAATCGAGAGATTATTGCAGTTGTTACCAATGTTATCCATTATATCAATCTCTCTCCTTATTTCATAGTCTGTTAAATTTTAACTGTACTGATGATGTTTACCAGCCGCAGACTTCAGCCGTAGAAAGCCCTTGGTTCATCTAAGTATCCGGCCTGGTTTTGTTTCAGCCCTTTTAGTGTAAGCAATGATGATCCTGACAAGCACAGATGTCAAAACACGTAATATATTAGTAGATGTCCCCTGATGAAGCCAGAAACTGCGAAACTCATGTACAGTGCCAGGAAAAAAAATCTTTACAAGTTCAACGAAACCACAAAATCTTAATATTCAAGTGTTTTATTGTGGATATTTTGTTACAATTAGTATTTCGTCCTGTCACTCTTACATTTTATCACCATCTGCAGTCGTAAGCCAGTTTTGCTGTTAGACGGTTTTTGATTATCTCTATTTTTGCACTTTTAAGAAGTGAAATCATGATGTGGATTTTAAATGTAAAGATTTTTTTTTTTTGCCAGCATTGTACAAAAGTCTGAAGATGAAGGGTATTTCCTCTGTTCTGTTTATGTCCCAGGTGTGATCATGTGATAGTTGCAGCCAATCACTGGCCTAGGTGATTATGTTTACGTGGGTGGAAGTCAGTGACGTGAGCAGAGACCGGTGGGGCGCTCTGTGCCGATGGCGCGACAGACACTTACTGCCTCTATCCAAATATAATAATAATCTTTATTTTTATATAGCGCTAACATATTCCGCAGCGCTTTACAGTTTGCACACACTCTCATCGCTGTCCCCGATGGGGCTCACAATCTAGAAATATAGGATGATCCCAAAAAACCTTTTTTACATAGACCAGGTCTAATGAGTTCTGATGTTGCATACGCGGGTCATTTTTTTTTCTCTACTTGTTTTCAGAATTGTTGTAATTCAGAGTTTAAATTTTGCAGCAATTTCCGAAATCCCAGCAGAAGCCCGCACTGCAGCTGCAACGTGTGAACTGCACCCTAGAGCTTCTAGGAGTACATTAGTAGATGTAATACCAAAACCTTTCTCCAGTAAGGACCCTCCTCCACGCAGCGATGTGGACATTGTTGAAGTGCCATTACTAGTGTTGAGCATTCCGATACCGCAAGTATCGGGTATCGGCCGATATTCGCTGTATCGGAATTCCGATACTTAGTTCCGATATTTTTCATATATCGTATACCGGAATCGGAAGTTCCCATAATTCTTTGAGAGGCAATGTGATTTTAGTCAGCCAATGAGGAATCTTATGAAGTGTGGGCACATCCTGTAATGCTGCGGTCATCTTAACTAATGGCATGGCTGTGATTGGCTGCTGAAATGATGTCAGAATGCACTATAAAAGGCGCCGCCTCCATTTTAGCGTCACTGTGCTGTGAACTCAGTTAGGGACAGAACGCTGCTGTGCTGACTCTGAGGGACAGTTAGACATTGCGATTTTGTGTACTCTACAGTGCTTTAGGCAGGCTAGTTTACCAACCGCTGTGTAAAGCTTCCTTTTGCCAGTGTTGTTTTAACAGCTCTGTGCAAGGTGTGTGTGAGAGTGCAGGTGACGCTGCAGTTTGCTCTGCATCCACCGCTGTTTGTAGGCATCTGCAAGTGTCACTCACTGATTTTTTTTTTTTTATTTGATTTTGTGGAATTGGTGCAGCTCCATTATATTTGCAAAAAATCTAATCTATTAGTGTGACGCGCTTCCATCCGTATACAATACATTGGTTGCAAACACTATAGAAGTAGACAAAGGGGCCTTTCACAGCTACTGAACAGTTGTGTTTCAGTGTTCACTGTAGTCTGTGAGCTTTTCATTTTTTGAGTGCAGATCACGCTCCAGTTAGTTCTTCAACTACTGCTGGTTGTAGTCTGCTGAGCGTGTGTCACTGCCTCATCCTTCACATTTTTCTCTAATTGGTGCTGCTCCATTATATTTGAAAAAAAATCGAATCTATTAGTGTGACGCGCTTCCATCCGTATACAATACAGTGGTTGCAAACACTATAGAAGTAGACAAAGGGGCCTTTCACAGCTACTGAACAGTTGTGTTTCAGTGTTCACTGTACAGTCATGGCCAAAAGTTTTGAGAATGACACAAATATTATATTTTCACATGATCTGCTGCCCTCTGGTTTTTAGGTGTGTTTGACAGATGTTTTTATCACAGACAGAAATATAATAATTGCAAACATATGAGTAACAAAAGCTTATATTGACAGTTAGAATGAGTTAATGCAGCAAGTCAATATTTGCAGTGTTGACCCTTCTTCTTCAGGACCTCTGCAATTCTCCCTGGCATGCTCTCAATCAACTTCTGGACCAAATCCTGACTGATAGCAGTCCATTCTTGCACAATCAATGCTTTCATTTTGTCAGAATTTTTAGGTTTTTGTTTGTCCACCCTTCTCTTGATGATTGACCACAAGTTCTCAATGGGATTAAGATCTGGGGAGTTTCCAGGCCATGGACCCAAAATCTCTATGTTTTGTTCCCTGAGCCATTTAGTTATCACCTTTGCTTTATAGCAAGGTGCTCCATCATGCTGGAAAAGGCATTGTTGATCGCCAAACTGCTCTTGGAGGGTTGGGAGAAGTTGCTCTTGGAGGACATTCTGGTACCATTCTTTATTCATGGCTGTGTTTTTAGGCAAGACTGTAAGAGAGCCGATTCCCTTGGCTGAGAAGCAACCCCACACATGAATGGTTTCAGGATGCTTAACAGTTGGCATGAGACAAGACTGGTGGTAGCGCTCAACTTGTCTTCTCCGAATGAGAAGTTTTCCTGCTGTCCCAAACAATCGAAAAGGGGATTCAGCAGAGAAAATAACTTTACCCCAGTCCTCAGCAGTCCACTGCCTGTACCTTTTGCAGAATATCAGTCTGTCCATGATGTTTTTTCTGGAGAGAAGTGGCTTCTTTGCTGCCCTCCTTGAGACCAGGCCTTGCTCCAAGAGTCTCCGCCTCACAGTGCGTGCAGATGCACTCACACCTGCCTGCTGCCATTCCTGAGCAAGCTCTGCACTGCTGGTAGCCCGATCCCGCAGCTGAAACACTTTTAAGAGACGGTCCTGGCGCTTGCTGGTCTTTCTTGGGCGCCCTGAAGCCTTTTTGGCAACAATGGAACCTCTCTCCTTGAAGTTCTTGCATGATGCGATAGATTGTTGACTGAGGTGCAATCTTTCCAGCTGCGATACTCTTCCCTGTTAGGCCATTTTTGTGCATTGCAATGATGACTGCACGTGTTTCTTTAGAGAGAACCATGGTTAACAGAAGAGAAACAATGATGCCAAGCACCAGCCTCCTTTTAAAGTGTCCAGTGATGTCATTCTTACTTAATCATGACAGATTGATCTCCAGCCATGTCCTCATCAACACCCACACCTGTGTTAATGGAGCAATCACTGAAATGAGGTTAGCTGGTCCTTTTAAGGCAGGGCTGCAATGATGTTAAAATGTGTTTTGGGGGATAAAGTTCATTTTCTAGCCAAATATTGACTTTGCAAGTAATTGCTGTTAAGCTGATCACTCTTTATAACATTCTGGAGTATATGCAAATTGCCATTAGAAAAAGTGAAGCAGTAGACTTTGTAAAAATTAATATTTGTGTCATTCTCAAAACTTTTGGCCATGACTGTAGTCTGTGAGCTTTTCATTTTTGAGTGCAGATCACGCTCCAGTTAGTTCTTCAACTACTGCTGGTTGTAGTCTGCTGAGCGTGTGTCACTGCCTCATCCTTCACATTTTTCTCTAATTGGTGCTGCTCCATTATATTTGAAAAAAATCTAATCTATTAGTGTGACGCGCTTCCATCTGTATACAATACAGTGGTTGCAAACACTATAGAAGTAGACAAAGGGGCCTTTCACAGCTACTGAACAGTTGTGTTTCAGTGTTCACTGTAGTCTGTGAGCTTTTCATTTTTTGAGTGCAGATCACGCTCCAGTTAGTTCTTCAACTACTGCTGGTTGTAGTCTGCTGAGCGTGTGTCACTGCCTCATCCTTCACATTTTTCTCTAATTGGTGCTGCTCCATTATATTTGAAAAAAATCTAATCTATTAGTGTGACGCGCTTCCATCCGTATACAATACAGTGGTTGCAAACACTATAGAAGTAGACAAAGGGGCCTTTCACAGCTACTGAACAGTTGTGTTTCAGTGTTCACTGTAGTCTGTGAGCTTTTCATTTTTTGAGTGCAGATCACGCTCCAGTTAGTTCTTCAACTACTGCTGGTTGTAGTCTGCTGAGCGTGTGTCACTGCCTCATCCTTCACATTTTTCTCTAATTGGTGCTGCTCCATTATATTTGAAAAAAATCTAATCTATTAGTGTGACGCGCTTCCATCCGTATACAATACATTGGTTGCAAACACTATAGAAGTACACAAAGGGGCCTTTCACAGCTACTGAACAGTTGTCTGCAGTGTTCACTGCAGTCTCTGAGGAATAACCACACTTAGGCCTTATAACTTTTCTGACTTTCTTTATCAATCTACCAAGATGAAGAAGCAGGGAGTAAGGCACGTGGTCGTGGCCGGGGAGTTTCAGCAGGGAGAGGACGTGGGGATTCTGTGGCTGCTGCCGCACCCAGTGACACAGCATCCACCAGTTTTCCCCGTGAGCGTTCCTTTATGCGCACTTTTGTAGGAGCTCAGCGTACCCCCTGCTGCGGGAAGAACAAATTGAAGCCGTTGTTGGTTGGATGGCAGCCAATGCATCGACTTCAATTGCTTCCACCTCCTCTCAGGACCACAGCACTGTTGAACAACCATCTGTCTCTTCACCGCCTGCCAAATTGCCCAGGCAGTCAGAGAGTTCTGAACTGGAGCCAGCTGAGTCTCTGCTTCTGTTCTCAGAATCTGTTGGCTTGGAAACAGGGGCCCAGCCAAGCAGCATTCTGGAATGTGAAGAAGAGGCAGTATGCAGTGATGCGCAACAGCTGTGTCTCTCTGAATGTGAAGAGGCGGGTGAGCCAGTGCCGATGGTCAGCACACCGCAGAACGCATCTGATGATGATGAGACTCAGGTGCCATTTTCTGTTGAGCAAGGTGCTGGCCAGACCACCCAACAGCAGCAGGTGTTGGAAGAGGGTAGTGGAGATGATGAGGTCCAAGACCCAACATGGCGTGAGGAACAGGAAGGTGGTGGTAGCAGCTCTGAGGAAGAGATTGCCCCAACGGTCCAAACAGTAGGGAGAGGTAGGCTGCAGACTCGGTTGCCTGTACCCTCCAGTTTGGCACCCGTTCGTAGCAGTTCTCTTCCAACAGCCAAACCGGGCGCTCCCAGGACTTGCACTGCGTGGTCCTTTTTTGACACACTTGCAGATGATATTTGCTATGTCAAATGCAAGCTGTGTAATCAAAAAGTTAAGAGGTAAAAATATCAGTAACCTCAATACCACAAATATGTGGAAACATGTACGGACAAAGCACGTAGCTGAGTTACAAAGACACACTGGAGATGTAGGCCAACCTACAGCAGCACCTACATCTTCAGCTCGTGTTGGAGCCTCTTCCTCCAGCTCACACACAGCTGGTTCGGCTTCCTCACAGGATCGCCATGGAAGAACCTCTGTAACTGTTGTCCAGAGACCCAGTGTTATTCCACCCACAGCTGCAAGTTCCCTGTCATCCTCACACTCCCAGGCCACAAAACAGCCATCGGTAGCACAGGCATGGGATAAAAGACGGCCATACTCGGCAAACCATCCACGAGCACAGGCTCTGAATGCTGGCATTGCAAAACTCCTGTCCCTTGAAATGCTGTCATTCAGGCTGGTGGAGACTGACAGTTTCCGTGACTTAATGTCATTGGCAGTCCCACAATACAATGTGCCCAGCCGATTTTATTTCAGCAGGCAAGCCGTCCCTGGTCTGCAAAAGCATGTTGAGGGAAAAATTAAACATGCGCTACTAAACGCCGTCAGTAGCAAGGTCCACCTGACCACCGATGCGTGGACCAGTACCCATGGCCAGGGACGATACCTTTCCCTCACTGCCCATTGGGTCAATGTTGTGGAGCCGGGTACAGATCTTGCGAGTGGCGCTGTACGTGTTCTGCCAACTCCAAGGATTGCAGGAATCAAGTCTGTCCACATTGACTCCTCCTCCTACTCCAGTTCCTCAGAATCATCGCTGCAGGAGCCGTCACGGTCTACCTCCACATGGACCCGTGAACGTTTACCTGATGCGACCGATATGAGCACAGCCGTGGCCAAACGTCAACAGGCCGTCCTGAAATTAATTTACATGGGGAATCGAAGCCACACAGCGCAGGAGCTCTGGAATGCCATCAAGCAGGAGAGCGACGTGTGGTTTTTGCCAGCGAATCTCCAGCCAGGCTTGGTAGTGTGTGACAATGGCCGAAATCTGGTGGCAGCTCTGGGCCTTGGCAACCTCACTCACATACCATGTCTGGCACATGTGCTCAACTTGGTCGTGCAGAGTTTTTTGAGGGACTATCCGGATCTTGATGCACTGCTGCACAAGGTCCGCCTAGAGTGCGCTCACTTGCGACGTTCCAGCATGGCCAGATCGCGCATTGCAGCTCTGCAACGCAGATTTCGCCTTCCTGAACATCGCATCATATGTGACGTACCCACCAGGTGGAATTCCACGTTACATATGTTGGAGCGGTTGTGTGAGCAGCAGCCAGCAGTAATGGAGTATCAGCTGCATCAGGCGCAATCAACTCGCAATTTGCGTCGTTCACACTTCACCACTACTGAGTGGGCCTCTATGAAGGACATCTGCCACGTTTTGCGTGCGTTTGATGAGTCAACGCGGATGGCGAGTGCAGATGATGCACTAGTCAGCCTGACTGTCCCCCTTATCTGCCTGCTTCAAAAAACACTGCAAGCAATAAGGGATGAGGTTTTGGAAGAGGTGGAGGATGAGGAGTCACAAATTCCATCACCTTCTGGACAGTCAGCGCAACGTGGTTCCTCACAAAGGGCTGGGCAGTGTTCACTTTGTGAGGAGGATGAGGAGGAGTCAATGGAGGAGGAAGACATCGCTCCAGAGGGAGGTACACAACGCTCTAGTCAGTATGTAGAGCGAGGGTGGGGTGATGCAGAGCAGTCAGAGATGACGCCTCTTGCAGGGGACAGCGTTTCTTGGCCAGTTGGGAGTCTGCAGCACATGGTTGATTTCATGCTGCAGTGCCTGAGAAACGACCGCCGCATCGCCCACATTCTCACCACGTCTGATTATTGGGTGTACACCCTCCTAGACCCTCGCTACCGGGACAACTTACAAAGCCTCATCACACCGTTGAACCGGGAGCGTAAAATGCGGGAGTACCAAGACATACTGGTGCAATCCATAATGTTCTCCATTCCAGCCGAGAGCACTGCTGCTGCTACTGCTTTACAAAGCAGCTCTGTGCGTCGAGGCAGTGGAGACAGCTCTGGAACAAGAGGGAGCACAAGCAGCGCCTCTGCACAGGGCAAGACCAGTATGTTCCAAATGTGGCGAAGTTTTGTGGCAGCGCCACCAATGTCTACACCATCCGAGACGGCTCCAGTCAGCAGGAGGCAACGTTTCCGTAAGATGGTGACAGACTACATGTCTTTCCCTCTCAGTGTACTCCCAGATGGCTCTTCCCCATTCAAGTTTTGGGTCTCTAAGCTGGATACATGGCCAGAGCTTAGCCAGTATGCATTGGAGGTGCTGGCTTGCCCTGCTGCCAGTGTATTATCGGAGCGCGTCTTTAGTGCCGCAGGTGGTGTACTAACAGACCGTCGCATGCGACTATCCTCCGATAATGTAGACCGGCTTACTTTTCTGAAAATGAACAAGGCATGGATCTCGCCAGAATTTGTCTGTCCGTTTTCAGATTAAATAACTGGTTCGCAACGTTATCCATGTCTCCTGTTATGTTCATCTTTCTACCACCTGAACTCTACTCCCTGGGCTACAACACTGCCAGTTGCTGCTCAGAAGTGTCGTGTCCACAGACCAATACACAAGCTATAGTGTTAGTGGGGTTCAGTAACGCCAGCTGTTCCCCTGCTGTGTGTCCGACAACAAGTCTCCTGTTCCCTACACATGCACAGAAAAACCCATGTGAACATGCTCCAAATAGGGAAGAGCCGTCACCCTGATTGTTATGCTTAAAACAGGAAATTGTGAAGTTTTCCAGGCCTAGAATGATAAATTTTTATGACAAATATGGACAAATAATAATTTGTCATCACAGCGCATATCTGCACATGTCTATTATAAATGGTAACAAAAACTAAAACATAGTCTTCACTTTTTGAAATTAATGCATAAAAGTACATTTCATACTTATCAATTAATGCTTTTTAAGGAACTTTATCTGTACCTGTAAGATAATGCAGTCAATGGATGTACAAATCATAAAATCCTCATCATCATCATCACGATTTTTATTTATGACAGACATTATAAAATACACATACTGATGCCAACTGTAACTTCACACACCATATATGAAATGGCCAGCATCTAAACCTGGTAATAATGTGCAATAATAAATTATTACATCTATAAAGTGCATCATGCATACTGACAATAGGTAGTACTAGTTATACCTGCAAGTGCTGTTGAAACAACCACAACAGATATAAATTAATAATGGTATATAGGTATCACAGTGCATAGTTACTCATGGACAATGTCGATGTAATACTGTACCTCAATAAAGTCAGCGTGAACCATTATGCTTGTTAGTCTTGTAGATTGTTAAAGAGGGAACGGTCTTTTTTTTGTTGGTCATAGGTGGAGTATTAGACAGTAAATGATTACTGCTGTTGTATTTTTGGCGTCCCTAGGGCGCAATAACGCTGCGTAACGTCACATTTTATAGAGTCATCTAATTGACACACGCTACCCTACCCTACGCGTGACAGTAGGAAGGTAGTGTTGACGGATAAAGCCTTGCGCAACCAGACATGCTTTTACCCTCTTCAACACTGTCCAAGCAAAAAATGCATGATTGCAGCCGCAGACTTTATTGACGTACAGTATAACATCGCCATTACCCATCAGAGGCTGTCCACTGTCTGATACAGACATAGAATATACCTTTGCTATCCGTAGCCTTTCTTTCACCTACACTTGCATGCACACACTTAAATTGTGACAATGCATTATGTTTTTTTAAATGGTTATTTTTTATCGTACATTATTGTGTCATCACATTGATGAGTCCATGCTGGACATGTCATACATGCTGTACAAAGTAACGATTTTATTAACTTAAATAATTGAAATGTCTGTGACTGTCACATCTAAATTGCAATGATGATGATGATGAGTGACGATTACAAAATCCATTGTCTTCACTATGTTATGGTTTAACATAGCGTTCCTTAAGCATTATTCATAAATACAAAAATGGACTTTTATTCTTAAATTTACAACACTATATTTTGTAACCAATTTTTTGGGTGGTGTGTTGTTCCATTTCTTGTTGGCATGTGCATATATGCGTTTATATTTGCAGTGTCTTTATTTTTATTATTGAAGTTAGGAAACATGTGTATCTTCGTACCGTGTTAGCCATTAGATAGAAAAAATTTACACTTGAGAGTCCACAGTGGTTGATACCTTTGAATGGATAACTGAAAAGATGGTAACAAATTGCAAGCTTTCGAGGCTACTCACGTCTCTTCATCAGGCAAAGACTAAAACAAAAAATGAAGCATCACATATTTCTATACACAACAGGACACAGGAATAGTGCAATAGGTAAGACAAGTAAGTGACGTGTAGCAGAACTGTCATTATCACAGAGGGATGAACATAAATATTGGAACAAGATTTATCCTAGATAATGGAATAGAAAGGTAATTTTATTGCCCTCTGATTGGGGTCTGGTTTTGTGTTTTAATGCCCCTGGAAGGGCAGAGACGCAGATTCCTTAATTGATATAGAATGACATAAATCCGTGTGATCTATTCATTCCATCACTAACAGTGTCAAAGGTCATGATGAGCTTATATTCTGAAACCTTTGTATCTTTGTCATATTTGAAGTTATATTTTAATACCAGTAATTCCATATCCATCATGCTATGACCGGGCATACAAAAGTGTTTTGCCACAGGTAAATCCATTATTTTTTGTCTTATCGTGTGGCGCTGATAATTCATCCTTGTTCTCATTTTTTGGCCGGTCTACCCTCACTTGTCCCTCCCTCACTTGTCTTACCTATTCCTGTGTCCTGTTGTGTGTACAAATAGTGATTCTTCCATTTTTTTTTTAGTCTTAGCCTGATGAAGAGACCTGAGTAGTCTCGAAAGCTTTGAATTTTCCATTCAGTAGCCATTAAACGTATAACCACAGACTCAGTATATTTTTCTATCTTGATTGAAATTCTCATTTTATTGTCCTAGTAAATATTTATTTGTTGAAGTACATTTGCAAGGCAGTAACAGGCAATAATCAATATTTTGGCTACCCCTCTTGACTGGCTTACACGCGTGGCAAAGGTTGATGCACAATGAAACACGTGTTTTTGGGTTCGTAAGCTGCTGTCCGCTGTTTCGGCAAAATTATGCTGACTACAACTAACTCAACGTCTCTTAGCTTGTCTTACCTATTCCTGGTCAACTGAGTGTGCTCAAGATATGTGATTCTTCATTTTGATTTTTTGTTTGCCTGATAAAGACCTGGTAGTTCTGCTTTGGAAAATTTGCTGTACCAACTTCAAGTTAAGTCCATATATCGGCTAACCTCATTGACCTGGCTTAACAGCGCAGTTGCTGCTCGAAGGGATAGATGCACAGATTGAAGAAATCTGATTGTTTGTGGTTCTAGTAAACGCTGCTGTTCCCCCTGTGTGTCTGCAAAATACTGTGCTAACTCCAACTAACATCAAACGTCAATACTATGCTCTGCCTACACCCTCCTTGACCCTGGGCTTCAACAGCGCCAGTTGCTGCTCAGAAGTGTTAGATGCACAGATGAAAACAATCGCTGATGTGTTTGTGGGGTTCAGTAACGCCTGCTGTTCCCCTGCTGTGTGTCTGGCAAAAATTACTGCTGCTAACTACAACTTCAACTTCAAACGTCTCATACTAGGCCTCTGCCTACACCCTCCTTGACCCTGGGCTTCAACAGCGCCAGTTGCTGCTCAGAAGTGTTAGATGCACAGATGAAAACAATCGCTGATGTGTTTGTGGGGTTCAGTAACGCCTGCTGTTCCCCTGCTGTGTGTCTGGCAAAAATTACTGCTGCTAACTACAACTTCAACTTCAAACGTCTCATACTAGGCCTCTGCCTACACCCTCCTTGACCCTGGGCTTCAACAGCGCCAGTTGCTGCTCAGAAGTGTTAGATGCACAGATGAAAACAATCGCTGATGTGTTTGTGGGGTTCAGTAACGCCTGCTGTTCCCCTGCTGTGTGTCTGGCAAAAATTACTGCTGCTAACTACAACTTCAACTTCAAACGTCTCATACTAGGCCTCTGCCTACACCCTCCTTGACCCTGGGCTTCAACAGCGCCAGTTGCTGCTCAGAAGTGTTAGATGCACAGATGAAAACAATCGCTGATGTGTTTGTGGGGTTCAGTAACGCCTGCTGTTCCCCTGCTGTGTGTCTGGCAAAAATTACTGCTGCTAACTACAACTTCAACTTCAAACGTCTCATACTAGGCCTCTGCCTACACCCTCCTTGACCCTGGGCTTCAACAGCGCCAGTTGCTGCTCAGAAGTGTTAGATGCACAGATGAAAACAATCGCTGATGTGTTTGTGGGGTTCAGTAACGCCTGCTGTTCCCCTGCTGTGTGTCTGGCAAAAATTACTGCTGCTAACTACAACTTCAACTTCAAACGTCTCATACTAGGCCTCTGCCTACACCCTCCTTGACCCTGGGCTTCAACAGCGCCAGTTGCTGCTCAGAAGTGTTAGATGCACAGATGAAAACAATCGCTGATGTGTTTGTGGGGTTCAGTAACGCCTGCTGTTCCCCTGCTGTGTGTCCGGCAAAAATTACTGCTAGCTACCTAATCATGGTGAAAAAACCTGACATCTCAAAGTGTCTAGTGCTACACATAGATATGAGGCTACACCCTGATTTCTAAGCTGTAAACATTTGAAACGTCAACTTTCAAACCATAAAATGATTAGTCTTTGTCACAAATCTGTAACAAAATAAATGTGACATATTATTACAGATATGCACATGTCGAAAACAAATGCAAACACAAAATCCTACTTATGCTATAGGATACTGATGGTCAACCTTGTCACTCCATAGCTTAGACAAATCCAACTCACATCATGATGACTCCAATGCTGCAATGTTGGAAGTGCATAATGTGGGTTGAACTTTGACAACTGCTGCAGTGCGAAGGTTATACTTCAGTGTTCTTGCCTTTGAAATAAAAGCATACAAGTAAATATAATAATCCAATGTTGATTAAGGGACGTGATGTACACGTGTAATATTGTGCAAACAATGCATGTAGGAATAGTCCTCTTCAACATTACTTATATTTGTGTCATTTTAAAAAATACATATTTGATTAGAAAGTTAACAGCCCATATCATAAAGGTCCTTCATGTAAACATGATAATCGCTTACAAAAATCATGCATTACCTTGGTAAAGTCAATAGTGCATAGTCACAATAGCAAAATATATACCTGTAAGTGGTGCTGAAAGAACGACAACTGATAGAATACGTGAATGATATATATTTATCAGACTGAATAGCGACATCTGTACAATGTCGATATAATACTGTACCTTAACAAAACAGCTGTGTCACACCTCACACTCGTTTTTCTTGTAGCTTGTTATGTAATAGGGCACATGCGTGTATGTTTCATCATAGGTGCATGTTTACTGAGTAAAGCAGTCATGACAACGCCTTTGTGTTGTCGGTACGCTTGCGATGATGAACGATGCGCACCGTGAATGTTAGTCTGCGTCATAAGACGTACAGACGCTCCAATACCCAACGCGTCACAGCAGGAAGCCAGTCTGTGCGTCCAAACAGAGGCGCAACCATACATGCACGTAACCTTTTATAAAGCTAGATAAAAAAAAGGATGTAGTAGTAACGCACACTTTATTGAGGTACAGTATTACATCGCCATTCACCATCTGTGGCTATGCAGTCTCATCTATATATACCTTATCTATCCGTTGTCATGCTTGCAAGTCCACAGTCAGGCATAAATATCTGTTTTCACTCTGCACTATGCACTTTTTAAATTTTCGTTTTGTTAATATAAATGATTGGCACATATTATCAGTATTACATGATGGAAATTTTAGATATTTTTTAAAAAATTGTAGTTATATTATTCACCAAATGTAAAGTTTTATGAATGTCAAAGAAAACTTGTAATGCTGATTATGTTTTTAAGTCAGCCATTCATTGTCTACACAATAAAAATGGTGTACATACTGTTACTTACCCATCATTAATGGATTCTGATGTGTACTTGTATGCTTTTATTTTAAACCGTATAGCAGATTATTTAACCTATTTTAATTGTGGTTTGCATTGCTTTTCAACATGTTAATGTATGCGTTTATGTTTGTAAATTTTTAATTTACATATATTTTTTTAAGTTAAATCATCATCTTATGGTACTAAAGTTTATATTTCTCTTGTTTGGAGTATAGACATTTTTAATTGACACGTAACAAGGAAAATACTTGATATAGTATTTAAACATCCTCCTTGACCCTGGGCTACAACACCGCCAGTTGTAGCTCGGAAGTGCTGTTAGCACAGTCTACACTTGCTCCTGTGTTACTGGGGTTCAGTAATGTCAGCTGTTCCCCTGCTGTGTGAACGGCAAAAAGTCCTGCTGCCTCCACCTGTTCTCTTCTCATCCCTGGGCTACAACACCGCCAGTTGTAGCTCGGAAGTGCTGTTAGCACAGTCTACAACTTGCTCCTGTGTTACTGGGGTTCAGTAATGTCAGCTGTTCCCCTGCTGTGTGAACGGCAAAAAGTCCTGCTGCCTCCACCCTGTTCTCTTCTCATCCCTGGGCTACAACACCGCCAGTTGTAGCTCGGAAGTGCTGTTAGCACAGTTACACTTGCTCCTGTGTTACTGGGGTTCAGTAATGTCAGCTGTTCCCCTGCTGTGTGAACGGCAAAAAGTCCTGCTGCCTCCACCCTGTTCTCTTCTCATCCCTGGGCTACAACACCGCCAGTTGTTGCTCGGAAGTGCTGTTAGCACAGTTACACTTGCTCCTGTGTTACTGGGGTTCAGTAATGTCAGCTGTTCCCCTGCTGTGTGAACGGCAAAAAGTCCTGCTGCCTCCACCCTGTTCTCTTCTCATCCCTGGGCTACAACACCGCCAGTTGTTAGCTCGGAAGTGCTGTTAGCACAGTCTACACTTGCTCCTGTGTTACTGGGGTTCAGTAATGTCAGCTGTTCCCCTGCTGTGTGAACGGCAAAAAGTCCTGCTGCCTCCACCCTGTTCTCTTCTCATCCCTGGGCTACAACACCGCCAGTTGTAGCTCGGAAGTGCTGTTAGCACAGTCACACTTGCTCCTGTGTTACTGGGGTTCAGTAATGTCAGCTGTTCCCCTGCTGTGTGAACGGCAAAAAGTCCTGCTGCCTCCACCCTGTTCTCTTCTCATCCCTGGGCTACAACACCGCCAGTTGTAGCTCGGAAGTGCTGTTAGCACAGTCTACACTTGCTCCTGTGTTACTGGGGTTCAGTAATGTCAGCTGTTCCCCTGCTGTGTGAACGGCAAAAAGTCCTGCTGCCTCCACCCTGTTCTCTTCTCATCCCTGGGCTACAACACCGCCAGTTGTAGCTCGGAAGTGCTGTTAGCACAGTCTACACTTGCTCCTGTGTTACTGGGGTTCAGTAATGTCAGCTGTTCCCCTGCTGTGTGAACGGCAAAAAGTCCTGCTGCCCCCACCCTGTTCTCTTCTCATCCCTGGGCTACAACACCGCCAGTTGTAGCTCGGAAGTGCTGTTAGCACAGTCTACACTTGCTCCTGTGTTACTGGGGTTCAGTAATGTCAGCTGTTCCCTGCTGTGTGAACGGCAAAAAGTCCTGCTGCCTCCACCCTGTTCTCTTCTCATCCCTGGGCTACAACACCGCCAGTTGTAGCTCGGAAGTGCTGTTAGCACAGTTACACTTGCTCTGTGTTACTGGGGTTCAGTAATGTCAGCTGTTCCCCTGCTGTGTGAACGGCAAAAAGTCCTGCTGCCTCCACCTGTTCTCTTCTCATCCCTGGGCTACAACACCGCCAGTTGTAGCTCGGAAGTGCTGTTAGCACAGTCTAACACTTGCTCCTGTGTTACTGGGGTTCAGTAATGTCAGCTGTTCCCCTGCTGTGTGAACGGCAAAAAGTCCTGCTGCCTCCACTCTGTTCTCTTCTCATCCCTGGGCTACAACACCGCCAGCTGTAGCTCGGAAGTGCTGTTAGCACAGTCTACACTTGCTCCTGTGTTACTGGGGTTCAGTAATGTCAGCTGTTCCCCTGCTGTGTGAACGGCAAAAAGTCCTGCTGCCTCCACCCTGTTCTCTTCTCATCCCTGGGCTACAACACCACCAGTTGTAGCTCGGAAGTGCTGTTAGCACAGTCTACACTTGCTCCTGTGTTACTGGGGTTCAGTAATGTCAGCTGTTCCCCTGCTGTGTGAATGGCAAAAAGTCCTGCTGCCTCCACCCTGTTCTCTTCTCATCCCTGGGCTACAACACCGCCAGTTGTAGCTCGGAAGTGCTGTTAGCACAGTCTACACTTGCTCCTGTGTTACTGGGGTTCAGTAATGTCAGCTGTTCCCCTGCTGTGTGAACGGCAAAAAGTCCTGCTGCCTCCACCCTGTTCTCTTCTCATCCCTGGGCTACAACACCGCCAGTTGTAGCTCGGAAGTGCTGTTAGCACAGTCTACACTTGCTCCTGTGTTACTGGGGTTCAGTAATGTCAGCTGTTCCCCTGCTGTGTGAACGGCAAAAAGTCCTGCTGCCTCCACCCTGTTCTCTTCTCATCCCTGGGCTACAACACCGCCAGTTGTAGCTCGGAAGTGCTGTTAGCACAGTCTACACTTGCTCCTGTGTTACTGGGGTTCAGTAATGTCAGCTGTTCCCCTGCTGTGTGAACGGCAAAAAGTCCTGCTGCCTCCACCCTGTTCTCTTCTCATCCCTGGGCTACAACACCGCCAGTTGTTGCTCGGAAGTGTCATTGGCACGGGTACTCACTCCTGCCCAGACTGGTTACAGCACGCCATCTGTTTCCTCTCAGTGTAAACGTCACTTAGCCTCCAATAAGTTGTCCTGTCGTGTTGCGGTCGGGTTAGCCGACTCTATGGTGCTTGGAGTTTAGGTGCTTCCTATGTGTGCTGCGGGATATGCAAATAAAGGCTGTTTCCGTTGTGACAATAGGACAATCACCCACTGTAGTACTGTGGGATTCGGTAACTGCGGCCGGCTCGCGGCCTGTCATCTTAAATTTCCATGGGTACCTTCTGCTACCCGTCCGGGTTCCAGTACCGTCAGCTGGTTCTCCGCAGTGCCTTTGGCCTAGGTGCCTCCATCTCGGTATCCGAGTTCCAGCAATGTCTGCTGGTCCTTGGTAGTGCTTTGGAGCACAGGTACCTCCTGCTTAGTAACCGTGTCCCAGTAACGTCAGCTGGTCCTCGGTTGTGCATTGGCTCTTTTCCTTCTGCTGCCCCTCCGGGTTCCAGCACAGTCAGCTGGTCCTCGTTACTTGCATTGGCTCTTGTACCTTCTGCTACCCGTCCGGGTTCCAGTACCGTCAGCTGGTTCTCCGCAGTGCCTTTGGCCTAGTTGCCTCCATCTCGGTATCCGTGTTCCAGCAACGTCTGCTGGTCCTTGGTAGTGCTTTGGAGCACAGGTACCTCCTGCTTAGTAACCGTGTCCCAGTAACGTCAGCTGGTCCTCGGTTGTGCCATTGGCTCTTTTCCTTCTGCTGCCCCTCCGGGTTCCAGCACAGTCAGCTGGTCCTCGTTACTTGCATTGGCTCTTGTACCTTCTGCTACCCGTCCGGGTTCCAGTACTGTCAGCTGGTTCTCCGCAGTGCCTTTGGCCTAGGTGCCTCCATCTCGGTATCCGAGTTCCAGCAACGTCTGCTGGTCCTTGGTAGTGCTTTGGAGCACAGGTACCTCCTGCTTAGTAACCGTGTCCCAGTAACGTCAGCTGGTCCTCGGTTGTGCCATTGGCTCTTTTCCTTCTGCTGCCCCTCCGGGTTCCAGCACCGTCAGCTGGTCCTCGTTACTTGCATTGACTCTTGTACCTTCTGCTACATTTACAAATTGAAGATTTTTTCAATGCTTTTTTGGGTAATCACTGTGGATCTCCAACAATGAAGACGACGACCCTGATGACCACCCCGAAGAAGATGACGACCACAAGGACGACGAGCATCAAGCCAACCAGCCTAAACACCATCACAAAGAAGAAATAAAAGATTACCAAACAGGACTAAGAAGGTTAAGACAAACTGCAAGATACAGAACAAGAGACTTAAGAACAATAAGCAGAAGATCAAAAAGCAGAAGAACATGAAGTATAAGACCAAAATGAAGAGCAAAATATATGCTCTAAATTCTAAGCAGAAGAAGACTAAGCAGTGTATGGGGGTGAGTCCGTTCCTCCTCGTGGTGCCCCTGGAAAATGCCTGCTGCTGCAGGCTAAACTGAACACGGACAAATACTGTTGTAATTTAAATCTTTTGTGACAGCAAGAACGGAAGGATGAAAAATTCATACTTTGACAGATTACAAGTACAGGATTCTCTGTCACAAATAAGAATATGATGAAGAAGATGAAGTACAATATGAATAAGAATAATAGTTTAATAAGAAGAATATGAGTAATGTTAACAAAAAGATGAATAGCAAGAAGTTTAAGAAGAAGATAAAGAAGGTGAAGATGAAGAATAATTTGATGAAAAAGATGATGCTGCTGAAGATTATGAAGGAGAAAGTGTGTGAAAAGTTAAAAAGGTGAAGAGCATGGAAGTTGTGAAATATACATATTTGCCAAAATAGAAAAAACGTTAACAACATTGTCAATTTATTCGTCAATCCGAACATCTTTAAAAAAAAAAAAAAAATATTTATATGCTATTCCATTTGATTGGGTTAAACATCTATGCCTTTAATGTCTCCTCAACCTTCCCCAATACATTCTACATTACTCTTTGTTGTTTTCCTTCATGTACAATTAACCAACAAGGCAAGAATGTTTTTTTTTTAATTCCGATATTTTGTTCCCATAGACTTACATGGGACTTTCGGTATCGGGTATCGCCGATATTTTAATGGTATCGGCGATACCATTCCGATTCCGATACTTTTGGATATCGGAAAGTATCGCTCAACCCTAGCCATTACCCTTCCGCTATATCTGCCAGTGGCGGCCATGAGATGTCCCGTTTCCTGTGGTCGTGGTTTTAGTTTATAATGTTGTACTGATACTTGTAGTTTGGCTGCGAGTCAGTCTGGTGACAAGTTCACTTTAAAACGATTACATGACGGAAACGGGCAAGTCCGTGCGTGACCAATCGGAAAGGAGGCACTGATGGAGGCTAATCGGTAATAATAGCCTTTCAGATCATCAGCATTAAAACGATTGGGGCCGATGTGCGAAACTTCGCTTCATCCATCACGGCAGTGAAAATTAACTCTTTATTTGGATTGTTTCCTCACTACAAATTAGGATGCCTCCCACACCCCGGCGTGCATGGAAGTCACGAAAAGTGATGGTGCCCTATAATAAACATTTGAAAAGTCCAAAAAAGTATTTATTTTTTGTTACCCTCCCAATTAGGTCCTTAAAAGGGAGGACATCTTTCAAGTGAGGGATTTTTGGTCCCCATAGGATCGAACTAGGTCATGGGGAAGGTTTACCTGCATCATACACTGGATGGAGCAATTTGGATGCCCCCTTTCTCCCAGTGCAAAGAGCAGATTTTTGGCTTTGCACATTTTTTATTTATTTATTTTTGCATTTGTTATTTTCAGCTAATAAATCCCAATGTATTTGACAGCCGGGTGATGCTCTGCATAGGGCTGATTCTTGCACGCTCGCAGATCGCTGTCCGCATGGGTCGTATATTGCAGTCTGGTATTGCTATGATGCCGTATTTACTGCCCTCCATTTTCCTCCTCTGCCATCATCGTATTTCCCCACCAGATTTGGTGCCAGCTGCCTGTTTTCATATCAGGGTGGCACTGGCTATGTACAGAAGATGGTCGGCTTGGTCTGATAATCCACAAGTGTCCCACTGCTCCCCCACCCCCCTGTTATTCATAAGCTGCAGATATTTCACATTTTGTCTCCATGTTCAGGCTTGACTCAGTGACTACATACCGAGCGCACATGATTGACGTGCCGCCGCATTCACTGTAGGGCGGGAGGCTGCCGCTTCTTTTATTGCTGCAAGTAGATTCTTGTTCCCTTTTTTTTTTTTCTTATTTGCAGCCTAGAGGTTTTTCTCTTTTAGACCTTTTTTGTCGGAGGTCAAACAAGAAATAAGAGGGATGCATCCATTAAACACCCAAGTTTCTGTCTATGGGCCATTGCATCATTCTTTATTTTTGCTGCACTTATGACTGCGTGCTATCTTGGGTTTGGGAGAGGTTGACATCCCTTATAGGAGATGGAAACCATATTGGCTAGCAGCGGGTTAGAGTCCGATTGACAGCTTATAGGCTCATATTTACTCTCTCATTCGGTCTGTTAAAGGGGTTGTTTATCTTTAATATGAACCCCAAATGTCTAATATGTTTATCCCATCTTTTGGCCCCTAATTAGATGGAGAACAGAGGTCTCTAACATCCCCTTTTGCAGTAGGTGTAGACCGCGGACCCCAGCTGTAACATCTGAATGTGTCATAAATTACTTTTAAAATGAAACAGGACTTGAATAAATACTTTATCCTGCACGGAATTGAATTTCGGAGCCATTTTACTGAGAATGTCTGTTTGGTGGCGTTCCCCTGTTGTGCCTCCTGGAAATGTATGAGTATGTTACCATTCAACTGGCACTAATTGGACAATATTGGCATGTGTAAGGACATGCGGTAGTTAATATTTTCAGAAATTTCCAGGAGGACTAACAGAGGAATGGCCCAACAAAAAATTTTAAGAAAAGATGCTAATCTCAAAAGGGGTTTGATCAGAACCACCCCTCACCATAACTGTGGCGTTTGGTCTCCTTCATCGCATGACGACACATCCCAGACTGGCGGATTGCATTCTCGCTGCAGAGATGAAATGCATTTCTTGATATTCCAGCACTGGCCCCTCCTGGGGTTGGGTAATTGATGCTTGCACGACCGTGTCCCCCATGTTGTGTGGCCGCTCTTCCATTCCCAGCCCTGAGCAGCGCTCATCGGTGCGTCGTCGTCATTTAGCACCTTTCCAGTTCCAGCACTTGCAGCCATCAATGGTTTCCAGGCAACGATGACGAAGGCTGTAATTGAGTTTGACTGTGCATTGTGTGTTATTTGCTGGGATAAACTCCCGGTGGTTCTCCTGCCCCCACCGCCTGTCTTCTGCTTGGTGCACAGGGCGATGGCGAAACACGGCATCAGGGCTCATTAGCTATCAGGAAAGGGCAGGAGAAGCTGCTGCCAGGCCAGGGATGCCAACCAGACACTGCAAACCCTGCCGCTCCAGGGAGACCCATACTCGCTGCTCTCACACCTGCAAGACAGACAATTTGTAGTTTTTAAATATCAGCTTTACTGCTTTAATTAATTTATTTCTGCCTAAAGATTGTCATCATTCCAATATGCTTTGCGTCTCGATTCTTGGCGGTTTCCAAGATCTCGGCTTATCAGGACTCTAAAGTTTACATTCAAAGCTTTATTACATGGCTCTTACTTCTCACAGCTGGGATTTTGTTAAAGATACCTACATGAGATAATACTCCAGTTTGATACATTGTGGTAGAATGATCAGAACAAAAATTTTGTTGCCAATGTGTTTTGTAGGCGTCAGATCATAAAACTGCATTTATTACCAGTGTGTAACTGTATGAGCGCAATCATGAGTGGTCCTGCATGTTCTATGGGACTGACTGAGATATGAGTGTTGTACTCAACTACACTATATGGAGAAAAGTATGTGCCCCTTCTGCATCCCGGAGCTTTTCTGACCTCTCATTCTACATCTATAGCTATTAATCTGCAGATATAACGGCTCTCACTCTTGTTGGAAGGATTCCTATAAGATTTCGGAGGGGGGGTTTGGGCTCACAATCTCCATTATAGGATGAGGCTGAGGTCTGGGCTCTGTGCAGCCCCTTATGTCCTCCCCTCCATGTCTGTAAAGAGCTTGTGCACTTGGCACAGTAATTGGTACCAAAAAGGGCTAACCCCAATCTGTTCCCACAAAGCTGAAGCTACAATTGTCCACAATGTCATGTGCTGAAGGATTTAAGATTTCTCTTCTCTGGAACCGCCCCCTGACGTCAGCCCATAGCATTATCCTCCTCCACCATCTGTACAAGGGGCACAATGCAGTCAGGGTAATATCCTCCTGGAATCGCCAAACCAAGACTCCTCCATCAGACACAGATAGAGAAGTGTGATCTGTCACTGCACAGAACACGTCTCCTCCAGAGTCCAGTCGTGGCGGCTTTACACCACTCAATCAGACGATCAACATTGTGCTTAGTGATGTACGGCTGCATGCAGATGCTCGGCCATGAAGCTCCCAGCAGGGGCGTAGTGTACAGGTGCAGCTCACAAAATTAGAATATCATCAAAAAGTTTATTTATTTCAGTTCTTCAATACAAAAAAGTAAATCTCATGTATTATATAGAGTCATTACAGAGTGATCTATTTTCATGTGTTTTTCTGTTAATGTTGATGATTATGGATTACAGCCAATGAAAACCCAAAAGTCATCTCAGTAAATTAGAATACTTTATAACACCAGCTTGAAAAAATGATTTTAAAATCTGAAATGTTGGCATACTGAAATGTATGTTCAGTAAATGCACTCAATACTTGGTTGGGGCTCCTTTTGCATCAATTACTGCATCAATGCAGCGTGGCATGGAGGCGATCTGCCTGTGGCACTGCTGAGGGGTTATAGAAGATGAGAGACCTCAGACCCAACAATGCAGACGAGCTGAAGGCTGCTATTAAAGCAACCAGGGCTTCCATAACACCTGATCGCCTCCATGCCACACCGCATTGATGCGGTAATTGATGCACAATAGAATATTTAGGAGGAAGAA
Organism: Oophaga sylvatica; assembly: GCA_033576555.1. Lineage (NCBI taxonomy): Eukaryota > Metazoa > Chordata > Amphibia > Anura > Dendrobatidae > Oophaga > Oophaga sylvatica. Next base: position 379,645,626 of record JARQOD010000001.1, on the reverse strand, counting down.
ATGTCATGGATGGACTTGTTACCCCAGTGGCTCCTATTTACAGGACCGTGCTGATATCGCTGAGCTCTAGACCACCGGCCATTCTGTCACTTGTTAGTAAAGATGGATGGCATGTGCTGGACCAGAGTTCATACCCCGGTGTGAAAGGCCGGAGGTTATACACTTATGGTCCCGTTACACATAGCGACTCACCAGCGATCCCGACAACGATATGCACTTGTCAGGATTGCTGGTGTGTCGCTACATGATCGCAGCGATCAGGACAGCGACTATGCGGGTAGAAGCGACGCACGTCGCTTAGTTACCCACAATGTACCTTAGATACCAGCGCACTTGTGCAGGGAGCTGGTAACCAAGGTACACATCAGGTTTCCAGTCGGCGCTTAGTAACCCGCTGTGTACCTTGGTTACCAGCTTCCCTGCACAAGCGCGCTGGTATCTAACGTACACATTGGTTTTCCAGGCGATGCCCGGCGCATGGAAACCCGATGTTTACCTTTGTTACCAGCTCCAGCTTGCTTATCGCTGGTCTCCCGCCTGTCACACGCAACGATGCGCGCTGGCCAGCGGGAGACCAGCGATCAAAAAATGGTCCAGGACATTCAGCGACGATCAGCGACACCCAGCAGGGGGGCTGATCGTCGCTGAGTGTCACACTAAGCGAGATCGCGGGCTAGGTAGCTGCTGCGTCACAAAATCGGTGTAACGGGGCCTTTAATGGTAGGAGGGGGCGAAGGGCCAGAGGTTACACACTAGAGGGGCCGGAATTTATTCACCGGGGGTGAGGAGTCCTAAAGATCAGTGGTGTGCAATTAATTCCTGAGGGGTCGAAATTAATTCTACTCAATATTAATATCAATATATTATAATTATATTATTGCTAATTATATTATTAACTAGCTGTAGTACCCGGCTTCGCCCGGGTTAATGTACTTAACTGTGCCCTCATCAGGATAGCAACATAGAAGGACAAAGCTGTGGCTGCTACTATATATATATCCTCCCACATACAGGTGATGTGACTTACATCAGTCATTACACCAACATTGGCCAAGCATAGTAACTGAAATCCTATTACCTCACACAAGCTTTCTTATACTGACAATGTCCTCTGTTGCCTATAGTAACCAAACAGAGCTCAATTAATGACCTATGGCAAAATAGAAGCTGAGCTGTGATTGGTTGCTATAGGCAGCCTGATAAATCCCCAGCCAACAGAAAACATTCCCCTCTGGCAGTATATATTACCTCACACATACAAATAATATACAGCTCATGTGACTGACATCTGTCTTATTTCCCTATATGGCAAATTTATAACAAATTGGTCTTGTAGTTTGGCTGGTTATTAATCAGATATTTATTTTTAAAAGATAAAAATACCAGACGTGTGTGTGTTTTTAATGCGCGCAATTTTGAACACGTGGGGTTAAAATGTCGACTCAAAACACAGCCTATGATGCTCCCGGGGTCGAGACGTGCGGGTGTGCAAAATTTCATGCCCGTAAATGCAGATTCCTATGCCGGACATACACACAAGCATTCAGCTTTCTCCCCATTATGTAGATAGGGCCAAAATTGTTTGGCGATTTGGAACGTGCGGGGGTTAAAATTTCCATTCAACACATAGCCTATGATGCTCCTGGGGTTGAGATGTGCGGGCATGCAAAATTTCATGCCCGTAAGTACAACGGTGCAGATTCCTATCCCGGGCCAAAATTATTTGCCTATTTGGAATGCGCGGGGTTAAAATTTCGACTCAAAACCTAGCCTATGACGCTCCCGGGGTCGAGACGTGCGGGTGTGCAAAATTTCATGCCCGTAAATGCAGATTCCTATGCCGGACATACACACAAGCATTCAGCTTTCTCCCCATTATGTAGATAGGGCCAAAATTGTTTGGCGATTTGGAACGTGCAGGGGTTAAAATTTCCATTCAACACATAGCCTATGATGCTCCTGGGGTTGAGATGTGCGGGCATGCAAAATTTCATGCCCGTAAGTACAACGGTGCAGATTCCTATCCCGGGCCAAAATTATTTGCCGATTTGGAATGCGCGGGGTTAAAATTTCGACTCAAAACCTAGCCTATGACGCTCCCGGGGTCGAGACGTGCGGGTGTGCAAAATTTCATGCCCGTAAATGCAGATTCCTATGCCGGACATACACACAAGCATTCAGCTTTCTCCCCATTATGTAGATAGGGCCAAAATTGTTTGGCGATTTGGAACGTGCGGGGGTTAAAATTTCCATTCAACACATAGCCTATGATGCTCCTGGGGTTGAGATGTGTGGGCATGCAAAATTTCATGCCCGTAAGTACAACGGTGCAGATTCCTATCCCGGGCCAAAATTATTTGCCGATTTGGAATGCGCGGGGTTAAAATTTCGACTCAAAACCTAGCCTATGACGCTCCCGGGGTCGAGACGTGCGGGTGTGCAAAATTTCATGCCTGTAAATGCAGATTCCTATGCCGGACATACACACAAGCATTCAGCTTTCTCCCCATTATGTAGATAGGGCCAAAATTGTTTGGCCATTTGGAACGTGCGGGGGTTAAAATTTCATTCAACACATAGCCTATGATGCTCCTGGGGTTGAGATGTGCGGGCATGCAAAATTTCATGCCCGTAAGTACAACGGTGCAGATTCCTATCCCGGGCCAAAATTATTTGCCGATTTGGAATGCGCGGGGTTAAAATTTCGACTCAAAACCTAGCCTATGACGCTCCCGGGGTCGAGACGTGCGGGTGTGCAAAATTTCATGCCCGTAAATGCAGATTCCTATGCCGGACATACACACAAGCATTCAGCTTTCTCCCCATTATGTAGATAGGGCCAAAATTGTTTGGCCATTTGGAACGCGCGGGGTTAAAATTTCGATTCAAAACATAGCCTAGGACGCTTTCGGGGTCGAGACGTGCGGGCGTGCAAAATTTCATGCCCGTAAGTGCGACGGTGCGGATTCCAATCCCGGACAAACATACCCACATACATACACACATACATACATTCAGCTTTATATATTAGATTGTATCACTTAATATTAAGCAGAATTAAGTATGCTGACTTCCTCCTAAATATCGTTTGAACCAGAGTACAGCCCCTTCTATATATCATATGAGCCACCTTATATATGTAAGACCCCTCACACAGCCTCACTATATACATTGCATGAGCCTCACACAGCCTCCCTATATATACTGCAGGAGCCCCACACAGCCTCCCTATATATACTGCAGGAGCCCCACACAGCCTCCCTATATATACTGCATGTGCCTCACACAGCCTCCCTATATATACTGCAGGAGCCTCACACAGCCTCCCTATATATACTGCAGGAGCCTCACACAGCCTCCCTATATATACTGCAGGAGCCCCACACAGCCTCCCTATATATACTGCAGGATCCCACACAGCCTCCCAATATATACTGCAGGAGCCCCACACAGCCTCCCTATATATACTGCATGAGCCCCACACAGCCTCCCTGTATATACTGCATGAGCCCCACACAGCCTCCCTATACAGTCATGGCCAAAAGTTTTGAGAATGACACAAATATTATATTTTCACATGATCTGCTGCCCTCTGGTTTTTATGTGTGTGTTTGACAGATGTTTTTATCACAGACAGAAATATATAATTGCAAACATATGAGTAACAAAAGCTTATATTGACAGTTAGAATGAGTTAATGCAGCAAGTCAATATTTGCAGTGTTGACCCTTCTTCTTCAGGACCTCTGCAATTCTCCCTGGCATGCTCTCAATCAACTTCTGGACCAAATCCTGACTGATAGCAGTCCATTCTTGCACAATCAATGCTTTCATTTTGTCAGCATTTTTAGGTTTTTGTTTGTCCACCCGTTCTTGATGATTGACCACAAGTTCTCAATGGGATTAAGATCTGGGGAGTTTCCAGGCCATGGACCAAAAATCTCTATGTTTTGTTCCCTGAGCCATTTAGTTATCACCTTTGCTTTATGGCAAGGTGCCCCATCATGCTGGAAAAGGCATTGTTGATCGCCAAACTGCTCTTGGAGGGTTGGGAGAAGTTGCTCTTGGAGGACATTCTGGTACCATTCTTTATTCATGGCTGTGTTTTTAGGCAAGACTGTGAGACAGCCGATTCCCTTGGCTGAGAAGCAACCCCACACATGAATGGTTTCAGGATGCTTAACAGTTGGCATGAGACAAGACTGGTGGTAGCGCTCACCTTGTTTTCTCCGAATGAGGCGTTTTCCTGATGTCCCAAACAATCGAAAAGGGGATTCATCAGAGAAAATAACTTTACCCCAGTCCTCAGCAGTCCACTGCCTGTACCTTTTGCAGAATATCAGTCTGTCCATGATGTTTTTTCTGGAGAGAAGTGGCTTCTTTGCTGCCCTCCTTGAGATCAGGCCTTGCTCCAAGAGTCTCCGCCTCACAGTGCGTGCAGATGCACTCACACCTGCCTGCTGCCATTCCTGAGCAAGCTCTGCACTGCTGGAAGCCCGATCCCGCAGCTGAAACACTTTTAAGAGACGGTCCTTGCGCTTGCTGGTCTTTCTTGGGCGCCCTGGAGCCTTTTTGGCAACAATGGAACCTCTCTCCTTGAAGTTCTTGATGATGCGATAGATTGTTGACTGAGGTGCAATCTTTCTAGCTGCGATACTCTTCCCTGTTAGGCCATTTTTGTGCATTGCAATGATGACTGCACGTGTTTCTTTAGAGATAACCATGGTTAACAGAAGAGAAACAATGATGCCAAGCACCAGCCTCCTTTTAAAGTGTCCAGTGGTGTCATTCTTACTTAATCATGACAGATTGATCTCCAGCCATGTCCTCATCAACACCCACACCTGTGTTAATGGAGCAATCACTGAAAAGAGGTTAGCTGGTCCTTTTAAGGCAGGGCTGCAATGATGTTGAAATGTGTTTTGGGGGATAAAGTTAATTTTCTAGCCAAATATTGACTTTGCAAGTAATTGCTGTTAAGCTGATCACTCTTTATAACATTCTGGAGTATATGCAAATTGCAATTAGAAAAAGTGAAGCAGTAGACTTTGTAAAAATTAATATTTGTGTCATTCTCAAAACTTTTGTCCATGACTGTATATACTGCACAAGCTCCACACAGCCTCCCTATATATACTGCACGAGCCCCACACAGCCTCCCTATATATACTGCACGAGCCCCACACTGCCTCCCTATATATATACTGCACAAGCCCCACACAGCCTCCCTATATATACTCCACAAGCCCCACACAGCCTCCCTATATATACTGCACGAGCCTCACACAGCCTCCCTATATATACTGCACGAGCTCACACAGCCCCTATTATACTGCACGAGCCCACACTGCCTCCCTATATATATACTGCACAAGCCTCACACAGCCTCCCTATATATACTGCACGAGCCTCACACAGCCTCCCTATATATACTGCACGAGCCTCACACAGCCTCCCTATATATACTGCACGAGCCCCACACTGCCTCCCTATATATACTGCACAAGCCCCACACAGCCTCCCTATATATACTGCACGAGCCCCACAGTCTCCCCCATATACTGCATGAGCCCACACAGCCTCCCAATGCTCCGCACGAGGCCCTCATAGCGTTCCCATGTGCAGCACAACACCCCCATAGCCTGCCTATTCCCACCCAAACACATGATAAAAAATGAACACCATATACTCTCCTTTGTCCCGTTCCCTGGCGCTCTGCTTGTCTCACTGCTTCCGGTGCGCTGACTCTCCGAAACGCAGCACACAGCTGACGCAATGAAATGACGTCATCGCGTCAGCTGTTTCACACTCTGATTGGCGGAGGAATTGGATGGAGATCCCTCTTCCACCAATGCAGTCAGCGGCGCTTATGGAGACAACG
>JARQOD010000001.1:379529619-379639646 GCA_033576555.1 Oophaga sylvatica | reverse complement strand
CCAAAATGTTGGCGTTTTGGAACTGCGGGGTTAAAAAATTTCTTTCAACACATAGCCAGGGCTCCTGGTTGAATGTTGGGCAGCAAAATTTCACCCTAATAAAACGTGCAAAATCCTATCCCGGCCAAAAATTTATTTGCCGATTTGAATCCGGGGTTAAAAATTCACTCAAACCTACCTATGACCCCCGGGGTCAGACGGGGGGTGTGCAAAATTTCATGCCTGAAATGCAGTCCTATCCGACAACACACAACTTCAGCTTCTCCCATTATGTGATAGGCCAAAATTTTTTGGCCTTTGGGTGGGGGGGGTTAAAATTTAATCAACACATAGCCAAGATGCCCGGGTTGAATGTCGGGCGCAAAATTTCATCCCCTAAGTCCCAACGTGAGATTCCTACCCGGCCAAAAATTATTTGCCATTTGGAATGCGGGGTTAAAATTTCGACTCAAAACCTAGCCTATGACGCTCCCGGGTCGAGACGTGGGGGGGGAAAAATTTCATGCCCTAAATGCAATTCCATGCCGGACATACCACAACATTCGGGTTTTTCCCCCCCATTATTAGAAGGGCCAAAATTGTTTGGTTTTTTGGGAAAACGCGCGGGTTAAAATTTTTTTTTTCAAAACATACCTGGGACGCTTTCGGGTCGAACGGGGGGCGTGCAAAATTCATGCCCGTAATGGGGGGGGTGCGGATTCCCCCCCCGGGGACAAAAAACCCAAAAATACAACACAAAAACATACTTTTAGCTTTAAAAATTTTTTGATTGTATCATTTTAAAATTAAGCAAATTAAGTATGCTGACTTCCTCCTAAATATCTTTAAACCCAAATTTACACCCCCTTTCCCATAACAATGACCACCTTATAATGAAAAACCCCTCCACACCCCCCCTAATACATTGCATGACCTCACACAGCCCCCCCTTATATACGCAGGACCCCAAACCCCAGCCCCCCAATTATACTAAAGGAGCCCCACACAGCCCCCTAAAATACTAAAAGGCCTCACACGGGCCCCCCAAATTTAACGCAGGCCCACAAAAGCCTCCCATATATATGCAGGGGCCTCACAACCCCCCCTATATTTTACTGCAGGAGCCCCACACAGCCCCCATATAACTGCAGGATCCCCCACAGCCCCCCCAATAAAAACGCAGGAGCCCCACCAGCCCCCCCCTATATATACGCAGGGACCCCCACACACCCCCCCCTTTTAACTGCAGACCCCCACAGCCCCCTAAAAAATCAGGGGCCCAAATTTTTTTTAGAAGACAAAAAATATTTTTTTTCACATGTCTCTGCCCTCGGGTTTTTTTTGTGTGTGTTTGACAATTTTTTTTTCCAGACAAAAATAATTTGAAAACAAAATAGTAAAAAAAACTTATTTTTCATTAGAATGATTAAAAGCAGCAAGAAAAAATTTGCAGTTTTTTACCCTTTTCTTCTTCAGGACCTCTGAAATTTCCCTCCCGGGCATGCTCCAATAAAATTCTGGCCCAAAATTTCCGGGCCTGAACATCCATTTTTGCACAACAATGTTTTCATTTTGCCATTTTTTTTTTTGTTTGTCCCCCCTTTTTTGATGATTGCCCCAAGTTCTCAAAGGGGTTTAAAATCGGGGAAATTTTTTCCCGGCCATGGACCAAAATCTTTTTTTTTTTTGTTCCCGAGCCATTTTTTATCACCTTTGTTTTATGGCAGGTGCCCCATCATCTGGAAAAGGCATTGTTGATCCCAAATCCCCTCTTGGGGGGGTTGGGAAATTTGCTCTTAGGACTTTGGGGGTACCATTCTTTATTGGGGGCCCTGTTTTTTTTGGGGAAAGACTGTGAGCCCACCCTTTTTCCCCTTTTTGGCTGAGAAGAAAACCCCACAATGGGGGGTTTCAGGTTTTTTAAAACAGTTGGCTGAGACAAGACTGGTTACGCCACCTTTTTTCTCCGAAGGGAGGCGCCGTTCCCCCCAAAAAACAAAAAGGGGGGTTCATAAAAAAATAATTTTCCCCCCTCCCACATTCCACTGCCTGTACCTTTTCAGAATATAAACCTGCCATGATTTTTTTTTTGGGGAAAAGGGTGGCTTTCTTTGCTCCCCCCTTTGGGAATCGGGGCCTTGCTCCAAGAGCCCCCCGCCCCCCCGTGCGGCAGATGCACTCACACCTCCCCTGCGGGCCTTTCCCCTGAGCAAGCTCTGCACTCTTGGAAACCCGATCCCGCACTGAAACACTTTAAGAGACGGTCCTTCGCTTCGGGGGCTTTCTGGGCCCCCTGGAGCCTTTTTGGCCAAAAGGGGAAACCCCTCTCCTTGAAGTTCTTGATGAAACGATGATTTTTGACTGAGGCAATCTTTCCCCTGCGATACTCTTCCCTTTTTTGGGGCCTTTTTTTTCTTTTCAATGATTGCACTGTTTCTTTGGAAAACCATGGTTAAAAAAAGAAACAATGTGGGCCCAAACCCCACCCCTTTTTTAAAATGTCCAGTGGTGTTCCTTTTTTTTTTTAAACCCGAAAATTTTACTCCCCGCCATGTCCTCTCAACCCCCACCGGGGGTTAAGGGGAAAACCCGAAAAAAAGGGGGTTTCTGGTCCTTTTAAGGCAGGCGCAATGATGTTGAAAGGTTTTTTTGGGGGGTAAAGTTAATTTTCTAGCCAAATATTGACTTTTCAAGTAATTGCGTTAAAACGATCACTCTTTATAATTCTGGAGTATAAAGCAAATTGCAATTAAAAAAAGGGAAGCATAGACTTTGTAAAAATTAATATTTGTGTCTTTTCAAAACTTTTTTTCCATGACTGTATATACTGCACAAAACTCCACACACCTCCCTAATATACTGCACCCACCCCACACAGCCCCCTATAATACGCACGACCCCCCCAAAAATGCCTCCCTATAAATATTTCACAACCCCACACAGCCTCCCTATATAAAACTCCACAAGCCCCCAAAAGCCCCCTAAAAATACGCCCGACCCAAACCCCCCAAAAGACACCTCCCCCAATTATATACGCACGAGCCCCCACCTGCCCCTAATAAAAAACCACAAGCCCCACACACCCCCATATATACGCACAGCCCACACACCCCCCCATAAAAATGCACGAGCCTCACACAGCCCTCCCAAAATAACGCACGACCCCCCCACTCCTCCCTAAATATAGCACCAAAAAACCCCCACAGCCTCCCTATATATACTGCACGAGCCCCACAGTCTCCCCAATACTGCATGACCCCCACACAGCCCCCCAATGCTCCGCACGGGGCCCTCATAGCGTTCCCATGTGCAGCACAACACCCCCTTTAGCCGCCTATTCCCACCCAAACACATGATAAAAAATAACACCATATACTCTCCTTTGCCCCTTCCCTGGCCTCTCTTGTCTCACTCCCTCCGTGCGCTGACTCTCCGAAACCAGCACACAGCTGACGCAATGAAATGACGTCATCGCGTCAGCTGTTTCACACTCGATTGGCGGAGGAATTGGATGGAGATCCCTCTTCCACCAATGCAGTCAGCGGCGCTTATGGAGACAACGGCGACAGTGATCAGACGGCACGATGCGGCCTGTGGACCTCTGTTTTCCAGCCTCTCGGCTGTCTCGATCCGCAGGCCGACTGAGCCAAAGGCCGGATGTGACCCGCTGGTCTCACTTTGCCCAGGTCTGCTATAGACTATAAATGTGTGTCTACTGATCTTGTAATCAATCACAGCGATGAGATCACCAGCTATCACACTTATTTTGTGCCGATGATGAATGTTGTTCATGGTCAGTTATGCATCCTGCGTATTCTCTGACCGTTGGCTCAGCGTGTGCTCTTGTGCGCTGTGCTAGTATTGGATAGGAAAAAGACAAGGTGGAGGCACAACCCCAAAATATAAGAATAAGGGCTCAACCTGGAGTATGTCAAGTATGATTAGAACAAGAAAAAAAAAAAGAGGACATACTATGCACCAGGGAACTCCAATATATCAAACAAAAATCAGTTTTATTGAAACTACAATACAATACAACACACTGAACAATTAAAACAATTAAAAATGAGCAAACAATCCCAAAAAGGGGTACATAGCTCCCTGAAACCCATGTGGCTGTGTAAATATAGGAAATACATATGCAATAGTATAAATATGAAAAACGTGTTGCACAAGGTTATATGTATGCATGTAAGCCTAACCAATCCCCATATAAATGGCTGAAAATATGGTCACATAACAATAATATAGGCTGCTCTTACACCAAAATTATGATAAAATATGATAACAACAATATATGTGTTAGATGACAAAATAGATGGCACCAATAACAAAATAAGCCCAAAAGGGTCGATACCGTAGAAATAATCCTATGAATATATAGTATATCAACATGCAAAAAATAGAGCGCCCATAAGGTCTGTGACCTGGTAAGCTGGAGAAATACCCATAGAAAAATGACCAGAATGTTTACCAAGCCTGTGGGGGAGGAAAGAGAAGGGTTCAGGGAGGGCAAAGCCCAACGCGTGTCGCCACTACCGTGGCTTCATCCGGAGCGTGGCGACACGCGGTGGGCTTTGCCCTCCCTGAACCTTCTCTTTCCTCCCCCACAGGTGGTAACATTCTGGTCATTTTTCTATGGGTATTTCTCCAGCTTACCAGGTCACAGACCTTATGGGCGCTCTATTTTTTGCATGTTGATATACTATATATTCATAGGATTATTTCTACAGGTATCGACCCTTTTTGGGCTTATTTTGTTATTGGTGCCATCTATTTTGTCATCTAACACATATATTGTTGTTATCATATTTATATCATAATTTTTGTGTAAGAGCAGCCTATATTATTGTTATGTGACCCTATTTTTCACCATTATATGGGGATTGGTTAGGCTTACATGCATACATATAAACCTTGTGCAACACTTTTTCATATTTATACTATTGCATATGTATTTCCTATATTTACACAGCCACATGGGTTTCAGGGAGCTATGTACCCTTTTTGGGGATTGTTTGCTAATTTTTTAATTGTTTTTAATTGTTCATGTATTGTATTGTAGTTTTCAATAAAACTGATTTTTGTTTGATATATTGGAGTTCCCTGGTGCATAGTATGTCCTTTTTTTTTTTTCTTGTTCTGTGCTAGTATTGGGTCGCTGGGGGTTCATGGCTGTTTGGTGTCTGCACTGGGAGTGACTTCATTCACATAATGTGCCGCAGACGCAGCCTGACTAACAGGATTGTGCACATTGAATACACTTGTAGCAGACCCTCACTGTGAGCAGCCTCCACTATACATTCATATACCATTGCTGATAACAGACGATCCTTGCTGGACCCACATTTAATTCCATCCAGAAACCCCACAGTCAGGGCGCGGTTGACCCTCCTGGCAGCTCACATGGGTTTCTAGCTGCAGTTTGCTGAGCTCCACTTCCGCACATGCATTTCATTGAGGCTTTGTATCCCATAGCAGCCACATCAATGGCCCCGTCTCCCTCAGAACTGTCGGTTTGTTTGGCCACAGAAGCGGGAACAGAAAACATTTTTATTTATTTTTTTATTTTTGGGCTATTTTAAGAACATGTTTTAAAATTTGTGGGGTCATTTAACCCTATTACAGCTTTTGCAATTTGGCATAAGCAGGTTGGGAAGCCCAACGAGTTATTGAAGCCGTGCAAACCGCTGCTGCTGTTGGACTCAACGGCCCATGATCGGCCATGCCGTGATCAAAGCGGCAATCTGCAGTCCCACACGCCCTTTGTCCTCGTCATTTTAGGCGCACCGTTGGAGCGCCACGCTGAAGGATGTGGAAGCGGTGATGTCACAGTTGCATGGCACCATGGAAACTTGTGACGTGATGATGACGTGGCAGCGCAGGGAAGACTGGACTGCTTCTTCCTGACATTCATCTGCATACAGATCACTGATGATGGCCGACGTTACGTGTCACCTGCTTATACCAGAATGGAAGGACAGGACAAATGTGATTCACCACCAAAGAAAAGATGGAAAGGTCCCCTCTCCGGAATGACAGCGCAGAAGGTTATTAGCATCCATTATGTCACGTGCTGGATAATGAATGCTGCTCCCATCCGGCAGCGTGAGAGATCGGAGGTTTTTGCAACATAGCAAGGCAGCACATTCCTGTGATGAACCATCGCTTGGTGGGGGTTTGAGTATTCGTAATCTATAGCTCTAGGGTGTAATGGCCGTTTGGGTCACATTCACTTGAATATGAGCTGAGCTGCAGTACAGGAGAACGACCACTTTACAGTGTATGGAGCCGTGCTCTCCGGATCCTGTTCTGCGGCGTCCCCTCTTATTCTTTTTCTCTACACAGCGGCGCCTCCTACCCTAGTCAGCTACTTCTCACAATTTGCAGTCTGCGCCATAGTGAGTATGTTTACTGCAGTTTCACTGCACAGCCAAGTGGCTGGGGGGGCGCCACTGAATGACGGATCAAATGTAAGAGGACGTAGCACTAAATCAATAGTGAATACGAATAAGACTCTATGTAACATATCTCATCAGACAAATATGCCTCTTCTCCACATATGAGCCACTTATCCTCCTCCTTCCTGCTTCCTAAACTTGTCATCCACTCTGAAAAAAACAGATATGGACTGCCAGCTCACTGAGGTGTGAGATTACAGCTGCCTGTTTATACTGTATGAAGAGGAAGGAGAACGAGTGAGAAATCAGGCAGAAAGGTGGCACTGAGCTTTCTAACAAGTCTTTTACTTCACCCTAGAGCTGGATGCGCAGCTACACATATCAGTATTGCTGTACATATTGCTACATGCTACTGCTACTTCTGAACATGTCCTACATGGAGACAGGAGAGCAGAATCCCTTATGTCTGTGTGTACTGTGTATGGGAGACATCATGGCAGCTAGTCTTCGAGGGAAAACTGGTGAAATGCAGGATACAAGTCCTGTAATGGCCATGTACACACACTGGATTTGTAGTTATAAGAAGAATCCAAGAGTAGAGAGCCTTTCTAGCAGAAGTAATGGGTGATACATAAGATGTGTCTCTTGGCGACATTTTTACATTTTGCTTTAAATCTTCTTTCCGTTTGCAGATGTGCCCCCAGCCGAGCAGGAAAAGACTGTTCGTGCAGAAGCTGCGGCAGTGCTGTGTACTCTCGATTTTGTCTCTGACCCACTGAGTGACCTGAAAATGGAAGGAAGTGAAGAGAGCGGCGCTGACGAGATGGTGGAATACATCACCCACAATCGCAACGTCATCACAGAACCAATCTACCCTGAGGTCGTTCACATGGTGAGCCCTCCAGAGAGTGACCAGGGCAGCAGCCATACAACACCGAAAAGCCTCCCCCGAGACGTCATGTGACACCCGTGACATGCTGTCATGAATGGAAATGTTCCATCTAACCTCTTGGTTCCAGTCACTGAGAGTAAATCAAAAGGGAACCTGTTACAATTAAATTACTATCAATCTATCCGCACCACAGCAGAGTGAGCTGGGAGATTGATATTTTATGTAAAAAGATATAATAGAGCTTTTAGCTCAGGAGTCCATAGGCGGGACTGGCATCCTGCCGTGCAGCCAGAGTTCATCATAGATTAGTTCCGCCACTGGACTCCTAATCTATGATAAACTCTGGCAGCATGGGCAGGTTCAGTGCCCGGCTACTGGGCTCCTGAGCAAGAATTGACCGCTTGCTCTGGATGCATGCTCCTTCAGGAATCCGTCAGTCACTGATTAGAGCCACCCAGAGGACTCCTAAGCTTTTTTTTTTTTTTGTCATCTGAATCCCAATATCAGGCCTTTACACACACCACCTGGCATTAAGCCACAGTGATTAGTATCAAAGTCTTGATAGATATGACTTGGTTTCAGAGACCATAGATATTCTCTGACTAAGTAACTCATCCATGTGTTGTTTCTTTTTCCAAGTTTGCAGTGAACATGTTCCGGACGTTACCTCCATCCTCCAATCCGACAGGAGCAGAGTTTGACCCGGAAGAAGATGAGCCAACGTTGGAGGCCGCATGGCCTCACTTACAGGTATTGGCCCTTAACTCTGTCCCAGACTCGTGAGCTCAGCTTATAAGGGGGGCGGAAAATAAAAGGCTGATAACTGAGGACAATAAATTGAATTCAACCCCAGACGGAACATATTCTAGAAATTAATGCTTGCAAAAATCTGCACAGCCTTCGGACTCCCCCAAAACTCAGCACATGCCATCGATATGTCACATTCCTATTTGAATGTCTGTCATGGTGGATTTGCTTTTATTAAAAGTTTGCGAATAGAAATTTTTCTGTCACTTCATTGTTTAATTTTTGTTATCCGTTTCTTTCAGCTTGTGTATGAATTTTTCTTGAGATTCCTGGAATCCCCCGACTTCCAACCCAATGTAGCAAAGAAATACATTGATCAGAAGTTTGTTCTTCAGGTTTGGAGGTTTTTTTTTTTTGCTTTTTTGTGTCTACAAAGTTTTGTTTTCTTTTTTGTCTTATTTTTTTTTCTAATTCCCTAGTTATTGGAGCTCTTTGACAGTGAAAGATCCCAGAGAGAGGGATTTCCTGAAGACGACTCTCCCCGAATCTATGGGAAGTTCTTGGGTCTCCGGCTTACATCAGGAAACAGATCAATAATATATATTTATAGGTAGGTGTGGAAGGCAGTGTGGGTTGTCGAAACCTTTAACTGGGCGCCTCAGCGGAGAATATGTGCCATATTCCTGATTACTACGTTTTCAGATTCTCATAGCCAGACCATGGAAATAGCACCCTGTGTAATGTCTCCGTATAGCGAGGCCGAGGAAGCGCTGATGGAATATCGTCTTTCCTTCTGGAGATGGGAAAACTCAAAGGGTCCACCTACAAACTTTTAATTTGCATGTATTTGGAGCTAAAAAATATTTTTGCCATTGGGTTTCTTTAAAATGTTTGCACTGTTTTAGATTTTACAGTCTGTTTTCCTGCACATTCACTTGGTGTTGTCAGTCGTTATAAATCATCTGAGAGGAGCTCAGAAAAAGATGGATGAAAGCACTAGAATGAGTGAACACCAACGGCTATAAGAAGCCAAATGGTGCAACATTTTTTTGAAACCAAATTGCAAAAATAATTTTTAGCCCCAAATACATGTACAGGTCCTTCTCAAAAAATTAGCATATAGTGCTAAATTTCATTATTTTCCATAATGTAATGATTACAATTAAACTTTCTATATTTTTAGAATCATTACACACCAACTGAAATTTGTCAGGTCTTTTATTGTTTTAATACTGATGATTTTTGGCATACAACTCCTGAAACCCAAAAAACCTGTCTCAAAAAATTAGCATATCAAGAAAAGGTTCTCTAAACACCTATTACCCTAATCTTCTGAATCAACTAATTAACTCTAAACACATGCAAAAGATTCCTGAGGCTTTTAAAAACTCCCTGCCTGGTTCATTACTCAAAACCCCCATCATGGGTAAGACTAGCGACCTGACTGATGTCAAGAAGGCCATCATTGACACCCTCAAGCAAGAGGGTAAAGCCCAGAAAGAAATTTCTCAACAAATAGGCTGTTCCCAGAGGCTGTATCAAGGCACCTCAATGGGAAGTCTGTTGGAAGGAAACAGTGGCAGAAAACGCTGTACAAACGAGAAGAGTGACCGGACCCTGAGGAAGATTGTGGAGAAGGACCGATTCCAGACCTTGGGGACCTGAGGAACATGGACTGAGTCTGGTGTAGAAACATCCAGAGCCACCGTGCACAGGCGTGTGCAGGAAATGGCTACAGGTGCCGCATTCCCCAGGTAAAGCCACTTTTGAACCATAAACAGCGGCAGAAGCGCCTGACCTGGGCTACAGAGAAGCAGCACTGGACTGTTGCTAAGTGGTCCCAAGTACTTTTTTCTGATGAAAGCAAATTTTGCATGTCATTCGAAATCAAGGTGCCAGAGTCTGGTGAAGACTGGGAGAAGGAAATGCCAAAATGCTGAAGTCCAGTGTCAAGTACCCACAGTCAGTGATGGTGTGGGGTGCCATGTCACTGCTGGTTGGTCCACTGTGTTTCATCAAGGCAGGGTCAATGCAGCTAGCTATCAGAGATTTTGGAGCACTTCATGCTTCCATCGCTGAAATGCTTTATGGGATAAGATTTCATTTTCAGCACGACCTGGCACCTGCTCACAGTGCCAAAACCACTGGTAAATGGTTTTACTGACCATGGTATTACTGTGCTCAATTGGCCTGCCAACTCTCCGACCTGAACCCCATAGAGAATCTGTGGGATATTGTGAAGAGAAAGTTGAGAGACGCAAGACCCAACACTCTGGATGAGCTTAAGGCCGCTATCGAAGCATCCTGGGCCTCCATAACACCTCACAGTGTCACAGGCTGATTGCCTCCATGCCACGCCGCATTGAAGCAGTCATTTCTGCAAAAGGATTCCCGACCAAGTATTGAGTGCATAACGAACTTTATTATTTGATGTTTTTTTTTGTTTGTTTTTAAAAACACTTTTATTTTATTGACGTTGAAATATGTTTAATTTTTTGAGACAGGTTTTTTGGGTTATCAGATTGTTAGCCAAAATCATCAGTATTAAAACAATAAAAGACCTGACAAATTTCAGTTGGTGTGTAATGAATCTAAAATATATGAAAGTTTAATTGTAATCATTACATTATGGAAAATAATGAAATTTAGCACTATATGCTAATTTTTGAGAAGGACCTGTAATATAAATGGGAAAAAAAAAGTATTTATTTCCCAAAAAATTATTGGTGCATATAATTGCACATCAGTTCCTGTGAATGAGAGATTAAATATGAAATCTTTACTGATGTATAAAAAGTGTAGTTTGAGAAGAAAATGATACATCAATGGTAAATGGAAACCAAACACATCAACCAACCGAGGCTGATTCAAAATCACCCCAATAATCAACATACAAAAAATGAAACCCCAGGTGATCTGATTTGTGTGAATTTCATCACTGCGACACTGTGTCTCAGTAGTGTGTGTGCCCCCTTGTCTGTGGCACTCCTGATGTCTGGCCATGCTCCTGATAAGGTGGGGATGTGTCCTGGATAGTCTATGCCTCTACCTCGCGTCGTCTAATGCACCGATACATCATGGCCCTGAGTTTCTCAGGTGGATTCAGGTCTGGCGGACGTGATGGCCGTTACAGGGATCAGTACCTTTGTCATCTGGAACTTCCTACACACTCTGGTCGCAGGAGGCCGACATTGTCCTGCAACAGGCGGGGCCCAGGTCCTCTGCACCAGAGGAAGGTCTGAAAGTGGCTCCCTTGCCAGTCCAGGTACTGGTGATTATCATGTAGCTGTTATGTGATCCTCGAAGGGTATGCCTCTTGAGACCATCACTAACCCACCCAACTGATCATGCAGGAACATAATGTTCCAAACTTTTTACATCACAGTTGAGCTCAAGTTCACACATACAGTTGTGCTCAAAAATTTACATACCACGGCTTTCTTGGCCTTTTTCCTTAAGAGAATATGAATGATAACACCAAAACTTTTTCTCCACTCATGGTTAGTGGTTGGTTGAAGCCATTTATTGTCAAACTACTGTGTTTTCTCTTTTTAAATCATAATGACAACCCAAAACATTCAAATTACACTGATCAAAAGTACACATTCCCTGGTGATTTTGGCCTGATAACATGCACAGAAGTTGACACAAATGGGTTTGAATGGCTATTAAAGGTATCCTCACCTGTGACCTGTTTGCTTGTAATCAGTGTGCATAAAAGCTGAGTGAGTTTCTGGGATCCAGACAGACTCTTACATCTTTCATCCAGCCACTGACATTTCTGGATTTGAGTCATGGGGAAAGTAAAAGAATTGTCAACGGACTACGGGAAAAGGTAGTTGAACTGTATAAAACAGGAAAGGGACACAAAAATATATCTAAGGAATTTATAATGCAAGTCAGCAGCGTTCAAACTGTGATTAACAAATGGAAACTCAGGAGCTCTGTAAAAACAAAACCACAGTCAGGTAACCAACAATAATTTCGTCCACAACTGCCAGGAAAATGGTTCGGATGCAAAGAAAAACCCACAAATAACAGCTGAAATACTGACTCACTAAGAAAACTAGCATGTGGCTGTTTCAAGATGCACAGTAAGGAGGCTCTTGAAGAAAATGGGCTGCATGGTCGAGTTGCCAGAAGAAAGCTATTACTGCACAAATGCCACTAAGTATCTCGCCTACAATACGCAAAACACACAGAGACAAGCCTCAAAACTTCTGGAACAAGGTAATTTGGAGTGATGACACCACAACCATAAATGTTACATTTGGAGAGAGTCAACAAAGCCTATGATGAAAGGAACACCATTCCACTGTAAAGCAAGGAGGCGGATTGCTGCTGTTTTGGGGAATGTGTTGAGCTACAAAGGCACAGGAAACTGGTCAAAGTTGAAGGAAAGATGAATGCAGCATGTTAATCAGCAAACAGTGGAGGCAAATTTGCAATCATCAGCCCGAAGTTACGTATGGGACATACTGGACGTTCCAACATAACAACAATCCAAAACACACGGCCAAGTTGACCTGTCATTGGCTACAAGCAAACAAAGTGAAGTTCTGGAGTGGCCATCTCAGTCTCCTGACCTCAGTATCATTGAGCCACCTGGGGAGATCTCAAGTGCGCAGTTCATGCTAGCAGCCCAGGAATTTACAGAACTGAGGCTTTTTGCCAAGAAGAGTGGGCAGCTTTACCATTTGAGAAAAAAAGAACCTCATCCACAACTACCACAAAAGACTTCAAGCTGTCATTGCTGTTAAGGAGGCAATACACGGTATTAAGAAATTAGTTATGTTCCTTGGAGTGATGGATATAAAATCTGTTTCTATAATGTCCTTCCTGTTTCAGGGAAAACTAAAGAACTTGGAGACTTGGGACTTACAGTGGTTGTGGAAAGTATACCGACCCCTTTAAATTTTTCACTCTGTTTTCATTGCAGCCATTTGGTAAATTCAAAAAAGTTCTTTTTTTTTCTCATTAATTACACTCTGCACCCCATCTTGACTGAAAAAAATAGAAATGTAGAAATTTTTGCAAATTTATTAAAAAAGAAAAACGAAATATCACATGGTCATAAGTATTCAACCCTTTGCTCAGACACATATATTAAACTGAACCTGGCACCACATTTTTGGCCTACCAGCTAAAAATATCAGTCAATTGAGTGTCAGCTATGCATTCCCCAACTATTTCTGAAACCCCCAGACTCCCCATGTATCACCCATAAATGCCTTTATTATTTCTCCCGTGCTGTATGTTAACCAGTTTGTCCGATGGCTTTGTCTCTGTTCCCTCACTCCACCCCTCCTCGGCTGCTGTACGCAATATTTGCTGTAATATCCCAGATCGCATACAGATCTCGCACGTGCGCATTGAAATGGTATTTCGCGCATGCCAGTATGCTTTGCCCAACTGCGGCAAAGCCGAAAAGAATAGTGCGTATCCATTTCCTTGTGATCCTCCTTGAGATGGTTCTACTCCTTCACTGGAATACAGCTATGTTTAATTAAACTGATAGGACTTGATTGGTAAAGGCACACACCTGTCTATATAAGACCTCACAGCTCACAGTGCACGTCAGACCAAATGAGAATCATGAGGTCAAAGGAACTGGCCAAGGAGCTCAGTCAGAATTGTGGCAAGGTACAGATCTGGCCAAGGTTACAAAAGAATTTCTGCAGTAATCAAGGTTCCTAAGAGCACAGTGGCCTCCATAATCCTTAAATGGATGAAGTTTGAGACCACCAGAAGTCTTCCTAACCTGACCGTCCAGCCAAGATGGGGCAGAGTGTACATTAATAAGAAAAAAAAATAACTTTTTTAAAATTTACCAAATGGCTGCAATGAAACAGTGAAAAATTTAAAGGGTCCGAATACTTTCCGTACCCACTGTATCTTTCATAATGTTTATTTGCACATGGATGTACAGATTGCCGTATTCAGCTTAAACTAACACAATAGATACTTGCTAACTGCTGTGTGGTCTGGAACAAGGAGGGGAAGGGAGTTTGGTTGGGTGTTGTCTTTTGCTGTATGTTTGAAAAATTCAATAAAATTTTATCTGATTTATAAAAATAGGTATGTGAACTTTTGATCAGGGTCATGTAGATGTTTTGGAGTGGAGAAAAAGGTTTGATGTTATCATTCATATTACAGTTCTCACAACTGTACAGGTGACTGTAGAAAACAAGGTACCACTGCAGACCTGCAAATACCAAGGTTTCCGGCGAATGTCATTCAGTGTGCTCGGCGCTGGGCTTTGTGCACAGATCCCACTTGAAGACTTTGGGCTCCATGGCCCTCCTTCCAGTAGTCGCTGGAGGTCATTTTGTGTGGCTCTGGCAGTTTTTGTGTTTCTCCTCTCACAAAGGAGCGGATACCAGTAATGCAGTTGGGCTGATGTTTTTCTTCGGCTCTGGCTCTCCTCATGCGTCCTGGTGTCTCCTCCGCGCTCTTGAGACTTTGCTGGGACACTTGAAGCCTTGCGTGAAGGAACTGGACTCCCTGTAAAGCTGAATGGGTGCTGGGCATCACCTCATAGTACCTGTAGTGAAAAGCTAGATAAGAATCGGAAGGAGCGAGGACCGTCTTCTGCGGCCACCACGCCATGTTCCCATTTGGTGTCCTCCATTGCTCCTGTTGTCACTCGAGTCCGCTGACATTGATCCACAATGGCTTCTGCTTCCTGACTGAACTGATGGATGTTCCTGAAGTGCCAGTGCCTTGGCATTACATGGGGATGTGCCCGTGTGCCCTCTATTCCTGAGCATCTATATTGTGAGGTTTTCTTATTTCTGCTCCGTATATCTCCTGGTACAGAATGTTCTTGGCGCCGAGGTCTTTTTGTTTCTTAATTGAAGGATCTGGTCATAAGTATTGTTCTTTTTCTCCGCGTGCTGGAAGTAATAAATGCCCTTCACTGCTCGTTCCCCCGGGATCACGCGAGCTGCCGCTTTGTGATTGTGACGTCAATAATTTATACTTTCAATCCTGTCTTTTTTGATCCATGTTTCGTGGTGAATGTTCTTCGCTGCCTGCAGCTTTCCCCCGACTCCCGGAACAGCTGACTTTTTGTGAAATGACCATCTGACTGCTGTCTTTTCCTCACAGCGGGATTGGTCACTTGGCTTTACCAAAGTCCCGTGCCCAAGTTGTTCAGTGTCCTTCGCGCACAGACTTCAGTGCATTAGACGAACGTTGCAATTCCCGGACCGTTCACCGTGCACTGAAACTGCTAACAGACCAGTCTCTGCAAACATGGCAGGCATATTTGGTGACCCCAACAGCGTCTGTCACCAACCCTGTTCTGAAGCCAGAAGTCCCAGGGAATATACCTATAATTGAGATAACGTTCCCTTAACCCTTTCCTAATGATAGAGTCTGGACAGTCATTTAAAGGGAATCGGTCACCCCATTTTTGCCCTATGAGATAGGTCCACCGCCATCAGGGGCTTATCTACAGCATTCTGGAATGCTTTAGGTAACCCCCGATGTCACCTGAAAGTGAAGAAAAACGAGTTATAAAATACTCACCCAGGGCGTTCCGCCGTCAGGTCTGGGCCGAGGGAGTCGCGGTCCGTTCGGCGCCTCCCATCTTGTAGCGAAGCCGGCCTCTTCTTTTCCATCCCGTCGCAGCTCCTGCCAGGCGCACTGATCTTTCCCTGGAGGCAGACAGAGTACTGCAGGCGCCGGACCTCTCTGACCTTTCCCTGCGCACTGCAGTACTCTGCCTGCCCTCACCAGGGAAAGAATCAGTGCGCCTGCGCAGGAGCCGCGACGGAACGGAAAGAAGAGGCCGGCTCGCTACAAGAATGGAGGCGTCGAACCGACCGCGACTCCCTCTTGACTGACCGGACGGCGGACCGCCCCTGTGAGTATTTTATAACTCGTTTTTCTTCACTTTCAGGTGACATCGGAGGCTTATCTACAACATTCCAAATGCTGTAATAAGCCCCGATGGCGGTGGCCGCAGCTTATAGGGCAAAAATGGGGTGACAATTCCCTTTAAATGGGTTATTTCCCTATAAACACACATGGAAGTACTGATAAATGCATTACCGAAAAAGCCAAGCAAATCAGCGTTTCACCCACTTGACTAAAGGGTTATTTCCCCTATCCTCAAAAAAGTAATCTTCTCACCATAGGTAGAGGATAATTTGCTAGACCCGATCGCTATATAAAGGTTGAATATTAAGAATGAGCGCCCAGTTTGGCCATAGCTTCTTTTCATTAATGTGACGGGTCACCGATGTAGGTTGGCGCAGACATTTTCCATATCTCATTGGTTCTTTTATTTCTCTTTTTAGTTTATTATATGAAACGGAACATCACAACGGCATAGCGGACTGCTGGAAATCCTCGGGAGGTGGGTACATTTCATGCGTGTATTTGATTTATGCACTTTGGCAAGGAAGCAACATGAAATGCTGTATGAGCAGATGGGGTCTCAACCGGAGCTGAAAATCAGCTCAAAGGTGGGAAGAGGGTCACCATTCCCTCACTGCCATCCCAGTCAACAGCGCCCTGGGGTCACCCTCAAAAAAGCAAACATTTTAGCTTACAGACTTGAAATCTTCTTATAACAGAAGACAAATGCCCTGTATTCATTATCTGTTTTCTGTTGCTTATAAGCCAACATATAGTGCCAGCATCGTACAGAGTCACCGTTACTAATATTGCCTGCTTACAATCCGACATACCACTGCATATATTTTTGAATTTACTCTCACATTGGCAGACAGACCATCTTGTCGTCACTGTTTTGGTCATTACTACCCCCTTATTGGTTGAGATGACTTCTGCTGCTATCAAGCCCCATAATAGAAATTTTGTTATTCTGTGTTTCCAGTATAATTAATGGATTTGCCCTTACCATAAAAGAAAGCACAAGATATTCTTACTGAAGGGTTATTACCGTTACACAAAGTGAAGTCACTCAGCGTCTACCATCCACAGGTAACAGCCCGTCCTTGCCGGGAAGATGCCCAAACACATGATAGGGTCCTCCGGCTTCCCCCCTACACATAAATGTTCAGCTTTTATCCTGTGGTTTTGGCAGGGAAGTATATAAACTGATATTCAGTGAAAGAGCACTCGCTGGAACACTCATGCCGATTTTCTGTATAAATGGGCCACCCACACCAAGAAACTGAGCCGACATCATTGCCGCAGACACTGGCTGTTTTAACGCCGCCATCCTCTGCCTCCAAAGCAGCTTGGTTGGTGTTGAGCTCCACCTCTGCCGTTACCTCTTGTATGGTGCTGAGCTCCACCTGCTGCCGTTACCTCTTGTATGGTGCTGAGCTCCTCTGCTGCCTTAGCCTCTTGTATAGCGCTGAGCTCCACCTGCTGCTGTTAGCCTATTGTATGGCGCTGAGTTCCACCTGCTGCTGTTAGCCTATTGTATTGGCGCTGACTCCAACTCTGCTGTTAGCCTCTTGTATGGTGCTGAGCTCCACTTGCTGCCGTTAGCCTCTGATAGGTGCTAAAGCTCCACCTGCTGCCGTTAGCCTCTGGTATGGCGCTAAGCTCCACCTGCTGCCGTTGCCTCTGGTATGGCGCTGATCTCCACCTCGCCGTTTGCCTCTGTATGGCGCTGATCTCCACCTGTGCCGTTAGCCTCTTGTATGGGCTGAGCTCCACCTGCTGCCGTTAGCCTCTTATATGCACCCATTGGCATCCCCTGCGATGTGATAGCTTGGATCAGCCGAAAAACTTAGAGCCTGCTATTACAGTACTTCTGTGGCTGGATTTCATAGTAGGAAACAGTGATTTTTACTATAGATTATAATACTATGGGCTAAAAAATAAAAAGTGAAGAAACAAGTTTTTTAAAAATAAATATTCATATTGTTTTCCCTCTTTAACAATAAGAAATAAAAAGCCACCTCGTTCCATAAAAGTCCATCTAATCAAAAGATTACTGTACATTTAGTATCCAGATCAATAGACCCGTAAAGAGAAAATAAAATAGTACGGGCAGAATTTGCAGCTTTTTTTTTTTTTTTTTTTTAGTGACAATGTAAAGAAATGATCAACACAAATGTCAATAAAAATTTCAGATCGGGCAAAAAAAAAGAAGCCATCACTCACTCCATCAGCCGAAAAATTAACACACAAGTCTAAAGTAAAGCACAACAAAAATATCTTTGTGCACAAATTTCCAGTTTTTGTTATTGTTTTTTTACCACTTTAAATTAAAAAAAAAGGTTTTGTGTTTATAAAATTTTTTGGGGGTAAGGGGAAAGGTTGGGGGGTTTTTGGTTGGTAAAAAAAAAGGGTTATTTGGAAAAGGGGGAAAAGTTTATTTTTTGGGGAAAGAAAAAAAAAAAGAAAATAGGAAAAAGTGGAAAAAAAAAAATTTGGAAAAAAAGGTTAGTTTTTTGGAAAAAGGTTTTGGGTTAAAAAAGATTTTTTGAAAAAAAAGGGGGGGGGGTTTTTTTTTTGGGGGGGGAAAAAAAAAATTTTTAAAATTTTTTTTTTAGGGGGGGGTTTTGTGGGTGGGGGAAAAAATTTGGAAAAAGGGGGTGGAAAGGGTTTTTTTAAAATTTTTAAATGGGAAGGGGGAGGGAAGTGGGGTTGGGGATTAAAAGGGGGGGTTAAGGAAGAAATTGGGTTGTTTGGGGGAAATTTTGGATTAAAGGAAAAAAGGGTTTTGGGAAAAAGGGGTGAATTTTTTGGGGGTTTTATGGGTGGGGAAACAAACGGCCCTGTTGAAGAGTGGAACTCCTCGTCCACCACATAAGAGTCTGTCTGACCTGCAGGGACAGACGGCACCGAAGATTGAGGGAATAAAGGCTCCCGTCCCATACTGCCAAGAGCGCATGCTGAAGGGGCGAAGATGAAACTGGGCAAATGGAATCGCCTCGATCGTTGCCGCCATCCTTCCTAGGACCCTCATGCAAAACCGGATGGTATGAGGAATCGGTTTGTGAAGGATCCGTACCTCTTGACGGAGAACTAAGGCCTTGTCCTGAGGAAGGATTATCAACCCTTGAGCGGTGTCGAAATCCATCCCTAAGAAGGTGATCTTTCGAGATGGCACGGAGATGACTTCTTCATATTCACCAGCCACCCCAGGCGAACAAGAGTGTCTAGGGTAATGCTGACACTTTCCTCGCATGCTTGGAAAGACGGACCCTTGTGAACACTCTGGGAGCTGTGGCTAGCCCGAATGGCAAGGCAGCGAACTGAAAGTGAAGTTTGCCGATGGCAAACCGAAGAAACCTTTGATGAGGGGGAAATATGGGGATGTGAAGATAGGCATCCTGGATGTCTATTGATGCTAGAAATTCCCCTTTTTCCATGGCAGCAATGACCGAGCGGAGAGACTCCATTCGAAAATGTCGAATTTTGACGAACCGATTCAGTTTTTTTTTTAGATCTAGAATGGGCCTTACGGTACCGTCCTTTTTGGGTACAATGAACAGATTGGAATAAAACCCCCGACCTCTTTCGACCTCTGGTACAGGTACGACAACCCCGCTGTGTCGAAGAGACTCGACCGCCTTGAATAAGGCGAGAACCCGAGACTCCTCCTTGGGAAGGCGCGAGGGAAAGAAACGATTTGAGGGAAGGCTGGTAAATTCTATCTTGTACCCCGAGGTGACTAATTCTCTGACCCATTCGTCTTGAGTAATTGATAGCCAAGTGGGACGAAACCAGAGTAGACGGCCGCCTACTCTGGATGAATCGACCGGATTCTGCCTCCAGTCATTTATCCGAAAATCTTTGGGGCCTAGACCCTCTAGATTTCGGTTGTTGAGACCGCATTCTTCCCAACGGGTTGGTCTTGTAAGAGGCCTGACGATCTCTGGCCTGATTAGGTCGACCTGAGCCGCTGGAACTGACTGTTGCAGCCCAACCTGGGTTGCGAAAGGCTCTAAAGCGAGGCTGAGGCTGTCGGCGAAAGGGCTGTTTGACCTTCTGCTGAGGCAAAAAAGAACTCTTCCCTCCTGTCGCATCAGATATAAGCTGATCCAGTTTTTCACCAAATAAACGACCGCTTTGATAAGGCAAGGACGTAAGTGACTTCTTTGAAGTCGAGTCTGCTCGCCAAGTCCTCAACCACAAGGATCTCCTAATGGCAATCGCATTAGCAGCAGCTAATGCTGCGCAATTTGCCGCATCCATAGAAACGTTGATCAAAAAATCACCTGCGAGAGCCATCTGATTAGATATCTCCAAGACCTCAGGTGGCACTTCTACACCGTGAAGAGCTCTGTTCAGAGACTCCGACCAGGAAATCATGGCCTTAGCAACCCAAGTCGCTGCAAAGGAAGGAGAGAGAGATGACCCAGATGCTTCAAACACCGAGCGAGCCAGGCTTTCAATCAGACGATCCGTTGGATCCTTAATCGAGGAACCATCAGGAAGGGAGAGAAGCGTCTTAGATGCCAAGCGTGACACCGGAGGATCGACCACTGGGGATTCCGCCCACTTCTTAAGAAGTTCAGGAGCAAAAGGATTCCTGGTATTGAGGGCTTTCTGTCCTGTAAAGCGCTTATCCGGTTTTTCTCGGTGGCGCTGCACAAGCTCCTCAAACTCAGGATGAGCACCAAAAACCTTATGGGTCTGTCTGGCTCGTTTGAAAGACACCTTATGACCAGAGGCCAAGGTGGATTCATCGTCTACCCCCAGAGATTGATTGACAGCTTCGATCAGACTGTCAATTGTCTCCTGACAACCTGGAGCTTCCAAATTGAGGGACCCTTCAGTATCGGAATCCGAATATTGATCACTTGCCTCTAAAGGTGAGGGAGAGCGAGAAGCTGAGCTGAAGGATGCCGAAGCCCTGGACGGCATAGGCGACGCAGTGTGGGTTCGCTTCCCCTGCGTCTGCCTGGTGAGAGCGCGGCCCCTGCAGGCCGGAGGTTCCTGAGACGTCGCCAAGACGGGTGAACCACTGTCCCTGCTCCTATCAGGAGCTTGAAGGGACTCGATTGCTCTTGTTAATGATGCCACAGATTGAGACAGAGACAGGGCCCATTCCGGGGACCTGACGCACTGGGCTGGGCTATAGGTGAGGGCTCCTGAGCCCGTTCAGAGTCACAGGCTTCGCAGACCCGATTAGTCTGGGCATGCGGAAAAGGGGATTTACAGGCAATGCATGCGGTATACAGCACCGTGTGAGCCTTAGTTCTTCTGGACATACTGTATCTGTTCAGAGCCCTGTGACGATGCGGAGGTATGGTAGCGGGGCGCAGCGAAGTGGAGCCGGGCTGGAGGTAGCAGCACTTACCCCAGTCCTGTATCCCCGGACGTCCTTAAGCAGCGTTGACAGCGCAAAAGGAAAAGAGCAAAGGCTCCAGACTTTCAAAAAGAGCGCTCCCTGTCAGGGAGGCGTGGCTCATATAGCTGATCACAGGGGCCGGGGTCGAGAGGCCGGCCTAGCGCCGTCAGATGCCGGAGACACCACTTCCGGCCGCGGCCTAGTCTCCGGCCGAAGCCGGGGACTAAATTTCCGGCCGCGGCCTAGCGCCGGCCGAAGCCTCGGCCTAAATTTTTGGCGGTGGCCGTCCGAAAAACAGGGGGCGGGCCCGCCGGAAGTGACGCTGCCGGGGGCGGAGCACGGCCTGTCTTCCGGCCGACGCCGGGAGCAAAATTAGACATGCGGCCTGGTTCCCGGCCGAAGCCGGGGACTAAATTTCAGCCCGCGGCCTAGCACCGGCCGAAGCCGGGGGCTAGATTTTTGGCGGCGGCCGCCTAGAAGCCAGGCGGACCGTCACACGCAGAGAGGGGATGGCGCTCTCCGGGGGTTTCACAGACAGCCTCGCGGACCGCTCCCACCGAATCTCGACCGCCCCAGACGCTACCTGACGTCCGACACTGTTCTCCGGAGCTTTGAAGGTGGGTTCTCCTGCTTGCAGTCTTCTACCAAAAAAATGGGGAACGGTGCAGGCTCCAGCTCCATGACCTCTAATGGTGGGTCTTCCTTGCTGCAGTGGACTTGCGGCTCTCCCAGACATTAGTCCAGCGTCTCCCGTCTTTTAGAGGGGGGCTTGCAGCAAAAAAAAAAGGGACGGTGCAGGCACCCTAACTCCATCACCCCTTCAGGGGATGAGGAGAGGGACCGTCCGCCACCTTGCAGCACCGCAGTCTAGCATTGGTGGTGCAGTGGGGGCCGCACGGACTAACTCCTGCCTCTGTACAGCCTAGGGCTTCAATACCTTAGGGTGGTCAGGGCTGAGTCCGGCATTTATGTCCCACGTTGCGGGAGAGGATACGTTGGAGGCTTTACTCCACGTGCTCGCCCGTTGATGGTTTGGGGAGATCGGACCCTTTCAATAGGATCCGTCGCCCCTATCTCATCTTCGTGGGAAAGAAAAAAAAAAAAAAAAGGTCTGGAAAAAGAACCAGACGTGTGCCTCCATCAGACACTAAGCAATAACTGGGTTTGCCTGCGGCCAGTGCTGAGGTGTATACGGCGGAGGAGGAGCTAACCTTTTTTTATGTTTACTTAGTGTCAGCCTCCTAGCGGCAGTAGCATACACCCACAGTCCTGTGTCCCCCAATGAGACGAAGGAGAAAAAAAGAATCCAAAAAATTTCACTTCACTTGTATTTTTTTTCTCCTATTTTTTCACAAGATTGAGCGATAAACTAAATGGTGTCATTCAACTTTACAGTTCGTTTCACAAAAACCAAATCCTCATACAGCTATGTAGACAGAAAAATAAAAAATAGGGCTTTTCAGTGAGGGGAAGAAAAAAAGAATTGTGGGGGGAGGGGTGGTGAAGTAAAATTGCCATATCAGGGAGGGCCAATTTTTACAATTCTGACCACTGTCCCTTTATGAGGTAACTAGCTGTTTCCAGCCAGCTAATGCTCGGCACGCTCATTGCTAACTAATTAACGCTGCTGGTGATTAAACTAAAGTAAATAATGACAACATTCAATAGCGCTTGCGCAGTGTGGTAATGTGTGGGGACGGAGCCTCGTGTGGTGATATGGGGGACGGAGCCTCGTGTGGTAATGTGGGGGGCGGATTATGTATGGTAATGTAGTGGAGGGGCGGGATTATGTGTGGTAATGTGGGGGAGGGATTATGTGTGGTAATGTGGTGGGGGGCGGGATTATGTGTGGTAATGTGGTGGTGGGCGGGATTATGTGTGGTAATGTGGTGGGGGGGCGGGATTATGAGCGATAATGTGGTGGGAGTGCGGGATTATGAGCGGTAATGTGGTGGGGGTGCAGAATTATGAGCGGTAATGTGGTGGGGGGTGGAATTATGAGCAGTAATGTGGTGGGGGGCGGATTATGTGCAGTAATGTTTGGGGGCGGGATTATGAGCAGTAATGCGGGGGGCGGGATATGACGTAATGTGTTGGGGCGGGATTGTGTGGTAATGTGGTTTGTGTGATAATGTGGTTGGGGCGGGATTATGTGTGGTGATGTGTTGGGGGCGGTATTGTGTGGTAATGTGGGGGGCGGTATTATGTGTGGTAATGTGGGGGGCGGGATTATGTGTGGTAATGTGGGTGGGCGGGATTATATGTAGTGGGGGCGGGATTATGAGCGGTAATGTGTGGGGGGCGGGATTATGAGCGGTAATGTGGGGGGCGAGATTATGTGTGGTAATGTGGTGGGGGGGCGGGATTATGTGTGATGATGTGGGGGCGGGATTATGTGTGGCGATGTGGTGGGGGGCGGGATTATGAGCGGTTATGTGGTGGGGGGCGGGATTATGTGGTGGGGCGGCGGATTATGAGCAGTAATGTGGGGG
Source organism: Oophaga sylvatica (assembly GCA_033576555.1). Classification (NCBI taxonomy): domain Eukaryota; kingdom Metazoa; phylum Chordata; class Amphibia; order Anura; family Dendrobatidae; genus Oophaga; species Oophaga sylvatica. The sequence continues at coordinate 379,615,904 of JARQOD010000001.1, read as the reverse complement.
TGCGGGATTATGAGCGGTAATGTGGTGGGGGTGGGATTGGGATTATGTGTTGTGATGTGGTGGGGGGTCGGGACTATGTGTGGCGATGTGGTGAGGGGCGGGATTATGTGGGTAATGTGGTTGGGGGCGGGATTATGAGCAGTAATGTGGTGGGGGTGCGGGATTATGTGTGGCGGTGGGGGGGGCGAGATTGTGTGGTAATGTGGTGAGGGGCGGATTATGTGTGGTAATGTGGGGGGGCGGGATTATGTGGTGGGGGGATTATGTGTGGTGGGGGTGGGATTATGTGTTTTAATGTGGTGGGGGGGCGGGATTAGGTGTGGTAATGTGTTGGGGGGCCGGATTATGTGGTAATGTGGTGGGGGGTGGGATTATATGTTGTGATGTGGTGGGGGGCGGGATTATGTGTGGTAATGTGGTGGGGGCGGGATTATGTGTGGTAATGTGGTAGGGGGATGCGATTATGTGTGGTAATGTGTTGGGGGGGCGGGATTATGTGTTGTGATGTGTTGGGGGGCGGGATTGTGTGGCGATGTGGTGGGGGTGGGATTATGTGGTAATGTGGTGGGGGGGTGGGATTATATGATGTGGTGGGGGTGGGATTAATATGAGGGTGGGGGGCGGGATTATGTGTGGCGATGTGGGGGGCGGGATTATGTGTGGCGGCGTGGTGATGGGGGCGGGATTGTGTGGCAATGTGGTGGGGGTGGGATTATGTGCGGTAATGTGGTGGGGGTGCGGGATTATGTGCGGTAATGTGGTGGAGGGCGGGATTATGAGCGGTAATGTGGTGGGGGTGTGGATTATGAGCGGTAATGTGGTGGGGAGGAGGGATTATGAGCGGTAATGTGGTGGGGGGCAGGATTATGTGTGGTAATGTGGTGGGGGTCTGGATTATGTGTGGTAATGTGGTGGGGGTCTGGATTATGTGTGGTAATGTGGTGGGGGTCTGGATTATGTGTGGTAATGTGTGGGGGTCTGGATTATGTGTGGTAATGTGGTGGGGGTCTGGATTATGTGTGGTAATGTGGTGGGGGGCGGGATTATGTGTTGTAATGTGGTGGGGGGTCGGGATTGTGTGCGGTGATGTGGTGGGGGGCGGGATTGTGTGTGGTGATGTGGTGGTGGGGCGAAATTGTGTGGTGATGTGGTGGGGGGGTGGAGTTGTGTGTGGTGATGTGGGGGGCGGGATTGTTTGTGGTAATGTGGTGGGGGGCTGGATTGTTTGTGGTAATGTGGTGGGGGGCCGGGATTATGAGCGGTAATGTGGTGGGGAGGAGGGATTATGAGCGGTAATGTGGTGGGGGGGCAGGATTATGTGTGGTAATGTGGTGGGGGTCTGGATTATGTGTGGTAATGTGGTGGGGGTCTGGTTTATGTGTGGTAATGTGGTGGGGGGCGGGATTATGTGTTGTAATGTGGTGGGGGGTCGGGATTGTGTGCGGTGATGTGGTGGGGGCGGGATGTGTGTGGTGATGTGGTGGGGCGAAATTGTGTGTGGTGATGTGGTGGGGGGCGAGTTGTGTGTGGTGATGTGGGGGGGGATGTTTGTGTATGTGGGGGCGGAGTTATGTGTGGCAATGTGGTGGGGGGCAGGATGTGTGTGGTAATGTGGTGCGGGCGGGATTCTGTGTGGCAATGTGGTGGGGGGCAGGATTGTGTGTGGTAATGTGGTGCGGGCGGGATTCTGTGTCGTTATGTGGTGGGGGGCGGGATTATGTGTGGTAATGTGGTGGGATGGCCGGGATTGTGTGCGGTGATGTGGTGGGGGGCGGGATTGTGTGTGGTGATGTGGTGGGGCGAAATTGTGTGTGGTGATGTGGTGGGGGGGCGGAGTTGTGTGTGGTGATGTGGGGGGCGGGATTGTTTGTGGTAATGTGGTGGGGGCTGGATTGTTTGTGGTAATGTGGTGGGGGGCGGGATTATGTTGGCAATGTGGTGGGGGGGCGGGATTGTGTCTGGTAATGTGGTGCGGGCGGGATTTTGTGTGGTTTGTGTGGGGTGGGATTATGTGTGGTTATGTGGGGGCGGAGCTACTATGCAGGGGGCGGCATTAGCAAGTAATCACGATGCCTCTTATATATATAGATAACTCTGGAACGTTTCCATGGATCCTGGTGATTCTGACAATGTTTTCTCAATGTTTTCTCTGACACATTGTACTTCATGTTAGTGGTAAATTTTCTTTGATATTATTTGCGTTTATTTGTGAAAAAAAAACTGAAATTTGGTGAGAATTTTGCAATTTTCCAACTTTGAATTTTCATGCCCTTAAATCACAGAGATATGTCACAGAAAATACTTAAGTCACATTTCCCACATGTCTACTTTACATCAGCACAATTTTGGAACCAAAAGTTTGAGGCTGCCATTTCACATTGGCAGAGCCCTGTGGTGCCAGAACAACAGAAACCCCCTATATGTGAACTCATTTTACATACTACACTCCCCAATGAATTCATCTAGGGTGCAGTGATCATATTAACCCCACATGTGCTTCACAGAATTTTATATCACTTAGTGGTGAAGAAAGAATAATTTACATTTTTACCAGTAAGATGTTGTTTTAGCCCCAAGTTTTTAATTTTTCTAAGGGCTAATAGGACATTTTTTTACAACAAACTGAGGTCCATTTTTTTCTGAGTGCGCCACTATCCTACATGTAATCGGAAATATTTTTCAGGCACAGTGCAAAGCTCAGAAGGCAAGGAGCGCCAGATTTTACTGTTATGGTTTGCAGGCACTATGACCCACTGGGAAAGCCCATGAGGTGCCAGAACAGCAGAACCTCCCATAAGTGACCCCATTTTATGAACTACACCTCTCAATGAATTCATCTAGGGGTGCAGTGATCATATTGACACCATGGATGTGTCACAGAATTTTATACCATTGGGCAGTGAGGACAAAATAACTTCATTCTTACCACCAGAATTTTGTTTTAGCCAAAGATTTTACATTTTCACACAAGAAGTGGGTAAAAATGCACCAAAATTTGTCCCACAATTTCTACTGAATGTGGAAATACCCCATATTTGGCTGAACAGTACTACTTAGCCATATGGAGAGACTCGGGAGGAACAGAGCGCTATTTGCCTATTCAAGTGAATGGGTCTGTGCACATGTCAGTGTGTTTCCACGGACAGTGTGTGGCAACGATCGGGACCCCGCGTCAATCAGCTGACACCCGGCGGCGATCGCTTGCGCACCCCCTGTGTGCACGGGCGATCAGGATGATGTAATATTCCGTCCATGATCAAATTGGCCCAGGTCTCATGGCCGGAATATTACGTCCGACTTCAGAAAGGGGTTAAAGTCTTTTCATCGCAAAATGACTGTTCAAACCAAGCACAAGCACTCGGTGCACCCTTGTTGTAGCCAAATCAGTGCACCTTACTACATACGGTATTTTTTGGACTATTAGATGCACTTGTTAATAAGAAAAACTCTTGCTAAAAATTATGTGCGTCTCATAGTCCTGAGGCAGCTTCTGTGATGGAGAACATTTGACATCGCCTCCTTCCGGATAAAAGAGGGAGGGACCTTTCTTCTCCTGTCTGATGCTAAGCTATGTGATCTGTGACGGAGGCTGCACGTCCTGTGAACTGAAGGACCTTCCACCCGATTTAACGCAATGACCATTCACATCATGTGACTGATTACTTGACCTGAAAGGTCGTTAAGTTAGTTAGGTGGAAGGTCCTTCAGCTATTCGGCTCTTGCAGCCTCCGTTCACATCCTAATGAGGAACTGCAAGATGTGTGTGTAAATGTGCATGTAGCAGAGCTGTGTGCGCATGTAGCAGAGCTGTGTGTCTGTGTGCACATGCAGCAGAGCTATGTGAGTTTGTATGTACACGTGTAGCAGGGCTGCGTGTCTGTGCACGTGTAGCAGGGCTGTGTCTGGGTGTACGTGTAGCAGAGTTGTGTGCACGTGTAGCAGGGCTTCATGTGTCTGTGTGCACATGTAGCAGAGCTGCATGAGTCTATATGTACACATGTAGCAGAGCTGTGTGTGCACGTGTAGCAGAGCTGCATGAGTCTATATACACATGTAGCAGAGCTGTGTGTGCCTAAGTGCATGTGTAGCAGAGCTGCTTGAGTCTATATGTACACGTGTAGCAGGGCTGCGTGTCTGTGTATACGTGTAGCAGGGCTGCGTGTCTGTGTGCATGTGTAGCAGGGCTGCCTGTCTGTGTGCATGTGTAGCAGAGCTGCGTGTTTACACGTGTTGCAGGGCTGCGTGTCTGTGTGCACGGGTAGCAGGGCTGCCTGTCTGTGTGCATGTGTAGCAGGGCTGCGTGTCTGTGCACATGTAGCAGAGCTGTGTGCACATGTAGCAGAGCTGCGTGAATCTATATGTACACGTGTAGCAGAGCTCTGTGCATAAAATGCAATGCAGGGAAACACTAACAGATCTATTACCGCCATATTTTACCCTACTGCATTAAAATTAGCAATTACACCAGCACCTTTACACCAGCAGATAAGTTTTAATTAATAGGAAAAATGTTTTTCTATTTTATACTGTCTAAACCTGGGGTGCGTCTGATTGTCCGAAAAATGTGGTAATTGTTCTCCATATGTCTCATCCCTTATGTAAACCGCTCCACAGCACCAAAGGTGCCCCGAGCCGTCGGGAGACCTGCAGAGATGACACAAGGGGTTTTCACCTCTTCCTCAGTAAAAAGGTGTAAAATGAGTCCAATCGATAAATTAATTTAGTTGTAACTGTAAAAAGGAAAATCTGCCCTGGCTGCCTGCCCGAAGGCTGAGTTCCCCATACATGATGCTATTGGCTTTCATACAGAAAATGCACATTTCCCATGAGTTTTATTTGTCCATATGTGTTTTTATTCATTGATTTTTCTCCTTTTAGCTGGCGTATTGTGTCGTTCAGTTTTTGGAGAAGGACAGTACACTGACTGAACCGGTAAGTGTCAGGTGTTTTTGTGGGAAAATCAGAATAATCCTCAATATTGTGCTGGAAGGAAACTAGGGAGGATGGACGATGTGGGTGCAGTGAGGAATGTCGCAAGGTTGTAATTTACACTTATAGATGATGGCAGCGGTGAGGATAATGTCCCCTCCGGGGACTGACCATGTGACTATTGCCCTTTCCTGCTGCAGGTGGTGATGGCGCTGCTGAAATATTGGCCGAAGACACACAGTCCTAAGGAAGTAATGTTTTTAAATGAACTAGAGGAAATTTTAGACGTCATAGAGCCCTCGGAGTTTGTGAAGGTGATGGAGCCGCTCTTCAGACAGCTGGCCAAGTGTGTGTCCAGCCCCCATTTTCAGGTATGACAAGCTGCCCCCCAAACCCATACCTAATTGTGTTACCTTGTAAGAAACCCGCACCTTATTGTGTTTCAGGTGGCGGAGAGAGCGTTGTACTATTGGAATAACGAGTACATCATGAGCTTAATCAGCGACAATGCAGCTAAAATCCTTCCCATCATGTTCCCATCCTTGTACCGCAACTCCAAGACACATTGGAACAAGTAAGAAAACCTTTTCTCCTGCCCGTCACCATTACCTTGATGGCCACGGGTTGTATGGTGGCCTCTGTGGAGCCATGAGTGGCACGGAGAGGCAGCTGCTACATCTTCTGCATGGCTTCCACTAAGTGTGCATCAGTAAATGGAAGGAGTAAATCTCCCCGTATATAAGGGGGTACTCCCATCTGATGGCGACAGGTCATGTCCTAGTGATGTACCAACTCTTCATCAGTGAGGGTCCGACCTGAACCCTTCATTGTTTTCCTCACCCGCTGTGCACATGAGGCGACGTTCACACCTGTGTATATGCCACGGGCTCTTCCTATTAGGTTTTGGCAGCAGTTGGTCCCAGCAATCATCTGACTGGTGAAAAAAAATATATATATGATTTTCTTTTCCTGAAAAATAATTTATTATATAATTATGGTTTTACATTTTATCAAAAACCAGATCTAAGTTATACCATACTGTTCTGCCACTCAGCAGCCAGGTCTTTGATGGAGCATAAAAGAATGATTAATATCTGGTACCAAAAAAATAACTAAACCATTCAAAACATCACGCACAATTATATATAGTTTTTTTTTTTTTTTTTTTTAAATAGGAGAAATATAAAAATTTTACTAAAAAAAGTTGAGACAAGTGCTCTGATGTGTGAAGTGCACCGTACTGCTCTGTGGACTGTATGAGGGGAGTCAGGCGCTGAGCCCTTGGAGGGGGATCTTAAAGCCGAACACTTCCTACATTTTTTTTCTGCACTATTCCATGTAATCTTTAAGAATTGCTTTACTAATTTTTTTTTGTCAATCCAGGACTATTCACGGCTTGATATACAACGCTCTGAAGTTGTTTATGGAGATGAACCAAAAACTCTTTGATGACTGCACTCAACAGTTTAAGGCAGAAAAGCAAAAGTAAGTCTGAGATCTCCGCTGCTGAAGCGTCGTCCATGGGGGCGGAATCCTTACTAGGGATCTGGCCACGGTTAGACCGCTTATACTGGGCTTGTAACGATGATCTGCAGAATTCGCAGACTCTGTTGCTGAAGTCCTGCAGCTCTGCTGTGCATTTTTCCTTTCGTTGCTCCGCACCGTACATAGACTTGCCATTGATTTCGGCAGCACTGCATTTATGCTGCAGATTTTCTCTGCAGTGTGTATAGACTCTTGCGTAATTTTATTTTTTGCAAATTTCTTTACCGTATAGACCATTTTACATATTAGAATTTTTTTCCTTTCTGCATGTCTGTCTTCCAGGGAAAAACTAAAGCTGAGAGAAAGAGAAGAAGCCTGGGTTAAAATTGAGAATCTAGCCAAATCCAACCCCCAGGTGTGTACGGCGAAACTTGTAACCTTATTTCTGGGCTTTTATGGGTAAATTCATGGAGCAGATTTGCTGCAAAGATTTTGACGATTGTCCAGCGCATTTGAGCCGCACTTGTACAAATCCAATGTCAGATGAATTCACATTACAAGGAATTGATTTCTAGATATTTTTGCAACAAGTCTGTGAACACCTGAAGGGATCCGATCCGATGGGGAAGAATGATCGCTGTGGGTCCGACTGCTGGGTCCTCCACAGATTCCGGAAACCAGGCTGTATAGGCTGAGCGCAGGCGCTTTGCTCCATTCATTGCCTAAGGGACTGGCAGTCACATAGACAATGAATGCAGCAGAGATGTAGATTCAGATGGGGGTCCCAGTAGTCAGACCCCCACCCCAGATATTGGTAACTTAGGATAGGAGATAACTTATAATCTTGGTACAGCCTTTATAAACTTTGTTTCTGGGATCTCAGAGCAGTACTGTATGAGTTTTGCTATAATGGGTGTTGACTTGTGGGACCCCCACTGATCCTGAGAATGAAGGGAAAAGAGCATTGCTGACCGCTTTCTTCACTGTATGCCCAGGCGCTACTGTGCAGAAAGGTTAGCCCTGGGACTCCTTCATTCATAGGATCGATGGGGCTCTTGGACCCTCACAATTTTGAGAACCTGGCAACCAGTGACCCCTGTGTGAATGGGATGGTAGTGGACACAAGCGACCAGCATTCTTATGCCCCTCCGTAGATGTGTTGGTCACACACATGCACTGAAGAGAGGCCCCTTTAAGTCCCCTGATGAGTGCTCTGTTTTCTGCACATCGCCCACGCCATTAGGAATATTTATCCAATATATCATTTATTAGTTGTATAACGGCAGCGTCTGCATTAGGCAACGTCCGCTCTCGCTGACACCTCTCAGAATCGTGACCTTTTCTCAGCAGGTCTCTCCTTATCTCGTAATGTGGCAAAAATAGCCGTTAACTAAAGCCAGATGTTTGGAGACTGATCTTGCAGGGGACGGGTGGTCCCGGCTGGCAAGTAGCAGTGTTTACAAAGTGGCCCCCTGACTTGTTATGTGATGAGGGGGAGATGGAGATTCCTCCGCTCTTTGTGTGAGAGTGAAGAGGTGCCTGTGCTCAGATTCTACAGCCCGGTTTCCAGAATCTGTGGAGGACCCAGCAGTCGGACCCCAGCGATCATTCTTCCCCATCGGATCCCTTCAGGTTTGTTCACAGATTTTTTGCAAAAATATCTGGAAATCAATTCCTTTTAATGTGAATTCATCTGAACATGGATTTGTACAAGTGCGGTTCAAATGCGTTAGACATCGATTCTCCCGAGTTCTTTCAAGAAACACTCAACTTGTGTGACGGGTACTTGTGGCTTCCCGCAGGGTTAATTTGCCCCTTTCAACTGGTTTGTTCTGATATTCTGTTGATGAATCAGGACTCTCAGGGTGAACAAGTCCCAGGTCCTGTGTATTCAGGAGTGTCTGCCTAGAGGAGGACGGATGCAATGAGTTATTTAGCGGCTCTTCGTCCTCGGCTGATTACTGCTTTGCATTTCAGTACCCCATGTATACTGACACATCTGCTCTGAACAGTCCTGTTGCAATGGAAACAGACGGCCCCTTACTAGAAGATGTACAGATGCTTAAGAAGACAGTGCGGGAAGAAGCGTCTCAGGTAATGGTGGCCAACCGATTAATCAGTTTTCAGCCCCTTGCTTCCTGTTTTGCCCATATATCTGTCACTGTGCGGCTAAATATGTTGTGGGGGCAAAGTGGAATCTTAATGAGTAGTTCCTGCAAAGAGTCAGGTCTGCTGAGAAAACCGTGCAATGCTCTGTAGGATGGGCATCAGACGATTGCCAAGATTACAAGGACACTCAGACCAACACGGTCAAACCTGTAACTGCACTGATGGCCGGTGCCTGGTACACAAATCATACATGAAGATTGCCAAACGTTAGCTGTGTCCCAAGCCGTATAGGGCAGTCCTTCCAGACTCCCATCTTCCAGGCCCCAGTGCAAAGCCCACTCTGCATCCTGAGCCAGGTCCCGGTGCAAAGCCCCCTCTGCATCCAAAGCCAGGCCCCAGGGCGAAGCCCCCCTCTGCATCCAGAGCCAGGCCCCAGTGCGAAGCCCCCCTCTGCATCCAGAGCCAGGCCCCAGTGTGAAGCCCTCTTTAAATCCCGAGCTAGACCCTGGTGCGAAGCCCTCCTCTACATCCCGAGCTGGGCCCGTGTGCGAAGCCCCTTCTACATCCCGAGCCAGGCCGTGTGCGAAGCCCCCTCTACTTCCCGAGCCGGTGTGCGAAGCCCCCCTCTTCATCCCAAGCCAGGCCCTGGTGTGAAGCCCCCCTCTACATCCCAAGCCAGGCCACAGTGCATGTCCCCCCACCAACCATATCCACATCACAGTGTGTATACCCCCTCTACATCCAGATTCAGGCCCCGATGCACATTAATCCCTCTATCCAGATCTAGGGCCTGGTGCGTTTCCCATTGCCTTCCGTTTTGGGCCCGTACCCCATGCCCACCCCCCACACGGCCTGTACCCCCACCTCCTCCCTGAGCCCGTACTCCCCCCACCAACACCACTCACTGGACCCGTACCCACCCCACGGGCTTTTAAGTTCACACTGGCCGATTCATCACCTATTAGAGGAGTGTCAAGAGGGCCCTATACATACCTGATGGTCAGAGAGCCCCAAAATTGGAGGGTGTGGTAAATTTTGATGTATATGGGGCCATAAGTACCAGTATGTGTTTGACCCTAAGCAGTTTTTTTTGCCAATATATAAGTGGATAATACATTGACTGGACATCACTATCAGAGACCAGAACAAAGCGCCGCAGCTCATCAGACTCTTCAGACACCGCGCCACTCCCTGCTTTCATGGGGAAAATGAGCGCAGACTGGTTGTGCAGGAAAAAAAACAATACGTTTTATACATGAAAATCAGAAAGTTTTTATCTGCCCCTCATCTGATTTTAATTTATTTTTTTACCTCATTTTCCAGGCTCTGAAAGATCTAAAGAAGGAAAGACCCCTTGTAAGACGCAAGTCAGAATTGCCTCAGGACATCTATACCATGAAAGCCTTGGAATCTCACTGCAGAGCTGACGATTTAATAACACAGACGGGCATTAGACTATGACAACTAAATACTTTGTGGATTGATTTTTTTGTTTTTTGGAAGCAGTTACACAGAATTTTTTTTTTTTTTTGTGCCATACCAATCTGTTTTAATGCAGTCAGTTTTCGTCAACCCAGTTCTGTAGGCAATAAATAAGGTGAAACGCTGCGCAGCCTAAAGTCAGATGTTCAAACAATGGTAAAAACACACAAACTTTCCTCTGGTACATGCAGAACATCGGGTTAATGGTTTTGCCCGCTCCAGCAGCTCCTACAAGAGATGCACCGTGTGTAGATCGCCGCCCACACTCCGCCGTGACAGCCATGCCACATGACGATGGTGCTTCAGTGAGATCATCCTCCCCGGTCCATGTACTAACCTGTCTGTGATCGTTTAGCTGAGGGTCTGCTCCAATCTCCACTAGAGGGGAACAACATAGAGGCTTTAGCTGCATGTGCCGCCTAGTTTTATTTGGGAGAAACGTTTTTCTTTCAGTTATGTATAGTTTGCTTCAGACAAGCCTCATTTACTGTTGAAGTCACTTTCTTTATTTTTTTTTTCTTCTGTGAATTGAAAGCCATATTCCTGTCAGTCGCCGTCATCTCTCCTGTGTAAATTTTTTTTTTTTTTTTCTTTTAAAGTATTACAATGCCATTTTTAAAAAGTGCACTAACCAAACCGTTGTATTATCATTGGGTCAATCAAAAAAAAAAAAAAAAAAGAAAGTGTTTAAAAATCTGTTCTTTAAATAAAATGCCGTTTCACTGCTGATCTTGTCCCGGGCATGGGCGCGCATCCACTTTATATTTTTTATCATTTATCACAGTAAAGTTGCATTAGGTGATAACTGGGGGCTTTCTGTTACTTATCCCGTAGTCCGCATCGGCCCTCATACTGATGGATATTTTTGATTTGCAAAACTTTTAATATCAGGGCTGAGTGCAAGAGTTTTGCACGTCCAACATTTCTCGTCCAAGTAAGGACTGCGGGTCAGAAGTACCCCCCACTGGGCAATCCGTACTCAGCCCGTGCATGTAAATGTGTGTAATAAAGGAGGACAAGGACAATTGAGACAGAAGGGTGCACACGTCGCTCACACAGATCACCGAGGAAAAGGCGGCAAATAAGTCCATGTTGCTGTTTAGCTTTAGATGCTGCTGAACATTCACCAAGGTTTCACAATAGCAAAGCACCAAAACATTTTTCTGTTTTTTTTTTTTTTTTTCTGGTGGCCACAATTCAAGTTTCCATTATTTTTTTTTTTCTTAATTTTGTTTAAATTTACAATGTAACCTAGTTTTAAAGCGAAACCTCTGATATTTATCTTGAGCATTTCTCCTTCCTGAGTCGCTGCGTGGCCATTAAGTGCTGCTGCGTGGCCATTAAGTGCTGCTGCGTGGCCATTAAGTGCTGCTGCGTGGCCATTAAGTGCTGCTGCGTGGCCATTAAGTGCTGCTGCGTGCCATTAAGTGCTGCTGCGTGGCCATTAAGTGCTGCTGCGTGGCCATTAAGTGCCGCTGCGTGGCCTTGTATGTTTGACCCATCGGCAGGATCCGATGTCTATGGGCCGTCTCGGCAGGGAAGAAGCGCGATCAGTCTACACTTCTGTTGTGGTGCAGGGGGCCCAGAGACTTGCTCATCCAAACTTGACATAAGTTTTCTATGATCAGAACTAAAGATGAAAGAATGTTTTTTTCCCTATGTCTGTAAATTTTTAAAACCTGCCCCCCAGAATATTCAGCGATTTTTTTTTTTTTTTTTTTTTTTTTTTTTTTTTTTTTTATATTATTATTCTAAAGAAGAATTGATTCGCTACACAATTCTGCAAACTGATAAACTTGTATCGGGCAACAGACTTTTTTTTTTCATCTCCAAGACGATCTTTAAGAGTCTGACAAGCTGTTTGCTAAATTACCTATCAAGCAAAAGTCTGATGTAATAAGTCAGAGCTGGAGATCGCGGTCGATTTGGTTTCGAATGTATCGCCAGAGCCAGGAATCCCTCTAACCAGCTCCAGCCGCGAGCAGTCAACGCTTTTCTACTGTTGCCGTATTAATCAGATTTTTTAGCAAAATAAAATATGGACGTGGTGAAGGCACAGGATTTTTCGGGTTGTGATGCCGCAGGTTTGTTCCCGTCGGCTGCAGATCTTCCTTGTTAAACTTGAAGTAATGCTTTCAGATACGGATTGTGACGCCATCTCTTGGAGGGACAATGGTGCTTGTACATTATATGTATATATGGTTATACCATTGTTTGAACTTCCATCTTTTGCTGTGTTTTTTTTATTTATTCCAAGGTCAATGTATTTCTGTAATTTTTTTTTTTTTCCCCGACCAACCCCAGCCTGCTTTGCAATGTTTCTTTGCCTGCCTGTGTAATTACTCCATTTCTTCCCTATTTAGATTTTTTTTAATGCTACACCTTCACCAAATCCCACGGATCGGCTGGTATTTATTTTTATTCCACAATTCCATAAAAACAAAAATATTCCAGACTTAGACCTGAATAACCATTTTGTGCTCATCTTCCTTGGCTGTTAGACTAAACCAAACTAATATGTATTATTACACGGGAAGGAGTAGGGCCTCACGCGGTAGCATTATTACTATTATTACTATTTTTTTTTTTTTTGGGGGGGGGGGGTGATTTTTTTCTCAAGGTTCTTGTACACACTTTCCAGAGATTTTACCTGTACATGAGGAATGTCGACTGTACTATGACGAGTGTCTTTCAGTGTGGCTTTAGTATGGCTTCTTCATTTTCATATTGTACATACAATGTACTTTGTTTTATGGTAATAAGTAATAAAACTTTAGACTTCATATTTTGTACAAAATGGTCCTGTGTACAGATTACCGCTTCTTCTAATTTAAGGGATTTTTTTTTGCACACTTGTACATTTGTACCCAGATTGCCGCCATTGCCTCAAGCTTAACACCACTAGAGAGGTGAGATCTGCTCCTCTAGACATTCTGCGGAGCACAGACAACCTCCTGTGCTCTTGGTGTATTATTTGGAGTCAATAAAGAATCTGACTTTCAATATGGCGGCTGTCATCTTGTGAGTTGTAAGGTATCAATACCGTTACAATTCTGTCACGGTCAGCAGATTTGGGATTTCTCACTTGCGTTGATCCACAGAATGGGAGATGGGTCAGGTCGCGCCTCGTATCCTATAGATGCCTTGATTAGATCATCCTCCTAAGGTCGGGTCACACTTGCGAGAAACTCGCACCTCAATACCCGGCACTTGGACCGGAGCTTTCAGCTGCATAGAAATACATGCAGCCGCACACTCCGGTCCCGAGTGCCGGGTATTGAGGTGCGAGTTTCTCGCAAGTGTGACCCCGGCCTTACAGGGATTGTCCACTTTACGTAGTTCCTTGACATCCACTCATCCCTAGAAATGTCACCAGTCAGAAGTTGCAACCAGGGCAGCAAGTGTTCGATTCTTCTGCAGCACCCCTAGAGGAGAAAAGAAGTATTACTCAGTTCATTGAAAGCGATGGGCACCTTGGGTTCTCTGAGTAGATGCTTTTTGCTCTGGTTATATCAAGTCTGCATATGTGACATACCAACATATGGCGGCACACTACTCCTGCACAGTTGTGCCTCCCAAAAAAAAGTGGATTATGGGAAGAGGCTGCACGCAGGGGAGGAGGACCACGGTACATCTGCCGCTTTGGGTATAGATCGTTACTTTTGTTGTTTTCCATCATAGCCGTTGTCAATAAAATCTGCTGCTGATAACGAAGGATGAGGAGTGTTCTGCCGCATGAGGTGACGATGGAGAATAACAGCCTTACGCCCACGTCCCAACTGTCCGCGCCGAGGACTAAAACATCGGCGTCAGGAGGAATTAAGTTAAAAACATACTTCCATAAATTGTCCAGAATTCAGAGTTTTCGGCCGATGCTTCAGTATTGTCTTCTGCTCCCAGATCTGTTTTTAATACAAACTGTGGAGCCAAACTGTGCACAGCACATACAAAGCACACATTCGTGTCACTCGGCTTTCACATAAAGTTAAAGGGAGTCTCGGGCAAAATGGTATCGAAAAAGGAATTTGTGAGGAAGCGATCTTGGACCAGGGAGCACTGACCACCTTATTTGTATAAAAACTTAGCAAAAAAACAACATGGCCACAATCACAGCCCCTATAAGGGATGACAAAGCAGATATTAGACCATGCACAAACATGGCAGATTCTAAAAAGGCACCTATATGTAGCGGGATAAAAATTCATGCTTAACTGAGCGCTGCAGAAAAGCAGCAAAATTCTTTTGTTTTTTCTGTCCTTGATAGAATTATTTGTAAAATAAGAGTATTGAACAGAGGGCTCCACCTAGTGTTAGTACATGACAATGACAGTATCAGGTGATATGCAGCCGATAGTGATGAGTGCGCGTGCCCTAGTCGAGTATTTTCGGCATGGCTGCCGGACAGCCGCAACACATGCGGGGAGTCTCTGTTTTTTAGGCAATCCCTGCATGTGTTGCGTTTGTCGAACAGCCGCGACGACTCGAGCACGCCGAAAATACTCGATTAGGACACGAGAGTGCTCGCTCCTCACCGGCGGCCATACATCAATGGATCAGTGAGCGAGAAGATATTTATTTTACTCACTTGTATAGCGCTATCATATTCCGCAGCGCTGTACAGACATCACTGTCCCCATCGGGGCTCACAATATACATTCCCTATCAGTCTTTGGACCGTGGAAGGAAACCAGAGAACTTGGAGGAAATCCACATATACACAAGGAAAACATTAACTCCTTGCAGATATTGGCCTTGGAGGGATTTGAACCCAACCCCTGTGCTATAAAGCAACAGTGCTAACCACTGAGCCACCATAAACTGAGTGGTTTAGTAAGCAGGATTAGATAGGCCAGGGGCACACTTGCGAGTGTGATGTGAGAAACTCGCGCGAGTCTCTCGCATCAACACTCTGGACCGTAGTGTGCGGCTACATGTATTTCTATGCAGCTGAACACTCCGGTCCGAGTGCCGGGTATTGATGTGAGAGAATCGCGCGACTTTCTCACATCACATTCGCAAGTGTGACCCCGGCCTATTAGTATAGGGACTGGTAGGTCAGTGAATATGAGGCTGAAGATGAGTATCATGCAAGTTAGGAATGTGTGGATCAGGGAGTATGAAGCTGGGAATAGATGGATCAGTGAGTATGAAGATAGGAATAGATGGATCAGTGAGTATGAAGATAGGAATAGATGGATCAGTGAGTATGAAGATAGGAATGAACTAATCCGTGAGTATCAACAGAGAAAGGTGGATCAGTGACTATAAGGCTGGGGATGTATGGGTCAGCTGGGATTGGGCTGGAGATGAGTGGATCAGTGGATATAAGGAAGGGTGGATCAGAAAGAAAGATGGGAATGGGTGGATTAGTAAGGCTGGGGATGGATGGGTCGGTGAGTATGAAAATACCGATGGTTGGATCAGTAAATACAAGGCTGGGGATGCATGGGTCATTTGGGATTAGGCTGGAGATGAATGAATCAGTGGGTATGAGTCAGAGAATGGGTGAATCAGTGATAATGTAGATGTGATGGGTGGATTAGTGTGGATGAGGCTGAGGTGGATGAATTAGTGAGGATGGATCGATCAGTTAGACTGAATCAGTGAGAATGAGGATGGATGGATAAATGAGTTGGAGATGGATGTCTGAATCAGTGAGACTGGATGGATCAGTGAGGCTGGGGTGGATCAGTGAGAATGAGATGGATCAGTGAGGCTGGGGTGGATCAGTGAGAATGCGATGGATCAGTGAGGCTGGGGTGGATCAGTGAGACTGGATGGATCAGTGAGGCTGGGGTGGATCAGTGACAATGCGATGGATCAGTGAGGCTGGGGTGGATTAGTGAGACTAGATGGATCAGTGAGGCTGGGGTGGATCAGTGAGGCTGGGGTGGAACAGTGAGACTGGATGGATCTGTGAGGCTGGGGTGGATCAGTGAGAATGCGATGGATCAGTGAGGCTGGGGTGGATCAGTGAGAATGCGATGGATCAGTGAGGCTGGGGTGGATCAGTGAGACTGGATGGATCAGTGAGGCTGGGGTGGATCAGTGAGGCTGGGGTGGATCAGTGAGACTGGATGGATCAGTGAGGCTGTGGTGGATCATTGAGACTGGATGGATCAGTGAGAATGCGATGCATCAGTGAGGCTGGGGTGGATCAGTGAGACTGGATGGATCAGTGAGGCTGGGGTGGATCAGTGAGAATGCGATGGATCAGTGAGGCTGGGGTGGATCAGTGAGAATGCGATGGATCAGTGAGGCTGGAATGGATCAGTGAGAATGCGATGGATCAGTGAGGCTGGGGTGGATCAGTGAGAATGCGATGGATCAGTGAGGCTGGGGTGGATCAGTAAGCTGTGGATGGGTGGATCCGTGTGAGAATCTTTTTCAGGCAGAGAAAAGCGCCCTGTAATGCTGCGGTTCCCACCCTGTCTGAGCGCCGCGCGGTGCTTCCTGGGAATTATAGTTCTCGTCATTTCCAGACACTGAGTAGCGCGGTGAATAGGACTTCACTTCCCATAAACCCCTGCGCCTCTCCGCGCCCCGAAAGACGACTCCTCCCCCTGTTGTGTGGCTAGCCTCTCCCTGTCAGTCTGTTCCCGGCTGTGGCGCAGACGCTGCGGAGTGGAGCTGCAGACATGACGGATACTGCCGGCGGGGATGACAGCCCCGGTAACCTGGAGGTATCGGTGGCGGTGCAGAACGTGGCGGACACCTCAGTGCTGCAGAAACACATCAGGAAGCTGGTGCCGCTGCTGCTGGAGGATGGCGGGGACGCCCCGGCCGCACTGGAGGCTGCGCTGGAGGAGAAGAGCGCCCTGGAGCAGATGAGGAAGTTCCTGTCAGACCCGCAGATTCACACCGTCCTGGTGGAGAGAACGACGCTGAAAGGTGAGGCCGCTGTCACTGGGAGTGGAGCCTCTGCACAGCGCCACCTGCCGGATCACTGCCGCACAGCGCCACCTGCCGGATCACTGCCGCACTGCACCGCCCATCACAGCGCCACCTGCCGGATCACTGCCGCACTGCGCCACCTGCCGGATCACTGCCGCACTGCACCGCCCATCACTGCGCCACCTGCCGGATCACTGCCGCACTGCGCCACCTGCCGGATCACTGCCGCACTGCGCCACCTGCCGGATCACTGCCGCACTGCGCCACCTGCCGGATCACTGCCGCACTGCGCCACCTGCCGGATCACTGCCGCACTGCGCCACCTGCCGGATCACTGCCGCACTGCGCCACCTGCCGGATCACTGCCGCACTGCGCCACCTGCCGGATCACTGCCGCACTGCGCCACCTGCCGGATCACTGCCGCACTGCGCCACCTGCCGGATCACTGCCGCACTGCGCCGCCCATCACAGCGCCACCTGCCGAATCACTGCCGCACTGCACCGGCCATCACAGCGCCACCTGCCGGATCACTGCCGCACTGCACCGTCCATCACAGCGCCACCTGCCGAATCACTGCCGCACTTCATCAGCCATCATAGCGCCACCTGCCGGATCACTGCCGCACTACACCGGCCGTTATAGCGCCACCTGCCGGATCACTGCACCGTCCATCACAGCACCACCTGCCGAATCACTGTCGCACTGCGCTGCCCATCACAGTGCTACCTGCCGGATCACTGAACTGTATTGCACCGCCTGTCACAGAGCTGCCGGATCACTGCCCGTACCGCATCGCCCGTCACAGCGCCGCCTGCCGGATCACTGCCCGTACCGCATCGCCCGTCACAGCGTCGCCTACCGGATCACTGCCCGTACCGCATCGCCCGTCACAGCGCCGCCTGCCGGATCACTGCCCTTATCGCATCGCCCGTCACAGCGCCGCCTGCCGGATCACTGCCCGTACCGCATCGCCCCTCACAGCGCCGCCTGCCGGATCACTGCCCTTATCGCACCGCCCCTCACAGCGCCACCTGCCGGATCACTGCTCGTACCGCACCGCCCGTCACAGCGCCGCCTGCCGGATCACTGCACCGCCTGTCACAGCGCCGCCTACCGGATCACTGTCCGCACTGCATTACCCGTCACTGCGCCGCCTGCTGGATCACTGCCCGCACTGCGCCGCCTACTGGATCACTGCCCGCACTGCGCCGCCTGCCAGATCACTGCCTGCACTGCACCACCCGTCACAGCGCTGCCTGCCGGATCACTGCACCGCCCGTCACAGAGCCGCCTGCCTGATCACTGCCCGCACGGCACCACCCGTCACAGCGCAGCCTGCCGGATCACTGCCCGCACTGCACCGCCCGTCAGTGCCAGATCTCTGCCAGTCACAGTGCCGCCTGCCGGATCACTGCCCGTCCTATACCTCCCATCACGGCGCCAGCTGCCGGATCACTACCACCCGTCACGGCGACACCAGCCGCACTACACCGGCTGTTACAGCGCCACCTGCCGGATCACTGCACCGCCCATCACAGCACCACCTGCCGAATCACTGTCGCACTGCGCTGCCCATCACAGTGCTACCTGCCGTATCACTGCACCGCCCGTCACAGCGCCGCCTGCCGGATCACTGCCCGTACTGCACCGCCCGTCACTGCGCCGCCTACCGGATCACTGCACCGCCCGTCACTGCGCCGCCTGCTGGATCACTGCACCGCCCGTCACTGCGCCGCCTGCTGGATCACTGCCCGCACTGCGCCGCCTGCTGGATCACTGCGCCGCCTGCCAGATCACTGCCCGCACTGCACCACCCGTCACAGCCCCGTCTGCCGGATCACTGCACCGCCCGTCACAGAGCCGCCTGCCTGATCACTGCCCGCACAGCACCACCCGTCACAGAGCAGCCTGCCGGATCACTGCCCGCACTGCACCGCCCGTCAGTGCCGGATCTCTGCCGGTCACAGTGCCGTCTGCCGGATCACTGCCCGTCTTATACCTCCCATCACGGCGCCAGCTGCCGGATCACTACCACCCGTCACGGTGCCACCTGCCGGATCACTGCCGCACTGTACACCACCAGTCACAGCTTCACTTGCCAGATGTTTGCTTGCCGCTCCATTGTCATGTTGACCAAACCACTGGGTTCTCTCCTCTCTCGTTGCATCTGCAATGTTGCCGAAAACTGTGCTAACATGGCGAGGCTTCTGCGGTATGATTGACAGCTCCGATCTAAGGAACTGAAGCCCTCGAGATCCCGGGGTCCAGGGAGGAGGCGCTCCTAATGTTGTTGTCTCTGGTCTCGGGGTGTCATCCTCCGTTACGAGCTCATCTGCTCTTTCTTTTGCCGTTCTCTACAGAGGACGTTGGTGACGAAGGAGAAGAGAGCGAGAATTCATCTCCTACAAACTGAACATCGACATCCACTACGGACTGAAGTCCAACAGGTAACATGGTGGAGCGAACTGTGCCAGCCGGTGTGGGCGACCGTGGCGCGGATTCGCCAGCTTGTGTACAGTTCATGCATTTCATGGGTATCGTGTTCTTCTCCAGCCTGGCCTTCATTAAAAGGACGCCCGTTATTGATGCCGACAAACCCATCTCTAACCAACTGCGGGTTCTGACGCTCAGCGAGGATTCCCCCTATGAAACGCTGCATTCCTTCATCAGCAATGCTGTCGCACCCTTCTTCAAGTCCTACATCCGTGAATCTGGGAAAGCGGACAGGTGAGAGGCGACCAAGTCCAAACACGTGACTGCCAATTACTGGCGATCACCTGATGGATGTGGTTATTTTTGGGGGTTGTAGTTGGTGCCCAATTATCAAGTAGTCGTAATGATTAAATGTGCAATGTTTTTGTCTTCAGAGATGGCGATAAGATGGCTCCCTCCGTGGAAAAGAAGATTGCCGAGCTGGAGATGGGACTTCTACATCTGCAGCAGAACATCGAGATCCCTGAGATCAGTCTGATGATCCACCCAAACATCATCAACGTGGCCAAGCAGTGCTACGAGCGGAGCGAGAAGCCGAAGGTCACAGACTTTGGAGACAAGGTGGAGGACCCCACTTTCCTCAACCAACTGCAGTCCGGAGTCAACCGCTGGATACGAGAAATACAAAAGGTATATAGTATAAAGTGACTCCTTCAGCAGAATAGTGAGTGCAGCTCTGGGGTATAATACAGGATGTAACTCAGGATCAGTACAAGATCAGTGATGTATGTACACAGTGACTCCACGGCAGAATAGTGAGTGCAGCTCTGGGGTATAATACAGGATGTAACTCAGGATCAGTAATGTATGTACACAGTGACCGCACCAGCAGAATAGTGAGTACTGCTCTGGATACAGGATGTAACTCAGGATCAGTACAGGATCAGTAATGTATGTACCGAGTGAGTGCACCAGCAGAATATTGAGTGCAGCTCTGGGGTATAATACAGGATGTAACTCAGGATCAGTACAAGATCAGTGATGTATGTACACAGTGCTCCAGCAGAATATGTGCAGCTCTGGATTAGATGTAACTCAGATCAGTAAGTATGTACAGACTGCACACAGAATGGAGTGATTGATATATAGGATGTAACTCAGGATCAGTAAGTAATGTATGTACACAGTGACTGCACCAGCAGAATAGTGAGTGCAGCTCTGGAGTATAATACAGGATGTAACTCAGGATCAGTAATGTAATGTATGTACACAGTGACTGCACCAGCAGAATAGTGAGTGCAGCTCTGGAGTATAATACAGGATGTAACTCAGGATCAGTAATGTATGTACACAGTGACTGCACCAGCAGAATAGTGAGTGCAGCTCTGGAGTATAATACAGGATGTAACTCAGGATCAGTAATGTAGGTACACCGTGACTACACCAGCAGAATAGTGAGTGCAGCTCTGGGGTATAATATAGGATGTAACTCAGGATCAGTAATGTTTGTACACAGTGACTGCACCAGCAGAAGACGAAGTGCAGCTCTGGAGTATAATACAGGATGTAACTCAGGATCAGTAATGTATGTACATAGTGACTGCTCCAGCAGAATAGTGAGTGCAGCTCTGGAGTATAATACAGGATGTAACTCATGATCAGTACAGGATCAGTAATGTATGTACACAGTGACTGCACCAGCCGAATACGGAGTGCAGCTCTGGAGTATAATACAGGATATAACTCAGGATCCGTAATGTATGTACACAGTGACCGCACCAGCAGAATAGTGAGTGCTGCTCTGGATACAGGATGTAACTCAGGATCAGTAATGTATGTACCGAGTGAGTGCACCAGCAGAATAGTGAGTGCAGCTCTGGGATATAATAAATTATTAGTGACGCCAGGTTTATGTGGATTGATTTCTAGCTTTGCACTAAATTGTTTTTTATTTTGCAGGTAACAAAACTTGATCGGGATCCGGCTTCTGGAACGGCTTTGCAAGAAATCAGTTTCTGGCTGAACCTGGAGAGGGCACTGTACCGCATCCAAGAGAAACGCGAGAGCCCGGAGGTTCTCCTGACTCTGGATATCCTGAAGCATGGGAAGCGTTTTCATGCCACCGTCAGCTTTGACACGGATACAGGTAACACTCCGCTACTCTCTGGCCCCTGAATGAAGGACAATTTCCTTCTTAAAGCCACAATTAACCCTTTTTATTCCTCTCAGGCCTGAAACAAGCCCTGGAAACTGTGAACGACTACAACCCTCTCATGAAGGACTTTCCTTTGAACGACCTGCTGTCTGCCACGGAGCTAGACAAAATCCGCCAGGCTCTGGTCGCCATTTTTACTCACCTCCGAAAAATCAGGAACACTAAATACCCAATTCTGAGGGCGCTGAGACTAGTGGAGGCCATATCACGGGACCTCAGTTCTCAGCTCCTGAAAGTCCTGGGGACGAGGAAGCTCATGCACGTGGCCTACGAAGAGTTTGAGAAGGTACGACACCTTTTATATGTTGAGAAATTCTAGTAAGGAAATCTTCTATTGTTCTCTGGTGTCAGCTATTTTCATAAATGAATGTTTCCTTCAGTAGAATATCAGATGGGACGTCAGTAAATGGCTGTATGAGAAAAAAAACATGGTTTATTTTTTAAATGGCGACTTTCTTGTCCATCAGCTGCTTTTAGTATTCAAGCTTCATGGGCCTGAGCTGCAATACCAGCACGGCTATGGACAAGAGTGGCGCTGTCTCGAATTAAGGCAGCCATGTTTATTTTCTATTGCTCAATTTCTAGACCCCTTTGACATTTTTACACACTTAATTGCTCTTCTCCTTAGGTCATGGTTACCTGTTTTGAAGTTTTCCAAACTTGGGACGACGAGTACGAGAACTTCAGGTTCTTTGAGAGACATCGTAAAGCGGAAACGGGGAGGAGAACTTAAAAATGGTTTGGAGGATAAATCCAGCTCACAGGAAGCTGCAGTCCGGCTGGACCAGATGCGGAAGTTCAGGCGCCAACACGAGCAGCTGAGGGCAGTCATTGTCGGGTGCTGAGACCTCAGGTACGACCTTACCTGCCAGCTCCGATCACGTAGAATGGATGATATGAGCTGATCTGTAAGGGGCTGACTACTGGAACCCCGCGATCCTAAGAACGGAGGTGCGAATCTAATGGATAATGCGTGTACAGCCAACATCCCATTCTAGTGTGGCACCACATCAGCAACCCCTTACCAATCAGCAAGTTACCACTATCCTGTGGATACTGACCATTGGGACCCCTGCAAATTGCAAGACCTTGGTATCTTGGATTTCCCTGTGTGACTAGAGTGCTAATGCACATGCTGGACCACGCTCCGTTCACTTCTATGGGACAGAGGAAATGGTGGCTAGAGTGATGATTGAGCATGTGCATCACCGCACCCTTCTCGGGGTCAGTGGGTTGACTGTAATTAGTGGGACTGACCTTAACACCCTGAGGTCTCCGGTTTTAGGTGACCGCTGTTGCACAGCAGAACAGGGGGACGTCCCTGAGCCTCAGGACATGAAAGTGGCAGAGGTCCTCTTTGATGCGCAGATGCCAATGCCATCGAGGAAGTCAATCTCGCTTACGAAAATGTGAAGGAAGTGGATGGTTTGGATGTTTCTAAGGAAGGCACTGAGGCTTGGGAGGCTGCACTGAAACGGTACGATGAAAGAATCGACAGGGTGGAGACCAGGATCACGCCGTCTACGGGATCAACTCGGCACAGCTAAGAATGCCAACGAGATGTTCAGGATCTTTTCCCGATTCAACGCCCTGTTTGTCCGACCTCACATCAGAGGAGCCATCCGGGAGTATCAGACTCAGCTCATCCAGGCGGGTAAAAGACGACATTGAGTCTCTTCATGACAAGTTCAAGGTTCAGTACCCTCAAAGTCAAGCCTGCAAATGAGTCATGCCCGGGACCTTCCACCAGTGTCCGGCTCCATAATCTGGGCCAAACAGATTGACCGTCAGCTGACTGCTTACATGAAACGGGTGGAAGAGTCCTCGGCAAAGGGTGGGAAAACCACGTGGAAGGACAGAAGCTGAAGCAAGATGGAGACAGCTTCCGCATGAAGCTCAATACCCAAGAGATTTTTGACGATGGGCAAGGAAAGTTCAACAGCGCAACCTTGGGGTAGCAGGGCGCATCTTTGCCATTGAAAGCACCCGCGCCAGGGGAAGGACTGGTTAATGTGCTGAAGCTGAAGGTTAACTTCCTGCCGGAAATCATAACTCTATCCAAAGAGGTCCGCAATCTGAAGTGGCTCGGCTTTCGTGTCCCATTGGCCATTGTCAACAAGGCCCATAGGCGAACAGCTGTATCCGTTCGCCATCTCACTCATCGAAAGCGTCCGAACGTACGAGCGAACTTGTGAGAAGGTGGAAGAACGCAATAGTATCAGCTTGCTGGTTGCAGGCCTTAAGAAGGAAGTCCAGGCTCTGATCGCAGAGGGCATTGCATGGTGTGGGAGTCCTACAAGCTCGATCCTTATGTGCAGCGGTTGGCAGAGACTGTCTTCAACTTCCAAGAAAAGGTAGGGGCGGGCTCGGCTGCTGTGTCAGCCAGTCGTGTGTTATTTCGTTTTTGTAATATATCGTCTTCTCTCAGGTGGACGACCTCTCATTATCGAGAGAAAATTGACTTGGAAGTCGATCTCTAGAGACCTGATGTATGAGCACAAAACCTTCTCAGAGATCCTAAACAGAGTCCAGAAGGCTGTGGATGACTTGAATCTCCATTCTTACTCCAACCTTCCCATCTGGGTCAACAAACTTGATATGGAGGTATTGGCATTGATGTACACCGCAGTCTCACAGACCTCCTGTGGGATGATGTGGTGCCTTTTCTTTTTTTTTTTTTTTTTTATTTTGGGTAATGCATTATAGTTTTTATATTGACATGTTTGGCTTGAGCTCTTGCATTTAATGCTTCTTCCTTCACCTTGTAGATTGAAAGGATCTTGGGAGTCCGTGTACAAGCAGGTTTGAAGACGTGGACCCTGGTGCTGAAGGGGCAAGTTGATGACAAAGCAGAAGTTGACATGGACACTGATGCCCCCAGGTCAGCCACAAACCAGGCGGTGAACCCAAGATCAAGGTACGTGACATCCATGCTTCCTCTAATCTTGGTTGCTCAGATTTTCCACATGAAGCTTTCACCTTCTCCTTGCAGAATGTGGTCCACGAGCTGCGCATCACCAATCAGGTCATTTACCTGAATCCTCCCATTGAGGACTGCCGATTACAAACTATTTCAAGAGCTTTTCTCCTGGAAAATGGTAGTCCTGGCCCTGCCACGAATCCAGAGCCAGAGATACCAGGTACGTTCCTCTCCACAGATATTCCCCATCGCCGCCTTCCTCACTGTTTTAATTAGACATAAGAGCCGCCTCTTTGCCGTGTTATAGGTGGGCATCCACTACGAGCTGATGGAAGAGGAGAAATTATTATCGCAATGCATTGACCGATTGCCAGACGGACCTGCTGTTTTAGATGAAGCGTACGCTGCAATTATGGACATTGTCACGGAGGTGGAGCAGTATGTCAAGGTGAGAGAAGGCCATGGGTTATATTGGGCATCTTATGACATTATATTAATCTGCAACCTATTAGTCCTGCACGCACCAAAAATGGACCATGCCAGATTGTCGGGGAAGCAACCTGATCATCTGGCATGGAGAGTCAGAACTCTCTTCAAGCCTCCATACTGGATATTAATATGCACAGGGCCCTCACATGTGTATGACCTGTCTACACTTTGTAAAATTCCAGCAGTCAATTCTTGGATATTGCAAGTTTATTATTTTATAACTTGTTTTTTTTTTATAAATTTGCTCCATAAATGACGTTCCCTCCGTCACTCTGTCCTTGTGTCGCAGTGTGGCTGCAGTACCAGTGCTTGTGGGACATGCAGGCAGAGAACATCTACAATCGCTGGAAGAAGATCTCAACAAATGGCAGGCGCTGTTGGTTCAGATTCGAAAAGGCCAGAGGGACGTTTGACAACGCCGAGACCAGGAAGGAGTTCGGTCCGGTCATCATTGACTACGGAAAAGTGCAATCCAAAGTGAACCTGAATATGACTCTTGGCACAAAGAGGTGCTCAGCAAATTCGGGCAGATGCTTGGTCAGAACATGACTGAATTCCATTCTCGATTTCCAAGGTATAGACGTTTGACGTATTGTGATGTCTGATTGATCCTGAAAAATTGGTGCAAGGCTTGGGAGTCCTCCTTTACTCGTAAGTAATCTTCCCTTGTTCCTCAGTCTCGCCAAGAGTGGAGCAGCATTCGGTGGACACGGCGAGCACATCCGATGCCGTGACCTTCATCACTTATGTGCAGTCTCTGAAGAGGAAGATCAAGCAGTTTGAGAAACAAGTTGACGTGAGTCTCATCTAATTTGTGTCAATTCCTTTTTTTTTCCCTCTCTTCTTGCGTTCCTTTCTTGCGCTTTGCTGAGAGTTAAACCGTGCCCCTCTCTCCTCCAGCTCTATAGGAACGGACAGCGCCTGCTGGAGAAACAGCGCTTCCAGTTCCCCTCTTCCTGGCTTTATATGACAACATCGAGGGCGAATGGGGTGCGTTTAACGACATCATGAGACGCAAAGATTCTGCCATACAGCAGCAAGTGGCAAATCTGCAGATGAAGATCGTCCAGGAGGACCGAGCTGTGGAGAGTCGAACCATCGATCTGCTGACCGACTGGGAGAAGACCAAGCCTGTGACTGTAAGATCATGGTCTATGGTGTTTGCTCTAATTATGAAGCAGACTGAAGGGCATTGCGGCGTCCTGCAATGTACGTTACGGTGTCAAACATAGTGCAGAATATTAGGCACTCCGTGCTGTGTGTGCATCCTTCACGTTTGCATTTCTGTAAAAGTGGTGAAGTACAATAAAAACCACTCGCTTCTAGGCATTAAGGGCAATTCTTGCATTGGTCACTGCACCTCCTGTTTCTTCATGGACCTTCTATCTTGTTGTTTAACCCTTAGGGAAGCCTTCGACCCGAGGAGGCCCTCCAGGCCCTCACTATATATGAAGGAAAGTTTGGCAGACTGAAAGATGACCGTGAAAAATGTGCCAAAGCCAAAGAGGCTTTAGAGCTGACGGACACGGGGTTGCTGAGCGGCAGTGAAGACCGCGTTCAGGTGACTATTATTATTTTATTTTTATTTTTTTTACTAATATACAAGTTAAGTTCTAAACTGTGATCTGGTGATGACATGGCATCAAATACTTTTCTAACATCTAGGTCGCCTTGGAAGAATTGCAAGATCTCAAAGGCGTCTGGTCCGAACTCTCCAAAGTTTGGGAACAGATTGACCAAATGAAGGAGCAGCCGTGGGTGTCTGTCCAACCACGCAAGGTATGCATTTCCCACCTCACCTTGGAAGGAACATCCCCCATAAAGACAAGGGCTAGATTACATGAATTTCTGCCCTCTTTACAGCTTCGGCAAAGCTTGGACGGGCTCCTGAACCAGCTGAAGAACTTTCCCGCCGCTTACGGCAGTATGCGTCCTACGAATATGTCCAGAGACTCCTGAAGGGTTACATGAAGGTGAAATGTTGTCTTTGTTGCTAAATTTAGTTCTATGGATGTCGCATGTACCAAAGTGCCATCCGCTGCCTTCCCACAGGTGAACATGCTCGTTATCGAGCTGAAGTCGGAAGCCCTGAAAGATCGGCACTGGAAGCAGCTAATGAGGAGACTGCATGTCAACTGGGTGGTGTCCGAGCTCACTCTGGGCCAAATCTGGGACGTCGACCTGCAGAGGAACGAGGCGATTGTCAAGGACGTTCTTTTGGTCGCTCAAGGAGAAATGGCGCTGGAAGAATTCTTGAAGCAGGTAAGAAGGCTGGTGGTGACTAATGTTCACACCGCAGGTGAAGACCAACACTACTACATAGTCTTTCTCCGGTGTCTGCACAGACGTAGTCGTGTGGTTATACTGTGCGCCTCACGGCAGGTAGCATGGCATTGCACTACTTTGCCAGTGCAGGAAAGACGGTGGGTAAACTAATCAGTAATCTGTCTGTTTCCGACTGTCCCCAGATCCGAGAAGTGTGGAATGCCTACGAGCTGGATCTGGTCAACTACCAGAACAAATGTCGTCTGATCCGCGGCTGGGATGACCTGTTCAATAAAGTCAAGGAGCACATCAACAGCGTCTCTGCCATGAAGCTTTCACCTTACTACAAGGTACTACGAGGGCGGCTTCTCTATAAGACTTATGTACTGTGACCCCAGTTCTGACACCAGCTTGGCCATACAGTTACATGACACGTAGCCTATTTCCACCTCCATGGGCCTGTTCTCGCATTCAGACTTTATGCTTTGCTCTTTATTAGGTATTTGAAGAAGACGCTTTAAGCTGGGAAGATAAACTCAACAGGATCATGTCCCTTTTCGATGTGTGGATCGATGTTCAGAGGCGATGGGTTTACCTAGAGGGGATCTTTACTGGCAGCGCAGACATCAAACATCTGCTTCCTGTTGAGACCCAGCGTTTCCAGAGGTATCTGCCACCATCCCTGTCACGTACCTGCTTCTCAGCACGTGACTTGGGGTTGCGCCTGCAAGGGTTAATCTGCTCACTCAGTCCAGCATTCAACCTCTGACCTATGCTGCAATGGGAGCATAAATCACACCCTGACACAGACCACGCACCCCGCTTGGTGCTTGACACACGCTGCCATTACTCACCGAATATATGGGCGATGAGTCCTGGAATTACTACTACTGTCTGCAAATCTCCAGGATCACACACTCTAAGGCTATGGATTCTTCTAGAGCATACAAGGTTCAAACTTTTAAGTTTTAAGCTTTAAAAGAAAAGGTACAGTGCATACAATAAAAAAATAAAAAAATATGGAAATAAAAAGTGACATAAAAATATGCAAAACAGTGATAAAAATAAAAGGGAGAAACTTACAGAAATATCTAAACCTTGCATTCTGGTATTCTGCTCCATGGGGAGGGGATGATTATGACATGGGTCACATCAGCTTGGCTGTCCTTCAATCTGTGAACAGACTTTTTGTGTAAGGCCTAATTTATAGATTTAACCTGGAGATCAGATTTCTAGACTAGCCTCTCATGTTAATATTCTAATTCCTGGTGTGTGACTGGACCATGGCTACTTGACCAATGAATACATTATTTTTCGAAAAGTTATTGTCTTGGCTTTTCTTTCCCATAGTAAATAGAATTTGTCAGGCTGCAAATAGGTCCCATTTGGTGTCTGCCTTCAAGGCATCAGCTGTGTGAAATGTTTCCCAGGAAGGCCCCCTGGGGTATGAGACCAGGAAAACTGCCTTTTCTCAGGATAGCATATCCTTTTGTGAGACCTGCCGCCTAAGGACAGATGCTAGTTAACTGCTGGCCATACATCACCTACAAATACATATTTCCATTACATGGGATCTGACATTATTTTACAAGAAGATCTAGTAAAAATGACTTGACTTGCCTAAGATGTGATATTAGTTATTGGGTTTCAGATATTTTGGCACCCAAATCCTGACCGTGTGAACAAGCCTCCACGTGTCTCTGAATGATATCATGTCCTGTCCTTGCAGCATCAGTACAGAGTTTGTGTCACTGATGAAGAAGGTCACAAAGTCTCCTCTGGTCATGGACGTTCTGAACATCCAAGGAGTGCAGAGATCTCTGGAGAGATTGGCTGACCTACTGGGCAAGATCCAGAAAGCTCTTGGAGAATATTTGGAAAGGGAGCGTTCCTCATTTCCACGGTGAGTCTAGATTTAACTTATCGGCCTATTGTAGAAATTACATCCCATAAATGTGTGATCCTCTTGTGTCTGAGCACAGAAATCCCCCTCCTCAGATACAAATATGCAAGTTGCATAGTCCCCTATTCCTTCTGGAAAGGTGGCCTTGTTTTCTTTTGGCTCCTTTTCTATTAGAGACGTTGATGACAGTAAGTGACTGCTGGTCTGTGTTTTGTTTTGTTTTTTTATATATATACTCTTTAACTAAAATTTTAGATTTTACTTCGTTGGTGATGAGGATCTTCTGGAAATCATTGGCAACAGTAAAAACGTGGCCAAGCTACAGAAACACTTCAAGAAAATGTTTGCGGGCGTTTCCAGCATCATTCTGAACGAAGACAGTTCTGTCGTGCTGGGAATCTCTTCACGGGAAGGAGAGGAGGTAAGGACCTCAGGGACGTACACTAATGGAGGTACGGCATCTGCTCCGCACCATGAGTATTACGGTAATCCACTCGATTGTGTGCATCATAGGTGATCTTCAAGACCCCAGTGTCCATCATCGAGCATCCGAAAATCAATGAGTGGCTGACACTTGTGGAGAAAGAAATGAGGGTCACTCTTGCCAAGTTGTTGGCGGAGTCGGTGACTGAAATTGAGATCTTTGGGAAATCCTCAGCCATCGATCCTGCTACCTACATCTCCTGGATTGACAAGTACCAGGTAAGTAACAAGTACCAAATTCTCGTTTCCTTTAGACACGAGTCTTTCACAATAATGATTTTTCTGAAAATATTTCTTGGCAAATTATGCCTCTACATAGCGACAGGGGCCGGCTGGGGGCCATGCATGTCACGGCTCATGCCTATGAACTAGGAGGACAGTGCAACAGTGTCAAAGCGGTTTGCCATACTAGATACGGAAGCTGAGGATGCTACTATTCAGAAGTGCAGTATGGATTGGATCATGGCTGCTACGTGCTACTATTCAGAAGTGCGGCCCGCAGTATGGATCGTGGCTGCTCTGTTCTACTATTCAGAAGCACAGCCTGCAGTATGGATGGTGGCTACTCTGTGCAACTATTCAGAAGTGCAGCCTGCAGTACGGATGGTGGCTGCTTCCCTCTACTGTTCAGAAGCACAGCCTGCAGTATGGATGGTGGCTGCTCCGTGCTACTATTCAGAAGCGCAGCCCACAGTATGGATCGTGGCTGTTCTGTGCTACTATTCAGAAGCACAGCCCGCATTATGGATGGTGGCTGCTTCGCTCTACTATTCAGAAGTGCAGCCTTGCAGTATGGATGGTGGCTACTCTGTGCAACTATTCAGAAGCACAGCCCGCAGTATGGATGGTGGCTACTCTGTGCAACTATTCAGAAGTGCAGCCTGCAGTATGGATGGTGGCTGCTTCGCTCTACTATTCAGAAGTGCAGCCTGCAGTATGGATCGTGGCTGCTACGCTCTACTGTTCAGAAGCGCAGCCCGCAGTATGGATCGTGGCTGTTCTGTGCTACTATTCAGAATCACAGCCCGCATTATGGATGGTGGCTGCTTCGCTCTACTATTCAGAAGCACAGCCTGCAGTATGGATGGTGGCTGCTCCGTGCTACTATTCAGAAGCGCAGCCCACAGTATGGATCGTGGCTGTTCTGTGCTACTATTCAGAAGCACAGCCCGCATTATGGATGGTGGCTGCTTCGCTCTACTATTCAGAAGTGCAGCCTGCAGTATGAATGGTGGCTACTCTGTGCAACTATTCAGAAGTGCAGCCTGCAGTATGGATGGTGGCTGCTTCGCTCTACTATTCAGAAGTGCAGCCTGCAGTATGGATCGTGGCTGCTACGCTCTACTGTTCAGAAGCACAGCCCGCAGTATGGATCGTGGCTGTTCTGTGCTACTATTCAGAATCACAGCCCGCATTATGGATGGTGGCTGCTTCGCTCTACTATTCAGAAGCACAGCCCGCAGTATGGATCGTGGCTGTTCTGTGCTACTATTCAGAAGCACAGCCCGCATTATGGATGGTTCTAATCTGTGCAACTATTCAGAAGTGCAGCCTGCAGTATGGGATGGTGGCTACTCTGTGCAACTATTCAGAAGTGCAGCCTGCAGTATGGATGGTGGCTGCTTCGCTCTACTATTCAGAAGTGCAGCCTGCAGTATGGATCGTGGCTGCTACGCTCTACTGTTCAGAAGCACAGCTCGCAGTATGGATGGTGGCTGCTCCGTGGTACTGTTCAGAAGTGCAACCTGCAGTATGGATGGTGGCTGCTTAGCTCTACTGTTCAGAAGCAGAATATGCAATGTATTGTAGAAGCAATTCTGGCACACACTTCTGCCTTTATTAAACATTAGCGCACTTGACATAATTTGATTCCTTTCCTATAGGCTCAGCTAGTGGTCCTCTCGGCTCAGATCGCTTGGTCTGAGAATGTGGAGTCTGCTCTCACCAGCATGTCCAATGGTGGCGGTGACTCCAACCCCATGCAGATCGTGCAGGTCAATGTGGAGGCCACACTGAATGTCCTGGCTGATTCGGTGTTGATGGAGCAGCCGCCTCTGCGGAGGAGGAAACTGGAGCACTTGGTGAGAAGCGGCTATTATCAGCTTGGTCTGATGGCTACTTGTCTTCTGTTTTTGGCTAATGAATGTACTGATCCACAGATCACAGAACTGGTGCATCAGAGAGATGTCACAAGATCCCTCATAAAGATCCGGGTTGACAACGCCAAGTCATTCGAGTGGTTGAGCCAGATGAGGTTCTACTTTGATCCCAAACAGACTGATGTTCTGCAGCAGCTCTCGATCCAGATGGCAAATGCAAAATTCAACTACGGCTTTGAATATCTGGGAGTCCAGGATAAACTTGTGCAAACCCCTCTGACTGACCGCTGCTACCTGACCATGACCCAGGCTCTGGAGGCCAGGCTCGGAGGGTCCCCATTTGGTATGTCTACATCCCTTGTAACATCGACCTTTTAGAAGTTAGTATCAGTATATAGGCTGTGAATATTAATCTTTCATGCGGTATGTCACAGGTCCTGCGGGTACTGGAAAGACTGAATCTGTCAAAGCCCTTGGACACCAACTTGGCCGATTTGTGCTGGTCTTCAATTGTGACGAAACCTTTGACTTCCAGGTAAGTAATGATGTAAAGCTGTAGTCGTTCCGATTCCATGGCTTTATGATGGTTTCCACTTGACTTTCTTCTATATCTTCCAGGCTATGGGCCGCATCTTCGTGGGTTTGTGCCAGGTCGGAGCTTGGGGATGTTTTGACGAATTCAACAGATTGGAGGAACGCATGTTGTCCGCAGTTTCTCAGCAAGTGCAATGCATCCAGGAGGCTCTGAGGGAGCATTCCAATCCAAACCGGGACAGAAGTAAGTGATGACAAACTTAAATGCTTGGAGCAAAATAAGATCACAAGCAACATAATGTGTTGTATTGTCTTCCAGCTCTCACAATCACCTGTGAACTGCTGAACAAACAAGTAAAAGTCAGCGCCGAAATGGCTATCTTCATCACCATGAACCCTGGTTATGCCGGAAGATCCAACCTGCCAGACAACTTGAAGAAACTTTTCCGCAGTTTAGCCATGACCAAACCGGACCGCCAGCTTATTGCACAGGTCATGTTGTACTCCCAAGGCTTCCGAACCGCCGAAGTCCTGGCCAACAAAATTGTGCCGTTCTTCAAGTAAGTGAATGTGAAGTTACAACATGTGGACAGGTTTGGGTGTTGGGCTTTAGTTTTGCTTAACCCTTCACGACATGATGTACAGTCATATGTTGTGGGATGCCAGCTCACACACCGATCCCGCATCATGTGCCCTTAAGAGCTGCGTTTGGAGCAGAGCTCCACCTGTGGCTGTCAACCTGTTAAATGCTGCTGTCAGGCTGACAGCTACATTTAATACGCACCAATAGGTGCGCACATTGTATCACGCTTCTATTGGCGTGCCCGTGACATCATCACATGGTGCCAATGGGTTGTCTTGAAACCCGGAGGTCTGCTGAAGACTCTCATGCCTGTCATTCCGAAACTCGTGTGAAAGTTGGCCTGCAGTCTGCATTCATAGATCATGATTTTCTTTATGCATAGTAGTGCTGGTCCACAGTTATGTATAGTACAAGCGATCAGACAATCGCAGCTTCAAGTCCCCTCAAGATCAAATCACCCCCCTCCCACCAATATGCACTTGGCATCGCTACATTCAGACATGTCCGACCTATTAAAATTATAAAGTCTTTTAATTCATATTTGGTATCTGTGTACTCATACGGACCTGGAGAATCGTAAGTGCAGGTCAGTTTTGCAAAATAGTGAACTTGGTTAATAAAAAAACACAAACACTTTTTCAGCCATTTTCCAGTACATCATGTGGTAGAATAGTATAATTCAAAGTACAATTCATCCCACAAAAAAAGCTCTTTTATGGGGACGGAAAAGAGGGATTTTTGGTACTCGTCGTAAAATCTTTCTTGGAGACTTCATTGGGGGACACATGGGTGTATGCTGCTGTCGCTAGGAGGCTGACACTATGTCAAAAAGGAGAAATGGCTCTTCAGAAGTATACAGCCACCGACTGACACAAAACTCGTCAGTGTCAAAGCAGTAGGCGAAGCAACAATATGCAACTAATATACAAGCCTAAGAAAAGGCACGTAGACTCAACATAGACACAAAACCAGGGAGCGTGCTTTTTCTCCTCAATGAAGGCTCCAAGAAAGATTTTATGGTGAGTACCAAAAATCCCTCTTTCTTTATCACGTCATTGGGGGACACAGGTAACCAAGGAACGTCCTAGAGAGTGGGAAACAGAGCAAGTAGAAAAGGATTAAGTTGGACGGCGGGTGACCACTGCCTGCAGCACCTTTCTTCCCAGATCGGACGAGGCGTAGGTATGTACGCTGTTGAACCTCGCAAAGGTGTGGAAAGATGACCAGGTCACAGCATTACAAATCTGAGAAGCAGAGGCCTGTTGACAAACGGCCCAGGAGGCTCCCACTGCCAGGGTGGAACTAGCTTTTTACACCCCGAGGGGGGTCTGTCCTGAACGCGATATGCCTCCATTATTGCCAAGAGAATCCAGCGGGCGACTGTAGATTTGAAAGCCCCTTACGACGACCCTCAGGAATGACACAGGGCATTAGTGACGAAAGGAAGCAGTTCTTGAAAGATAGACCCGGAGAGCTTTGACTAGATCCAGGTTGTGGAGAGGTTTCTTCAAGGGATGAACTGCAGAAGGAAGGAGCGTCTCTTCATTATGTGGAATAAAGAGGCAACCTTAGGCAGAAAAGAAGAAAGGAACGGGTCTGAGGACTACCTTGTCCTGATCTAAAACAGGGAACGGCAAGATAGTGCCACCAGCCCAAAGACTCTCCTGATGGAAGTGATGGCTACCAGAAAAGCAAACTTCCTTGAAAGGAGAGATAACGGAATGTCCTGAATGGATTCGAAAGGAGGCCATCGAGAGACGATCTGGACGGTCTGGGAGACTCCAGGGAACGTTCACGAGTATGTTTACTAATTTGGAGTACCAGGCCTATCTGGCGCAACCAGAATTACCGGAATTCCTTCCACGTTGATCTTTTTTACGACTCCGAATCGGCGGGAGAGGAGGAAATAGGGCCGCTGGAATTGGGACCACTGAATGGCTTGTGGTTCATCCGAGACTTAGGTTGACAGATCTGGCTGAAGACGGCAGTGTTGAGAGATCACTCGCCTGGTGTGAGGCCCTGACTACTCAGGAAGTTGACTGCCCAATTGTCCACCCTCGAGATGTGGACTGGAATTGCGAGTACATCACCTTCCGCTCAAAGCAGGATTCTTGCTACCTCTGTCATGACTAACTTGCTGCAAGTCCCACCTTGGTGACTTATATACACCACGGCAGTGGCGCTGTCTGACTAAACGCAGACTGGGTGACCCACGATATGATCCTGCCAGTGGCGAAGGGAGAGGTAAATCACTCTGATTTCCAGGAAGTTGATGGGAAGAGCGGCCTCCTGAGAATTCCAGCGACCCTGATGGAGAACAACCACTCCCCATCTGAGGAGACTGGCATCGGTGGTGAAAACTTGCCAGCGGAGCGGGAGAAAGGATTTCCTGTGCAGAACGGAGGCAGAGAGGGTCCACCATGTCAGATTTTCTCACCTGGAGAGGCAGGAGAATGGGCGGTCTAGGGAAGGGGTCCTCTTGTCCCAAGCTGACAGCAGGGCCAGCTGAAGGGGACAGGTATGGTACTGGGCAAAGGATACGGCTTCCATGGCGGCAATCATCTTCCCCAGTACACTCATGCAGAGTCGTAGGGGATGAGGAGAAGGCAGTCTCAAAACACGGATTCCCAAGCAAAAGAGAACGTCTCCTCTGGAAGCAAGACCTTGGCTCGAGCTGTTGGACAGCATGCCTAAGAATACCAGGCGCTGAGATGGAATCAGGGAAGACTTTTCCCTGTTGACTATCCAGCTGAAACGTGTGAGAGTGTTCAAGGTGATCTGAAGGCTGTCGGTAGTCTCGGAAGGCAGGCAGATCGTCCAGTTAAGGCCTCTTTCACACTTCAGTCGTGCGACGTCAGTTAAAATCCGTGAAAATGTGAAGAAAACGGATCCGCCTTTTTTTTTTTTTTTTGCGGATCCGCTTTATTCCATTGACTTGCATTAGTGACGGATTTTGACGGATGGTTGTCCGCTATTTCCTTTTTTTTTTTTTTTTTTTAGATGGATCCGCCAAAAATTTGGCGTCCGCCTTTTTTGAAAAACGTCCAATGCAACGTTTTTTGTATCCGCCAAAACGTTTTTGACTTAATCAGCCCGCGGATCTGTTCCTCCCATAGAAAATCCATTCAAAATGCCCAGAACAGTGTCCGGTCTCTCTCTCTCTCTCTCTCTCTCTCCCCCCCTCTCCTTCTCCCAGACAAGCGTACCTGCATTTTCCGGGTTGAAAAGTTCATAGCGGATCCGTCAAAAAACTGATCCGTTTGCATCCGTTTTTGCACTTTACTGACGGATTCGCTATTTTCACACTTTGACGGATTTTAACGGACGTCGCACGACTGAAGTGTGAAAGAGGCCTAAGGGATGAGGAGTATCCCCCTAGGGACGAAGAATAGCCATGACAGCTGCAATAACCTTTGTAAACACCATGGGGGTGGAGGCCAGGCTGAAGGGAAGGGCTGTAAATTGGTAGTGCTGCTCCTGGATCGCGAACCGGAGAAATCTCTGATGCGGGACTCAAACAAGGATGTGTAGGTAAGCATCCTGATCATCCACAGAGTAGAGAAACTCCTCCAATTCCATAGTGGTGATTACCGAGCATAGAGACTCAAACAGGTAGTGACACAGACCTTCCAGTTTAACCGTTTGAGATCCAGAATAGGATGAAGAGAACTGGCGCTTCTTTGGATGCCAGTGAGGGGCAGACTTGAAGGATGGCTTCCTTCTCTCCCGCCGGGAGGCGGGAGACTGGTCCTTATGGGAAGGGGGGGGGAACGAATCTGGAGAGGACGCCTCCTGGTGAAGAAGGGAAGTCGCCAGTGGCGTCCAAAATGATCTGGTCCAGCCTGGACCCAAAGCCTAAAACCCTGGTAAGGGAGATTGGTAAGAGACTTCTTGGAGGTAGGGTCCGCATTCCAAGCCTTCAACCAAAGAATCCTCCGAATGGCAACAATATTGCTCGAGACCTGAGCTGAACATCTGGCAGCGTCCAGGGACGCGGTCAATAGATATTTCCCTGCGTGTGCGATCTCATCCGCAAGGTTGGCTAGCTCATCTGGAGAGGCAGCCGATTAAAATCAACAGTCAGGAATTTTGCCCAGTTGGAGATGGTCTTGGCAACCCAGGTGGAAGCAAAGTCTGGACATAGGGAGGCACCCGTGGTTTCAAAGGCTGACTTAGCCAGGGACTCTATTTGCCTGTCAGTGGAGTCTTTTTAAGGGAGGAACCGTCTGGAAGAACCAGAACAGTCTTGGAGGATCAACAGTTGGAGACTCTGACCATTTGTTGATGAGATGTGGATTTAAGTGGTGCAGAATATCCAGTTGTTTCCTACCAGGAAACCACTTCTCCGGATGTTCCCATTGCTTAGTGAAGGCTGCGTCAAGCTCCCGGTGATTAGAAAATGACAGAGAAGGACATTTTGCCCTTTTTAAAGGAGACAGATTGATCCCGGGAAGGTTGGGGGGGGTTCGTCATCTTTAATGTGAAGGGTCTGATTAACGGATATGATGATGCTGTCAACCATATCTTGGAGTCTGGAATTCTGGTCCAATTCGGGGTCCGAATCTGACTGGGATTCCAGATCAAATTCTGGAACCACCTCAGGGGAGGAGGCATTGGACATGGAGGGCATCCTGGAGGATGTAATGACCTGGAGAGCTGGAAGAGGAACTGTAGTGAGCCCGCTTCCTGGATTTAGTCCTAGAAATGCTCTTCTGGGGGTAGTGATCGGGTGCATGCAAATCACTGTGGGAGCGCTGGTGGCTGCAGACAAATTCGGTAGTCATTCTAGGATCTGGACCAGGGACTGTGATACCTTGGTCAGATCAGAGACAGATTGGGACAAAGCAACAGCCCACTCCGGTGGAAGGGGTGTGCTCTCCTCCTGGACGGTGGGAGACTCCTGTGATGCCGAAATGGTGGAAGGGCTGTAAGACTGGCAGAAAGCAGATGACTGGCCTGAGGGCCATTTCTTTTAACAGATGGCACAGGCGTAGTGGATTATAGTGGGACTGGAATGGGCATAAGTGAGGGTCTAGGGCTACTGCTTAGGAGGGCTAAGACCCTTAGAACAGAGGAAATAACCAGTCTGGGCTGGTCCTACCCGATAACAAATGGCGCTGTTGCTCCTCAGGCTGCGGTCTCCCAGATCCAGTGCGTGTTAGAAGATGGATGCCTGCTGTGTCCTTTGGAACCGGAAGAAGAGGTGACAGACTGCAAAAGCGCACGAAGAATCGCGCAGACAGATGCAATGCGGGGGCATGTCTTGGGTGTCAGGGAGAGAAAAACAAACTCATTGGACAAAAAGCACGCTCACCTTGAGCGCTGATAGGCCGGGGAGGGAGCGTTGGTAAGTGGAAGGCAACTGCTAACTGAGGTTTGGAAAAGGGGGCGTGGCTACACGGAGCTCAGGAGACCCAAAGCCGGGGGCTAAATTAACATAAGGGCCTGAATTTAGCCTCGGCGCCAGCTGTGACAGGACTGGAAGATTGGAGACCTGGGAAAGAATACGAGACATACCTTGAGCTGGGTCCCGGTTCCTTCCTGCTTGTGACAATGACGTTGGGATTCCCGGGGAATGAGGCCACCGGTGCAGAAGATCGTGTCAACCCCTAAAGAGTGGGACATCCACAGACAAGTGACCAGTCTTTCTCCCAGCCAGCTCCGAGGAGAGCGGTGGGGAAAAGGGCTTGGACCGGCCACTAGGAATCCCCCCTGAAGCACCGTGAGGTGATGGGAATTGGTCCTGCCCTGCGGGTCCGTTGAGTGGGTGATACGATACTGCTCTCTGTCGCACGAGTGCGAGAAAACAGGGTGAGAAATTACACCCTGTTACCCAGTAGAAGAACCTGAA
Organism: Oophaga sylvatica; assembly: GCA_033576555.1. Lineage (NCBI taxonomy): Eukaryota > Metazoa > Chordata > Amphibia > Anura > Dendrobatidae > Oophaga > Oophaga sylvatica. Next base: position 379,577,228 of record JARQOD010000001.1, on the reverse strand, counting down.
AGGAAAAGGTAAAAAGAATAATAGAAACACAACAGGTGACCTTAATAAGGAAAAGACTGATCTGGGTTTAGATCCAAGTCTGCCTCCTACTGACAATAAGCTAAAACTGACGAGCTTTGTGCCAGTCGGTGGGTGTATACTGCTTAGGAGGAGCTATTTTTCTTTTTTGCATAATGTCGGCCTCCCAGCGACATATTTATACACCCCATGGTTACCGGTGTCCCCAATGAAGCGATACAGAAAATAACTTATGGCTCTTGGTAGGCATTAATATATACAGCATTGTTTTCATGTAACCCTGGTTTTACCCCAAGCCTTCAAAGTAAAACCGTGACTTCAAGTATTGGCACAGGGAACAATGACTTGGGGGTCTGTTGATTGCATACAAGCAAATAAGGCAGCACTCTGTAGCGCTATAGCATGCAAACATGAAATATGAAAATTGAATTGCATTACTGCACTAGAAATATGAAAAATTGAGAATGCTTAGCGCATAAATTAGCCTTCTGACTGAGCACTCCGCCCCTTAGCCTCAGGTGTTTTTAACTGCAACAGGATCCTACCTCTCCATAGAGATAGAGTTTAGTCCAAGAGAGGATTTACATTAAGTTCCCAGAGAGATGTTGACTGTCTAAGGCCGTGTTCACATTAGCGTATGCGTGCACAGCATATGCCTGCGTACAGATCCGCATGCGTCTTGCGTACCTATGTTTAACCCCTCTCTGACATTAGACGTACTATCCCGTCCATAAAACCCGTGCCATTCTGACCATGGACGGGATAGTACGTCATAGGCGATCAGCTGCGCTCCTAAGGGTAGCGCAGCTAATCGCCGCCGGGTGTCAGCTGATTATCACAGCTGACACCCGTGACTGTGTGTCAGGAGCGGTCACGGACCGCTCCCGGCACATTAACCCCTAGCACACCGCGATCAAACATGATCGCGGTGTACTGGGGGCACAGGGGAGGATCGCGCAGGGTGGGGGCTCCCTGCGCGCCCCCCTGAGACCCTCAGACCAGCGCGATGTGATCGCGCTGTTCTGAGGGCTTCCTCCCTCCCAGGACCCGGATCCAAGATGGCGCCGGGGTCCTGGAGGGAGGCGGCTTCCTCAGTGCCTGCTGAGAGCAGGCACTGAGAAGCTTGCTGCACTGCCTGAGCGATCGCTGGTGTGACAGAGTGCTGTGCACATTGTCACACCAGCGATCTGCTCAAATACAGTGATGTCCCACCCTGGGACAAAGTAAAAAAGTTAAAAAAATAAAAATAAACATGTTATAAAAAAAAAATCCAAAATAAATAAAAAAAAAAAAATATTCCCCAATAAATTCATTTCTTCCTGTAAATAAAAAAAACAAAACAATAAAAGTACACATATTTGGTATCGCCGCGTCCGTAACGACCCCCTCTATAAAACTGTCCCACTAGTTAACCCCTTTAGTGAACCCCTTAAAAAAAAAAAAAAAAAAAACGAAGCAAAAAATCAATGCTTTATCATCATACCGCCGAACAAAAAGTGGAATAACGCGCGATCAAAAAGACCGATATAAATAAACATGGTACCGCTGAAAACGTCATCTTGTCCCGCAAAAACGAGCCGCAATACAGCATCATCAGCGAAAAAATAAAAAAGTTATAGCTCGCAGAATAAAGCGATGCAAAAATAATTATTTTTTATATAAAATTGTTTTTATTCTATAAAAGCGCCAAAACATAAAAAAATGATATAAATGAGGTATTGCCATAATCGTACTGACCCGAAGAATAAAACTGCTTTATCAATTTTACCACACACGGAACAATAAAAACGCCTCCCCCAAAAGAAATTCATGAATTGCTGATTTTTGTTCATTCTAACCTCCCAAAAATCGAAATAAAAAGCGATCAAAAAATGTCACCTTCTCAAAAATGGTACAAATAAAAACGTCAACTCGTACCGCAAAAATAAGACCTCACATGACTCTGTGGGCCAAAATATGCAAAAATTATAGCTCTCAAAATGTGGCAATGCAAAAAACTATTTTTGCAATAAAAAGCGTCTTTTAGCGTGACAGCTGCCAATCATAAAAACCCGCTATAAATAGTAAATCAAACCCCCCTTTATCACCCCCTTAGTTAGGGAAAAATAATAAAATTAAAAAAAATGTATTTATTTCCATTTTCCCATTAGGGTTAGGGTTAGGGTTGCGGCTAAAGTTAGGGTTAGGGTTGGCGCTAAAGTTAGGATTAGGGTTAGGGTTGGGATTAGGGGTGTGTTAGAGTTAGTTTTGTGGTTAGGGTTGGGACTAGGGTTAGGGGTGTGTTGGGGTTAGGGTTGGAGTTAGAATTGGGGGGTTTCCGCTGTTTAGGCACATCAGGGGCTCTCCAAATGTGACATGGCGTCTGATCTCAATTCCAGCCAATTCTGCGTTGAAAAAGTCAAACGGTGCTCCTTCACTTCTGAGCTCTGCCATGCGTCCAAACAGTAGTTTATCCCCACATATGGGGTATCAGCGTGCTCTGGACCCCAAGAGTTATTGTGCAATTTGTCCTATTTCTTCTGTTACCCTTGGGAAAATAAAAAACTGGGGGCGAAAATATCATTTTTGTACAAAAAAAAATATTTTTTTGTTTTTACGGCTGTACATTATAAACTTCTGTGAAGCACTTGGGGCTTCATAGCGCTCACCACACATCTAGATAAGTTCCTTGTGGGTCTATTTTCCAAAATGGGGTCACTTGTGGGGGGTTTCCACTGTTTAGGCGCATCAGGGGCTCTCCAAATGCGACATGACGCACCCAGACCATTCCATCAAAGTCTGCAATCCAAAACGTCACTACTTCCCTTCCGAGCCCTGACGTGCGCCCATACAGTAGTTTTCTCCCACATATTGGGTATCAGCGTACTCAGGACAAATTGGACAACAACTTTTGGGGTCCAATTTCTCCTGTTACCCTTGTGAAAATAAAATATTGGGGGCGAAAAAATCATTTTTGTAAAAAAAAAAAAAAAAAAAAAGGATTTTTTTATTTTTACGGCTGTGCGTTATAAACTTCTGTGAAGCACTCTGGGGTTCAAAGTGCTCACCACACATCTAGATAAGTTCCTTGTGGGGTCTATTTGCCAAAATGGGGTCACTTGTGGGGGGTTTCCACTGTTTAGGTGCATCAGGGGCTCTCCAAATGTGACATGACGCCCCCAGACCATTCCATCAAAGTCTGCAATCCAAAACGTCACTACTTCCCTTCCGAGCCCCGACGTGTGCCCATACAGTAGTTTTCGCCCACATATTGGGTATCAGTGTACTCAGGACAAATTGGACAACAACTTTGGGGTTCCAATTTCTTCTGTTACCCTTGTGAAAATAAAATATTGGGGGCGAAAAAATCATTTTTGTAAAAAAAAAAAAAAGGATTTTTTATTTTACGGCTGTACGTTATAAACTTTAGTGAAACACCTGGGGGTTCAAAGTTCTCACCACACATCTAGATAATTCCTTGAGGGGTCTAGTTTCCAAAATGGTGTCATTTATGGGGGTTTCCACTGTTTAGGCAGATCAGGAGCTCTCCAAACACGACATGGCGTCCAGCCAATTCTGCGTTGAAAAAGTCAGACGGCGCTCCTTCCCTTCCAAACTCTGCCATGCACCCAAACAGTGGTTTACCCCCACATATGGGGTATCAGCGCACTCAGGACAAATTGCACAATAACTTTTGGAGTCTTGTTACCCTTGGAAAAATAAAAATTGGGGTGAAAAGATCATTTTTGTGGAAAAAATATGATTTCAGCTGCAGAATGGAAGGGAGGGAGACACAGGAATTCATTACTGATGGGTAGGCGGAGCCCCAGATCAGGATGTCACCTCAGATCAAAAGAGTGCTGACTGGCTGGCCCCTCCAGCTGGGCTCCTCCTACTCAGCTCCAGTCTAAGATTTGAGGTCCAGAGGATGGTCGCTGCTAATGCAGCTCCTCAGAAGATTTTATTATTTTATATTCGGACAGGAGACTTGGATCACCAGTTGGTCTAGAGGTCTCAGGGGTACCAGCGCTGCTGTACCCCAACCTCTCCCTTGGCGGATCTGTATTTACTCAATAGTCCCTGCAGAATCCTTGCCGGCCCGGGGGATGAGGATGGCTTCCCTGGCGGGACGCAAACCACACGTGCGGTCACTGCGTTCCTCGCCCTGGGGGAAGCATGGGCACAGCGCCAGAAACCCCTGAGGGTCCCTGTGGCGCTTTGGCTGGTGAGTACTCCACACAAAATTTTATTATTATTGTGTGAGTGCTTTAGCTCTGATGGCAGCGCTATTACATGTATATCAGTATGCTTCAGCGCTGCGGTGACAGCGCTATTACATGTTTATCAGTGTATTTCACCAGCCTCTCCCTTGGCGGATCTGTAACTACATAATGGTCCCTGCAGAATCCTTGCCGGCCCTGGGGGATGAGGAGAGCTTCCCTGGCGGGACGCAAACCACACGTGCGGTCACTGCGTTCCTCGCCCTGGGGGGAAGCATGGGCATAGCGCCAGAAACCCCTGGGGGTCCCTGTGGCGTTTCGGCTGGAGAGTACTCCACATTTTGGTAAAATGTGTGTGAGTGTTTTAGCGACTGCTGCGGCAGCCGCTGTACATATATATGCCGGTGACTAGTTTTTCTATGTCCGCAGGAGGATGCCTGCAGGACGAGGGAAAGGAGGCGAGTACGCGCCTTTTTATTTTTTGAATTTCGCGCCGCTTCTGAGCGCGCGCTTTACTGCAGCCTCCATTTCCGGCTCCTCTACATGGAGCACATGGAGGCAGAGCGCGGCGGCCATTGCTGATAAAGCGCTGCAAGCTGAAAGCTCCCCGGATCGTTCTCCTCCCCTCCCGGCAAGAATACGTGACCAGCTTGGTGAGTCGCTTCTAGCCCGCCGGGCAGAAGCTTAACCCCTTCACCTCCACAGCGCGGGCGCCGTCTGGGGCACTTCTGAGTGACAGATTGAGCTGTCCTGCGGCTGTTCTCGCATAAGGGGCTCGCACACTCTTTTAATATTAATAAAGAGGCTGTGGGGAGTCTGCGACATTAATGCTGCCACTATACGTTTCCGCTGACGATCCTGATGGCGTCGCATAATATTGCGATCGTTTATGTGTCATTTTTAGTGTCGCTGGTGGCTGCCAATCTGGGCAATCGCATAGGCGATTAGCGATCTCCTTGACAACTTTGGCGGTCATTGCGTTATAAAAAACAGCGCAATTTTTTAGCGATCTTGTGGAACGTTTTCTGTTTAGTGTGGCATGGCTGTCCTGCAGCTGCGACCTTATAAGAGGCGCCTGAGATTCGCACACCCTTTTTTCATTATCAAGGTTGTGGGGAGTCAGCTACTTTAACCCCTTATTAGGCGGTTAACTCTTAATGGGAGACAGCTGGGGTAGCTCTCGCTTTAGAGCTTTAACCCTTCAGCGTTTGTTTTTTATTTAAGTACTGCTCTGGTTACTGACAGGTTTATCCTGCCATATACTATGCAAGGGCATGTCAGAGACCCTCTCCCAGATCCGCTACGGATCAGCCTCGCGTATCTGACACGCAGACCTCGACTCATACACGGTCAGAGGTTCCAATGGTGTCAAAATGGAGGCCTTCACTGGTTTCTATTGATGACCTTTTAGGTTATGGAGTGTCAACTAGATCCTCTCAAGGAAGCGACACAAATCGGTGCTTTCCTTCTCGCTTAGCGAAGAAGTCCGATTCGGTCAAGGAGGATCGGCAGGGACACCCTGCCTCTCTCAGGGGCCGTACTAAAATTTCTGTGGAAGCCATGTGGACGTTACAGTTACCGGAGGAGGTAACTAGTCGTCCTGGTAAGTCGGCCCGGATGTTGCAAGGGTCGCATGGGTCGCGACGACCTTACAAACTATCCGTTTTTCTACGGAGTTATTTGTTAATTGGACCCCTTCTCCTGAAGTGAATGTCCCTTTATTCCAGCTTAGCAAATCTTCCTGGTAAAAGGGAAGACGAGTCTGCAGGACACGCTGGACAGAAGAATGGAGATGGCAACAATTTCCATCTGTGTAGCCGTGGATCATAGATTCGGTATTAAGGATCTAGGTGTACTTGTTAAGTTCCCCTGAGCGGTTGGACCGTCTAAGGACGGCGTGGCAAGTTTCCCTCTATCAAGGTAGATGGGCTTTTCTAGTTGAAGGATAATGCGTCACTGCTATCCAGGGCGCAATCCTCGGCAGTTACAGTCAGAAGAGCACTGTGACTTGGATGGAACGCAGTTTTCCAACAGGCAGCTATTTGACTGACCTCACGGAGCTGATGCCAAGGCAAAGGCAAAAGAAGCAGCTTTACCGCAGCGCAGAGCTGTGACTTCTGCGTCTGGCAGGACTAGTGCCGATAGTTATCGGCAGTCCTTTTCGGTTCAAGGGATGATCTGACCAACCCTCTGGGGGTTTGTGTCGTCTCTCTCTTTTTTAAAAAAAAAAAAAAGAAGAGGGGGAATTCTCAGAAATTCCGCATACCCTGGAAACAGAACTTCTGTTAAGGCAGAAGTTGGCAAAAAAAAAAAAAAATTCGCTAAGGCGGACTGACTTCTGACATTCCGTCAGAGCCGAGCATGAAGTCGCTTCGCTCAGTTATGGCAGCCCTGTCGCAGAACGATCAATCGACATTCGCGACGCTTTTTAGCATGTTCCCGTCGGAAGACCTCACCCAGGTTGTGGCTCGACCATTCGGCTTGGCCTTAACGCCCAGAATTTTTACAACGATTCTGACGCCAAAATCTCATGGCAATCCTTCGAAGACGGGGACTTACGATTCGTCCCTATTTGGACGGCCTTTTCGGTTGTGGCCTCAAAGGAGAAGTCGTCTCTGGAATCGTCGCAGGCAATCCTGTTTTTGAGGATGCATTTCGACACGGTACGGGCGGTGTTGTCCCTACCTCCAGACAAGCAGGCATGTCTGCTCCAGCATGTACAGACTATGAAGTCTGCGACAGCAGTGTCCCTTCAGAAGGTATGCGCCTTCTGGGTCTGACGGTGGCGTCCATGAGGTTTTTTTCCGTTTGTCCAATTTCATTCCAGAGCTCTCCATAGGCTCATTCTGAGTCGTTGGGATCAATCGCAAGGTTCGCTGGATTGCAGCGTCACCATCTTTCACAGGGTGCGAGAATCCCGAGGATGGTGGTTATGTCCAGGAGCGTTATCCTGGGAAAGCTTTTCCTCCCTCCGAAGTGGTCGGTCATAACCACCAATGCCAGCCTGACGGGCTGGGGGGGGTGTTTGGAACAATCTCTGGATTTAGGGGATATGGTCATCGGAAGAGTCTGTCCTTTCGATCAACATCCTGGAATTGAGGGCGATTTTCCTTTGCCTCCAGCATTGGACGGTCCTTTTGAGCGGTCTGCCGGTACGAGTGCAGACAGACAATGCGACGGCTGTCGCGTTTATCAATCACCAAGGCGGGACAAGGAGTTCCAGACTCATGGTGGAGGTGTCCCGAATTCTGATTTGGGCCGAGGGCAGTTTACCAGCCATTTCGGCGATTCACATTCCAGGGGTTCAGAATATTACAGTGGACTTCCTCAGTCGCATGAAGATGGATCCCGGGGAATGGAGCCTCCACTCGAAAGTTTTTTGCACTACTGTGCTCCCGTTGGGGGACTCCCCAAGTGGTTTGATGGCATCCAGGTCCAATGCCAAGTTACCGACGTTCATGTCCAGGTACAAGGACCCGAAGGCTGTGGCGGTGGATGCTCTAGTGGCTCAGTGGGATCAGTTTGAGCTGATCTATGTATTTCCGCCGATATCCTTACTTCCTCTAGTACTGCGTCGGATCAGACTAGAGAGAATTTCAGCTATTTTGATAGCTCCAGATTGGCCAAGGAGGGTGTGGTTCTCGACAATAATGTCGCGGTTGGCGGCACCTCCTTTTCCGCTTCCTCTTCAACCGGACTGGTTGACTCAGGGGCCCGTTTGTCATCCGGACTTGATCTCTCTGCCTTTGACGGCGTGGCTCTTGGGACCGAAATTTTAACCCGTTGAGGTTTTTCAGCCGAGGTCATTGCTACTCTTCGTGCTGCGAGAAGTCCGGCTACTACTAGGATTTACCACAAAACTTGGGAAACCTTCTTTTCGTGGTGTTTGGGGTCTTCTCGGAACCCGAGAAAATTTTCCATTCCCAATCTGTTGGCTTTCCTGCAGCATGGGTTAGACAAGGGTTTGGCAGTTAGCACCCTGAAAGGTCAGATCTCTGCTCTGTCCTTATTGTTTCGGAGAACCATTGCTTCGAATAGGGACGTGCTCTCCTTTTTTCCGCGGTATAGCTCGTAAGTTTCCGCCGCGGAAGGCACCTGTGTCTCCTTGGCGGCTCAACCTTGTTTTGCAAGTTTTTCAGCATAAACCTTTTGAGCTTATGGGTTCTGCTAGCCTTTCTTTGCTTTCTTGGAAGGTGGCCTTCCTTGTAGCAGTCACCTCTTTGAGGAGAGTTTCTGAGTTGGCAGCTCTTTTGTTCGCCTCCTTTTCTGGGTTTTTTTCCGGATCGTGTAGTGCTTCGCACTCGGGGTGATTTTTTGCCTAAAGTGGTGTCACAATTTCATGTCAACCAGGATATTGTGTTGCCTTCATTCTGCCCGGATCCGAAGAATGTGAAAGAGCGAGCTTTGCACACATTAGCTTTAGTGCGGGCTTTGAAGTTTTATCTATCTATTACTCAAGGTTTTCGTAAGACGGACTCCCTATTTGTGGTTCCAGCTGGTCTTCGATGTGGTCAGCGAGCTTCCAAGGATTCTATAGCTCGTTGGATCCGGTCAGCTATATTGGAAGCTTACCGTCTTCAGGGTGAATCTTGCCCGATTAAGATTCAAGCCCATTCCACGAGGGCTGTGGCTTCATCGTGGGCTTTTCGCCAAGGTGCTTCGGCAGTGCAGCTCTGCCGGGCGGCAACTTGGCGCTCTGTCCACACGTTTACGAAGTTTTATAAAGTGGACGTCAGTACTTCCGCTGATGCAGCCCTCGGACGTAGGGTCCTGCAGGCAGCTGTAGTTTAAAGTTCTGGTTGAACTTGTGTTTAGCGCTGGTTGCGCTTTGTTGTTAAGGTTGTTGGGTTTCTGCCTCTTGTTGGTTTTTTCCCACCCTTATTTTTGAACTGCTTTGGGACGTCCCATCAGTAATGAATTCCTGTGTCTCCCTCCCTTCCATTCTGCAGCTGAAACACGGATTTTGGTAAGAACTTACCGGTAAAATCCTTTTCAGCGAAGGAAGGGAGGGAGACACAGCACCCTCCCAAGGCAGAAGTGTGTTGATGTTTTCAGATGCAGCGCGACCCTTATCTGATAGCGTTTATCTGGGCTGAGGTCAGCGCGCTAAGGCTCTGTTCCAGCATCGCCAGCTCATCGCAGTAGTCAGGTTCCGTGAGTAGTACCTGGAACTCTGTGGTTTTTGGCTTTCTTTGCATGCATAACCTGTATCCTTGTGTTTTTTCTCTGAAGTTCCTTCAGAAGGGGTTATGTTGCTCCGCTGGTGATCTTGGCTCTTTTCCTAAAAGCTTTGGTACGACTGGAGCTGAGTAGGAGGAGCCCGAGCTGGAGGGGCCAGCCAGTCAGCACTCTTTTGATCTGAGGTGACATCCTGATCTGGGGCTCCGCCTACCCATCAGTAATGAATTCCTGTGTCTCCCTCCCTTCCTTCGCTGAAAAGGATTTTACCGGTAAGTTCTTACCAAAATCCGTGTTTTTAAATTTTACGCTCTACGTTCTAAACTTGTGTGAAGCAGTTGGGGGTTCAAATTGCTCATCAAAAATCTAGATAAGTTCCTTAGGGGTCTAGTTTCCCAAATAGGGTCATTTGTGGGGGGTTTCCACTGTTTAGGCACATCAGGGGCTCTCCAAATGCAACATGGCATCCAAACTCAATTCCAGCCAATTTTGGTTGGAAAAAGTCAAATGGTGCTCCTTCCATTCCGAGCTCTGCCGTGCGCCCAAACAGTGGTTCCCCCCACATATGGGTATCAGCGTACTCAGGACAAATTGTACAACAACTTATGTGGTCCAATTTCTCCTGTTACCCTTGGGAAAATAAAAAAATTAGTGACTAAAAGATAATTTTTGTGGGAAAAAAATAGGATTTTTTATTTTCATGCCCGGGCATTATAAACTTGTGTGAAGCACTTGGGGGTTCAAAGTGCTCACTATAGATCTAGATAAGTTCCTTAGGGGGTCTAGTTTCCAAAATGGGGTCACTTGTGGGGGGTTTCCACTGTTTAGGCTCATCTGGGGCACTGCAAACGGAACATGACCCCCATTAACGTCTGCATTCCAAAACGTTACTACTTCCTTTCCAAGCCCTGCCGTGCGCCCAAACAGTTTTCCCCCCCCCCCCCCCCCACCATATGGGGTATCAGCGTACTCAGGACAAATTGGACAACAACTTTTGGGGTCCAATTTCCTTGGGAAAATTCAAAAATTTGGGACTAAAAAATCATTTTTGTGGAAAATTGATTTATTTTTTTTTTCACACCCAGGCTTTATAAACTTTTGTGAAACACTTGAGGGTTCAAAGTGCTCACAACAGATCTAGATAAGTACCTTAGGGGGTCTAGTTTCCAAAATGGTGTCACTTGTGGGGGGTTTCCACTGTTTAGGCGCATCAGGGCTCTCCAAACGCGACATGGCATCCAATCTAAATTCCAGCCAATTTTAGTTTGAAAAAGTCAAACGTCGCTCCTTCCCTTACGAGCTCTGCCGTGTACCCAAACAGTGGTTTTCCCCCACATATGGGGTATTGGCGTACTCAGGAGAAATTGCATAACAACCTTATCTGTCCATTTTCTCTTTTACCCTTGTGAAAATAAAAAAAAAGTTTGTAAAAGATAATTTTTGTGGCTAAAAAGTAAAATATTCATTTTTTCCTTCCACGTTGCTTTAGTTACTGTGAAGCACCTGAAGGGTTAATAAACTTCTTGAATGTGGTTTTGAGTACCTTGAGGGTGCAGTTTTTAGAATGGTGTCACTTTTGGGTATTTTCTGCCATATAGACCCCTCAAAGTGACTTCAAATGTGAGGTGGTCCCTAAAAATAATGGCTTTGTAAATTTTGCTGTAAAAATGAGAAATCGCTGGTCAACTTTTAACCCTTATAATTTCCTAACAAAAAAAAATTTGGTTCCAAAATTGTGCTGATGTAAAGTAGACATGTGGGAAATGTTATTTCTTAACTATTTTGTGTGATATATTTCTCTGTTTTAAGGGAATAAAAATTCAAAGTTTGAAAATTGCAAAATTTTAAAAATTTTCGCCATATTTGCGTTTTTTTCAAAAATAAACGCAAGTTATATCGAAGAAATTTTACCACTAACATGAAGTACAATATGTCACGAGAAAACAATCTCAGAATTGCGAAGATCCGTTGAAGCGTTCCAGAGTTATAACCTCATAAAGAGACAGTGGTCAGAATTGTAAAAATTGGCCCGGTCATTAACGTGCAAACCACCCTTGGGGGTGAAGGGGTTAACATTGTGTACGCAGGGACATGCATTTGCGTCAGTTTGGGTGCGGTTTGCGTCCGCATGAGTTGTTTCGCCGCGCCTGCGGATGAGTGCGTTAACGCATTACTGTCTATGGGAACGCATTGGTACGCATGAATGCGTTCGATACGCATGCGTACTGCAGACAGCATGTCCAGGAAATGATGATTTCATCTGTGCAAGGGTCTATATACAGAATTCCCATGAGACACGCCCATTGGTCGTGGCTTGTGTGAAGGAAATTCTCCTTAATTTCAAACGCATGAGCAAAAACACAAATGCATGCCAAAACGCATACAAACGCATGTACATGCAGCGTTTTTTGGGTGTCATGCGTAAGCTGATGCAGATAAAAAAAACCGCAGCGTAAGCATGAGTTTAAATGCGTTTTGGCATGCGTTTGCACATGCAGATGATACGCTGCGCACAGAAACGCTAATGTGTACCTAGCCTAAGAGAGGATTGGCTTTAGGTCCTGGCAACGAGAATCGCCTTACCGTGGCTGCCAGGTACACATGAATTGGCCAATTTATGCGCTAAGCATTCTCAACTTTTCATATTTCTACTGCAGTAATGCAATTTAATTTTCATATTTCATGTTTGCATACTATAGCACTACTGAGTGCTGCCTTGTTTGTTTGATTTTGAGTTGGTTATTCTAGGTAAGCACCTGTTCAGACCTGATTTATGTTTGGATGTGACGGTCAGTTTTTTTATAGAGATGTGTTGATTGGCCATTTTTGTTGCTAGATATTGGGAGGACACAATTATGGAAACTACAATCGGTATTTTTTTTAATCTTTTTCCGCCTGCAGATTGTGTGATGAACAGCTGTCATCTCAGAGCCACTACGACTTTGGCCTTCGAGCCCTGAAAAGCGTCCTGGTGAGTGCCGGCAATGTGAAGAGGGAGCGCATACAGAAGATCAAGAAAGAGAAGGAAGAACGTGGAGAAGCTACTGACGAAGGAGAAGTGGCGGAGAATCTGCCTGAGCAAGAAGTGAGATCCTTTATCCCCACAACAGCTGCACGTTGGCTCAGATCTTGTGCAGTTATGTAGTGTACATAACTCTTGTTTTTTGCAGATCCTGATCCAAAGTGTCTGTGAGACCATGGTGCCCAAGCTAGTTGCAGAAGACATCCCTCTGCTCTTCTCTCTGTTGTCCGACGTGTTCCCTGGTGTTCAGTACCACCGCGGTGAAATGACCGCACTCAGAGAGGAGCTGAAGAAGGTGTGCCAGGAGATGTACCTGACATACGGAGACGGAGAAGAAGTTGGTGGAATGTGGGTGGAGAAGGTACATGTCTAATAAATGGCTCTGTTAACCCGCGGTGTGACTGAACGTTTCTAGTAACCCATGTCTATCTTTAATCAGGTCCTTCAGCTTTACCAGATCACCCAAATCAACCACGGCCTGATGATGGTCGGACCCTCGGGCAGTGGCAAGACCCTGGCATGGAGAGTGCTGCTGAAGGCTTTGGAGAGACTGGAGGGAGTGGAAGGAGTCGCTCACATCATTGATCCTAAAGCCATCAGCAAAGACCATCTGTACGGTACCCTGGATCCAAACACTCGAGAATGGACTGACGGGTTGTTCACCCATGTCCTCAGGAAGTGAGTGTACCTGCTAACTCCATGCGAGTTGCTCGCACCGGCGGCTGTAGCTTCTCACTCAAACGAAAACCTGTTCCTTTAAATATCTTCTCTGCAGGATCATCGACAATGTCCGTGGAGAGCTGCAGAAGCGCCAGTGGATCATCTTCGATGGTGATGTGGATCCTGAATGGGTTGAGAACCTGAACTCTGTCTTGGATGATAACAAACTCCTCACACTTCCAAACGGAGAGCGTCTCAGCCTGCCACCAAATGTAACGTCTGATAGTACTATTGTGTTTAACTTCGTCATTGCCATAATATTTTCTCCCAAGAATCTTAGCAATTGTCCAGTATTAGAAAAAACATGGCTGCAAAAACCGCACCTGATCATGGTTTGTCTGATACTGCAGCTCTGTTCCATTAACGTTAATGGGGCTGATCTGCTATACCGCATACGAGCTGCTGATGGGGCAGTGCTGTGTATGTAAGAAGGCAGACATGTTTTTCTAATACAGAATAGTTTCCTACCAGACTTCATAGCAAACTTGTTACCAGCGTGATGCGCTATGGTGTCACAATTGCAGTGTTGAGGTACACTGAGCCTATTTTTTGGTGTCTGTTGGTTTGTTGGCATTTCTGACTCCTAAGATCACCCTTTGCCTGAAACCATTTATGATCCATATGCTTTAGGTGGCTAATTGAGGCTGACTTCTCTTGCCGCAGGTCCGCATCATGTTCGAAGTCCAGGACCTGAAGTATGCCACGCTGGCCACTGTGTCCCGATGCGGCATGGTCTGGTTCAGTGAGGATGTTCTGAGCACAGACATGATCTTCAACAACTTCCTGGCCAGGATGCGCAGTATTCCACTGGATGAAGGCGAAGATGAAGCTCAGCGTATGAGAAAGGGCAAAGAAGATGAAGGAGAAGAGTCCGCGTCTCCCATGCTGCAGGTACATGCTCAGCACAGCAGTCATCTGCTTGATGGTCACCACTTGTTTAAGGTACCTCCCTGTAGCATTAAAGGGGTTGTCCAGAACTTCTCGCTTTTACACCTAATGACTTGTGCACAAATCGTCCTAACTAATGCATTGGGTGCATGACATCATCAGCAGCTATGTGGAATTGACCGATGTTGGACAACCCTTTATAGAATATTGTGATGTCATCCCATTGATCAGTTTTCAGAAATGTTTGCTTTTTTTTTTTCCCCATAGATCCAGCGGGATGCAGCGACTATTCTGCAGCCGTATTTCACATCCAGCGGGCTGGTGATCAAGGCCCTGGAACATGCCTTCAAACTGGAGCACATCATGGACCTGACCCGCCTGCGATGCCTGGGCTCGCTCTTCTCAATGCTGCACCAGGCCTGTCGTAACATCGCCCAGTACAACGCCAATCACCCGGACTTCCCCATGCCAATCGACCAGTTGGAACGCTACATACAGGTTAGAGGCTGGAGCAAAATGTTCACTTTCAGCTTAGATGTAGCGGATATTCCCCTTTGATATCAGTATGTGTTTTCCACAGCGGTATCTGATTTATGCCGTACTATGGTCGTTTTCCGGCGATGGCCGTCTGAAAATGAGGGCAGAACTTGGCGAGTATATTAGGAGGATCACCACTATTCCGCTGCCAACTGCCCCTAACATCCCGATCATTGACTATGAGGTATGTGGCAGCTTCCAATCATGGTTGATCATCCTTTCTATATGGCCATCAATTTTAAACTTTCATTGCCAATCTCCAGGTATCCATCAGTGGCGAGTGGCTTCCTTGGCAATCCAAGGTTCCTCAGATAGAAGTTGAAACTCACAAAGTGGCTGCACCGGATGTGGTTGTGCCCACGCTGGATACGGTGCGGCACGAGGCCCTCCTCTACACGTGGCTGGCCGAACACAAACCTCTCGTCCTGTGCGGTCCTCCTGGTTCAGGAAAGACCATGACACTCTTCAGTGCTTTAAGGGCTCTGCCTGACATGGAGGTAATGCTGAACTAATTTGTGCTCTTGAGTGTTTTTGAAGGAATTTCCTGTTAATTCAGCATTGCGTTACCACTTTGGGTATTTTTTTTTTTTGTTTTGCAGGTTGTTGGCTTGAACTTCTCTAGTGCCACCACCCCAGAACTGCTTCTGAAAACCTTTGATCACTACTGCGAATACCGGCGGACACCGAATGGTGTTGTCCTTGCCCCGTTCAACTTGGTAAATGGCTGGTGCTGTTCTGCGATGAAATAAACTTGCCAGACATGGACAAATACGGCACCCAGAGAGTCATTTCCTTCATCCGTCAGGTGTGTATATCGAGCCGTGCTGCATATATCGTTCCTAATCCTTGCTACAGTGGAGACTTTTATATTGATTGCACTAGCCATAATGATCTAACTTTTCATATGGCGTCTTATTTGCACAGATGGTGGAACATGGAGGTTTCTACAGGACCTCGGATCAAACCTGGGTCAAACTGGAAAGAATTCAGTTCGTAGGAGCTTGCAATCCTCCTACTGATCCTGGAAGAAAGCCCCTGTCTCACAGGTAGGGGGCACTATTGCCATTTTCTGCCCCTCATTTATCAGTTTGGCCACTGGCATCACCAGTTACCTTCTATGTAGGTTCTTGCGCCACGTCCCTGTGGTGTACGTGGACTATCCTGGGCCCGCATCCTTGACCCAGATCTATGGCACCTTCAATCGCGCAATGCTGCGGCTCATTCCGTCGCTGCGCACATACGCAGAGCCACTGACCGCTGCCATGGTTGAGTTTTACACCATGTCCCAGGTAACTAATGTATAATAATCGGGGTCTTTTCGCCATATACTTCTGTGTATCCGCTCCGCCTCATTACTTGTGATTGCAGGAGCGATTTACTCAGGACACGCAGCCCCACTACATCTACTCCCCCCGTGAAATGACGCGGTGGGTGAGGGGCATTTTTGAAGCCTTGCGGCCACTCGAGACCCTGCCTGTGGAAGGACTGATCAGAATTTGGGCCCATGAAGCTCTTCGCCTCTTCCAGGACAGGTGAACTTGCACTTTATGGCTGCCAGCAATGTGAGCGCTGTCCGCAATCAGTGCAGGTCTTTATCTGTCTTTACAATTGTCTTTATTACGTCAGACTTGTGGAAGATGAGGAGCGACGCTGGACTGATGAGAACATTGACATGGTTGCCCTGAAACACATTCCCCAATGTGGAGAAAGAGAAGGCATTAAACCGACCCATCCTGTACAGCAATTGGTTGTCCAAGGTATTCCTAGACGATGCGACGCACCGGACGGAGCTCGTTACATGGCTTCAATCTGTAGCGGTCTTCCACACGCTGAATCGCTGTCGTTCTTGCAGGATTACATCCCGTGGACCAGGAAGAGCTGAGAGACTATGTCAAGGCTCGCCTGAAAGTTTTCTATGAGGAAGAATTGGATGTGCCTCTTGTACTGTTCAATGAAGTCCTGGACCATGTCCTCAGGATTGACAGGTAATGTCACTCCAGCACCAGGAGGTTGGAGGTGCTGCTGATATGGTGTCTGTCAGTCACATGTCAGATCTCGAGCACACCCATTGGGATTATGGCACCTCAGACTTTGTCCTTTTTGGAAGTTAAAGGTGCCGATGTGACTTCTCTCAGCCGCCCACCAGGGAATTGTGCACATGTCCAATTACAGATCGCACTCTTCCTTTTCAGAATTTTCCGCCAGCCTCAGGGTCACTTGCTTCTCATCGGCGTGAGTGGAGCCGGGAAGACCACGTTGTCTCGTTTTGTCGCCTGGATGAACGGTCTGAGCGTCTACCAGATCAAGGTCTGTACCGGTCTCTTAATCGAATGTCCGTGTGCCTCTGGCTCTTCCCATAGTTTCCATTCATGGTCTGTTCTCCTTCCGTTAATGTAGGTGCACAGGAAATACACCGGTGAGGACTTTGATGAAGATCTTCGGACTGTGCTGAGACGCTCTGGCTGCAAAAATGAGAAGATCGCCTTCATCATGGATGAGTCCAATGTCCTGGATTCCGGGTTCCTGGAGCGGATGAACACCTTGTTGGCCAACGGAGAGGTAATGTGTGTGTGTGTGTGTATGTGTATCTGTATGTGGCCGGAAAGTTTGGGACACGTGGGTACTCACTGGCAGCGCCTCTCATTTCTATAGGTTCCCGGCTTGTTTGAAGGTGACGAATATTCCACACTGATGACACAATGTAAGGAGGGAGCCCAGAAGGAAGGACTCATGCTGGACTCTCACGAAGAGCTGTACAAGTGGTTCACAAGCCAGGTCATCCGAAACCTCCATGTTGTCTTCACCATGAACCCGTCCTCAGAAGGTCTGAAGGACCGAGCAGCCACCTCCCCTGCTCTGTTTAACAGGTCTGTTTGCCTCGCACGATGGTCCCAAGGTGCCAAGATAGGACTTACTTCTCAGGCAAATGTTAATCCACCACTTTTCCATACATTTCTAGGTGCGTGCTGAACTGGTTTGGTGATTGGTCGACGGAGGCGCTCTACCAGGTCGGAAAGGAGTTCACAAGCAAAATGGATCTTGAGAAACCGAACTACGTTGTACCAGACTACATGCCTGTGGTCTACGACAAGCTGCCCCAGCCTCCGACTCACCGGGAAGCCATAGTCAACGGCTGCGTGTTTGTACACCAGACCCTTCACCAGGTAATTTACGTCTCTGCTGTTATACGTGTTATAGAGACTCAGTAAAGACCGCTTGAAAGGGGATATGCTGTTACCCTTAATATTGGCTGACAACCCTCCTGCCGTTTGCAGCTCGTGTGACCCACACTAGTGAGGCCACCCTGCGGTGTGCAGCTTGTGTGACACCGCTAGTGAGGTCGCCCTGCCATGTGCAGCTCGTTAGGCTGCCTTGCCATGTGCAGCTCGTGTGCCCTAGCTAGTGAGGTCGCCCTGCAGTGTGCAGCTCGGATGCCACCGCTAATGAGGTCACCCTGCCGTATGCAGCTCATGTGCCCCGACTAGTGAAGTTTCCCTACCGTGTGCAGCTCGTGTGCCACCGCTAATGAGGTCTCCCTGCCGTGTGCAGCTAGTGAGATTGCCCTGCGGTGTGCAGCTCGTGTGCCCCTCCATAGTGAGGTTGCCCTGCGGTGTGCAGCTCGTGTGCCCCTCGCTAGTGAGGTTGCCTTGCGGTGTGCAGCTCGTGTGCCCCCGCTAGTGAGGCCACCCTGCGGTGTGCAACTTGTGTGCCCCTCGCTAGTGAGGTTGCACTGCGATGTGCCGCTCATGTGCCCATCGCTAGTGAGGTTGCACTGCGGTGTGCAGCTCGTGCCCCTCGCTAGTGAGGTTGCCCTGCAGTGTGCCCCTCGCTAGTGAGGTTGCACTGCGGTGTGCAGCTCGTGTGACCCTCGCTAGTGAGGTTGCCCTGCAGTGTGCCCCTCGCTAGTGAGGTTGTCCTGCTCTGTGCAACTTGTGTGCCCCCCTGCTAGTGAGGTCACCCTGCTGTGTGCCCCACTAGTGAGGTCGCCCAGCCCTTCTGGCTTTTCATTTGGGTCCCAAGCAAGAGTTGCTCCTTATCTACAGTACAGTCCTCTCTGCATACATCCAGCAATGAGGCCACCGCCATTCAGCTGAATGTGAGACTTGTGCGCTAACTGACGCTTTACTCGCAGGCCAATACCCGCCTTGCCAAGCGAGGCGGCAGAACCATGGCGATCACGCCACGTCATTACCTGGATTTCATCAACCACTATGCCGATCTGTTCAATGAGAAGCGCAGCGAGCTGGAGGAGCAGCAGATGCACCTGAACGTCGGCCTGCGAAAGATCAAAGAAACTGTGGACCAGGTAGGAAAAAACAAGACTATCTTCCGGGTGGAGAAGGCAGCCGTGTAACATTTGGAAACAACTTCATACAGAAATCGCATAATGAAGCCGGTCTAGACGCTGCTTGTACGATAAATCCTCTTTCCCGTCTTCAGGTGGAAGAACTGCGTCGTGACTTGAGGATTAAAAGTCAGGAACTAGAAGTGAAAAACGCGGCCGCTAATGACAAGTTAAAGAAAATGGTGAAGGATCAGCAAGAGGCTGAAAAGAAAAAGGTGAGGAGCTTATTAATAATCCTACATAACATGGGGGTCTTATAGCACATACAAGTGTGGATTGGGGGTCCCGAATGTATCCTTGTTATGAGCTCTGAATAAAATGACGCTTCGTCTCTTCAGGTTATGAGTCAAGAAATCCAGGAGCAGCTTCACAAGCAACAAGCCGTCATCGCTGACAAGCAGATGAGCGTGAAGGAGGATCTGGATCAGGTAGAGCCGGCCGTCATCGAGGCTCAGAACGGTACGTGGCCTCCATACATGAGCTCCGCAGGATCACACTCATCCTCTGCGGCCCAGCAGGAACGTGCGGACTTTAAATGTGTGGTGGCACTAATGCTTCCTGTAGTAGATAAACGGAAGGGATACTGATCAGGGGAGAGGTGCTACACCCATACACCATCCGCTGCTAGTGCCACGGGTTCTCTGGTGCCATAGTTTGGGGAGTTGAGTGGATCGATTCGCCCTAATTTAGTGGTCAAACGGTCGCTGGATGGAAGCCCTGTGTACTGCCGCCATCCCCTTCGCCTCTTTTGATCTTTTTTGCCCAATACAATGCCATTATTGTAGACGAATGCTCGCATGAGATCGCAGGGAGGAGGAGATTTGCAGGACTTCTGGCCACGGTCCTACAAATCTATTTGCTCATGGCAGATGCAGTGTCCTCAGCGCTGCTCTCCTCCCAGTGCCAGAGGATCCTTTATTGAATGCAGATATTCAGCAGAGGATTGAGCCCTCTTTTGCAGAACTTATATGAGAGGTATGGGTTACTGTGGATGTGCAGGAGGCTCCTTGCAGCTATTGAAGGAGCTTCCTGACCCCAGATTGCCTTCCTACACCCCCATATTCTTAATACTCGGCTATTATGTGGGGCCGCAGGTCCGGAAACGCCCATTATGCCCCTGGGGTTGTGGGACGCCATCACTCGGGCCTTTTGTAACGGCTGTAAGTGCAGATACAGAACATTGCTGTTACCTGAACTCACAGACAGAGTCTAATAATGCCAGAAAATAAATCTATGAATGTTTTATGATGTGACCAAAATTACTTTTCTAATCAGATTTCCTCGCTTTTTTTCCCCCCCCTCCGTGTGTTTTTTGTCTCCACTTCTTTCTTTTTTCCTTCTCTTTTCTGTCCATTTTGATCGTCTTTGATCCGGCGTAGCTGTAAAATCTATAAAGAAGCAGCATCTGGTCGAAGTCCGTTCTATGGCTAATCCTCCAGCAGCAGTGAAGCTGGCCCTAGAGTCCATCTGTCTGCTGCTGGGCGAGAGTACAACGGACTGGAAGCAGATTCGATCCATCATAATGAGGGAAAACTTCATTCCAACTATTGTAAACTTTTCCGCTGAAGAGATCAGGTGAATAGATGATAAGTTCAGAACTGCCGCTGCCGGGACGGAGAAAGAAACCTGTCATAGAAGCTGCAGGACCCAGAAAATGTGAAAAATGATTATAGTGGTGGGACTACAACTCCTAGCATGCACGGTCTACTTTTATGGACATGGCATGGTAAACGCCCCCACTCAGTCGTACAACAACTCCTAGGCGGCTGGACGTCTTCCCCGTACTCCATAGAAGTTGTAGTCCTTTAGTTATAGGGTAGTTTATATTGTCCCTGACTGGTCATCGTCTTCCCAGGATGCGGATTTCTTTCAGTCCTCTGCAGCGGCCGTTCTCCATACTAACCCTGCACGAGCGTTAACCCTGTTTTCACCCTCCTAATAGCGGTGAGCTCTATAAAGAGGCAGCACCTTGTTGAAGTAAAGGCAATGGGCAACCCACCGGCCGCAGTAAAACTGGCCCTAGAGTCGATCTGTCTCCTTCTGGGAGAGGAGACGACTGACTGGAAAAAGATCAGAACAGTTTTTCTCAGGGATAATTTCATCGGCAACATTATCAACCTTAACCCCGAAGACCTCAGGTATTTCTCCTGCGCGCTCTGTCCTGGATAGCGGGATCCCGCTCGCTCTCTAAAGCTCCAGCTTCTGTCTCCGCCTATCATCTACTACAGCAACAGCAGACGCCTCTGTTCTCCATCCCTTTTTGTATGTGCTGTCTCTTTAAATCCCATTGCATTCTTGCTGTACTGAAGAACTATCCTCAGTCATCCCTAATGGACGTGGCTGCACGTGGTCATGCTGGAAAGAAATGGCTACTCACGTTGCCGTGGCATCCTAATGTCTGGCCAGATCGTCTGCAGACCCTGATAAGACCATCATAATGTTTAGACCAAGGGGTTAGTGAGATTATAGGCTTTACCCCTATAGCACCAATCTGGGTCTGCCTCACCCGAACAGGCCACATTGGTAGATTGGAGCAGCTTTGTCATCTTACTTAATACAACCCTTAAGTCCCCAATCATATTTTGTAGCCACAACAGATGTGTGTGTTGTACCCGGGGATCACCACTTCAGATACTATCAAAGATGCTGCAAAGTTCTACTAGAAATCAGCCGTCATACGTAAGATTGTCTGCAGCCACCACTAGGGGAGCTCCCTGTATACAGAGATACAAAAGAGCCTGTCTGCAGCCACCACTAGCGGGAGCTCCCTGTATACAGAGATACAAAAGAGCCTGTCTGCAGCCACCACTAGGGGGAGCTCCTTGTATGCAGAGATACAAAAGCCTGTCTGCAGCCGCCACTAGGGCGAGCTCCCTGTATACAGAGATACAAAAGAGCCTGTCTGCAGCCACCACTAGTGGGAGCTCCCTGTACAGAGATACAAAAGAGCCTGTTTGCAGCCACCACTAGGGGAGCGCCCTGTATACAGAGATACATAAGAGCCTGTCTGCAGCCACCACTAGGGGGAGCTCCTTGTATGCAGAGATACAAAAGCCTGTCTGCAGCCGCCACTAGGGGGAGCTCCCTGTATACAGAGATACAAAAGAGCCTGTCTGCAGCCACCACTAGGAGGAGCTCCCTGTATACAGAGATACATAAGAGCCTGTCTGCAGCCACCACTAGGGGGAGCTCCTTGTATGCAGATACAAAAGCCTGTCTGCAGCCGCCACTAGGGGAGCTCCCTGTATACAGAGATACAAAAGAGCCTGTCTGCAGCCACCACTAGGGGGAGCTCCTTGTATGCAGAGATACAAAAGAGCCTGTCTGCAGCCACCACTAGGTGGTGCTCCCTGTATAGAGATACAAAAGAGCCTGTCTGCAGCCACCACTAGTGGGAGCTCCCTATACAGAGATACAAAAGAGCCTGTCTGCAGCCACCACTAGGGGGAGCTCCTTGTATGCAGAGATACAAAAGAGCCTGTCTGCAGCCACCACTAGGGGGAGCTCCCTGTATAGAGATACAAAAGAGCCTGTCTGCAGCCACCACTAGGGGAGCTCCCTGTATACAGAGATACAAAAGAGCCTGTCTGCAGCTACCACTAGTGGGAGCTCCCTGTATAGAGATACAAAAGAGCCTGTCTGCAGCCACCACTAGGGGGAGCGCCCTGTATACAGAGATACATAAGAGCCTGTCTGCAGCCACCACTAGGGGGAGCTCCCTGCATACGGAGATACATAACATTCTGTCTGCAGCCACCACTAGGAGGAGCTCCCTGTATACAGAGATACATAAGAGCTTGTCTGCAGTTCCCACTAGGGGGAGCTCTTTGTATACAGAGATGCATACCATTCTGCCTGCAACCACCACTAGTGGGAGCTCCCTGTATACAGAGATACATAAGAGCCTGTTTGCAGCCACCACTAGGGGAGCTACCTGTATCCATAGATGCATAAGATTGTCTTCAGCCACCACTAGGGTGAGCTCCCTGTGTACAGAGATGCATAAGAGCCTGTCTGCAGTTTCCACTAGGGGGAGCTCCTTATATACAGAGATACATAAGAGCCTGTCTGCAGCCACCACTTCGGGGAGTTACAAGTATACAGAGATGCATAAGAGCCTATCTGCAGTCACTACTAGGGGTAGCTCCCTGTATAGAGAGATACATAAGATCCTGTATACAGAGATACATTAGGTTCTGTCTGCAGCCACCACTAGGGGGAGCTCCCTGTATACAGATTGTTTTGGGGGGGGGAGGGGGTTGCTTTGAATGGGGGCAGTTATGCTGGACTCGGACTTTTGCTTGGACTGGGGGGGGGTAATGTTGGACTCGGACGGTTGTTTTGCTGGGGTTTGGATTTTTGTTCTTTATTAATTGTAAGTTTTGTATTTTTTATATTAAAAGAGTTCCCTGTATACAGAGATACATAAGATCCTGTCTGCAATCACCACTAGGGGGAGCTCCCTTTTTCCCATTTTCTAATACTCCCCTGGTGGTAGCTGCAGGTAATCTGAATTTTATAATTTAAACCCTTTGTATGCGGACGTGCTGGGACAAATTTAGTAGGTGCAGAATTTGTATCGTCTGAACTTTTATATGTGCAGCATTTGTGGTGTCTGATCCAATCTTCTGTTCCTCCAGTGACGCCATCCGGGAGAAGATGAAGAAGAATTATTTATCAAATCCCAGTTACAATTATGAGATTGTGAACCGCGCTTCCCTGGCCTGTGGGCCTATGGTGAAGTGGGCAATCGCTCAGGTAAATGGAGGCTGCCAGGGTCCTGTACAGGGACTGTATCACCGGTGGCACCTCCGTGCTGCCCCCATAGTCTGACCACTCAGTTTTCACATACCTGAATGCTTTTTTTTTTTTTCATTTACCAGCTAAACTATGCTGACATGCTGAAACGCGTGGAGCCTCTGAGAAACGAGCTGCAGAAACTGGAAGATGACGCCAAAGACAACCAGCAAAAAGCCAACGAAGTGGAGCAAATGATCCGAGACCTGGAGGCCAGCATCGCCCGCTACAAGGAGGAGTACGCCGTTCTCATCTCCGAGGCTCAGGCCATCAAGGCTGACTTGGCGGCAGTGGAAGCAAAGGTTCAAAATATTTAAATAACTGGAAGACTGCTGGGGTATGCTGGGACTTGTAGTGCCTGACAATATTGTCATTGCAGGTGAACCGCAGCACCGCTCTTCTGAAGAGTTTATCAGCAGAGCGAGATCGCTGGGAGAAGACCAGCGAGACCTTCAAGAACCAGATGTCCACCATTGCCGGCGACTGCTTGCTGTCTGCGGCTTTCATTGCCTATGCCGGGTACTTCGATCAGCAGATGCGGCAGAATTTATTCACCACGTGGTCCCATCACTTGCAGCAAGCCAATGTTCAGGTAGACAACAGATTTCTTCTCTACTTCCCCCATTATTAGATTCTCTGTGGTCTCCGGTAATACTGTTGTTGTCTGTCCAGTTCCGCACGGACATTGCCAGGACTGAATACCTATCCAATGCCGACGAGCGGCTCCGTTGGCAGGCCAGCTCACTACCTGCGGACGACCTGTGCACTGAAAATGCCATCATGCTGAAACGGTTCAATAGGTAAGTGCATGTGTGAACGAGACTGACTGCACTAGAGCAGGTCCGGGTGCAGACGTGACTTCTGCTCCTCTGTAGGTATCCTCTGATCATTGATCCCTCTGGACAAGCCACAGAGTTCATCATGAATGAGTACAAGGATCGGAAGATCACCCGCACCAGCTTCTTGGATGATGCCTTTAGGAAGAACTTGGAAAGTGCTCTCCGGTTTGGTAATCCTCTGCTTGTCCAGGTGAGAGGGTGCAGTGCACGGGAGATTGGGGGTCATATTGGGGTCCCAGAGAGATTAGTTGTAAAAGCCTTGTGGTTTCCTCTCAGGACGTGGAAAGCTACGATCCCATCCTGAACCCTGTGCTGAATCGTGAGGTCCGCAGAACCGGAGGAAGAGTGCTCATTACACTTGGGGATCAGGACATTGACTTGTCGCCGTCGTTTGTCATCTTCCTTTCTACCAGAGACCCCACGGTAGGTGCCGTCACTTCGATGTTCCCGGGGGCATTTACTACTGCATTTATCAGAGATTTTAAAAGTGATTGACGTTTGCCTTGATGGGGCCATGGACATGATTGATGCAGACGGAGTCAAACTGTGATTTTGGACATTTTGGCTGTATCCACCTATTTGAGGTTGGCACTAAGACATTAAACTACGTTGTGATGCCCACCTCAAACAGATGCCAACAAATGATGTCCTCCATCAATAGACCGGATGGACTGAAACACACCGAAAGGCACGAGTCACAGTGATGAGTTTGCCGCTTTTAGTTTGGCTTGCACTAGACGCTGTAGTTTATCTCCCTCCTTACCTGCGCGTCAGTGACATTTTCTTTTCTTAGGTCGAGTTCCCGCCAGATATTTGCTCTCGAGTGACATTTGTAAACTTCACGGTGACTCGCAGCAGCCTGCAGAGCCAGTGTCTGAATGAAGTCCTAAAGGCAGAAAGGCCCGATGTGGATGAGAAACGATCGGACCTCCTGAAACTGCAGGGTAGGTTTCCTCGGAGCCCACGTCCAACTGTACGATGTGCGTGGCGCCCATGAGACTGACCTCTTTGCTCTTGTAGGCGAGTTCCAGCTCCGCTTGCGTCAGCTGGAGAAGTCTCTGCTTCAGGCCCTGAATGAAGTGAAAGGTCGCATCCTGGACGACGACACTATCATTACAACATTGGAGAACCTGAAAAGAGAAGCTGCCGAGGTCACCAGAAAAGTGGAGGAAACAGATATTGTCATGCAGGAGGTGGAGACGGTGTCTCAGCAGTACCTGCCCCTGTCCACAGCTTGTAGCAGCATCTACTTCACCATGGAGTCCCTGAAACAAGTAATAGAGCAATGGCCGCCCTCAGGTAGAACGGTACTGTACAGACCGACGGATCCATTCTCAAGACTGGTTTGTTTGCTCCTGTTCAGATTCACTTCCTGTACCAGTACTCGCTGCAGTTCTTCCTCGATATCTACCATACAGTGTTGTATGAGAACGGCAACCTAAAGAACACCACGGACCACACTCAGCGGCTCTCAGTCATCACCAAGGACCTGTTCCAGGTATGCCATTGGGGGCATCTTGGGGAGTAAATGTGAGACTGCCCCCCGCATATTCTCCTATCACATCTGACTACTTACTGTCTTGTTTTCTGACCATATGTCGTCCTGGTGCCTTCATAATGCGGATTACGACCTTCTAACCTTTCTTTTCAGGTTGCTTTTAACCGTGTGGCTCGAGGAATGCTCCATCAGGACCACATAACCTTCGCCATGCTGCTGGCAAGGATCAAGCTGAAGGGGACTATTGGGTAACTATCACTTCAATAGGGAGTCGCACGGCATGCTGGCACTTATGGTCCTATATATTAGGGGACAGTGAGCAGCTCCTATTCTCTCCTTAAAGTATTGCATCAGTTCATTGTGTTCCTTTTTGTACCGTTTGCAGGGAGCCGACATACGATCACGAGTTCCAGCATTTCCTCAGAGGCAAAGAGATAGTCCTCGGCTCGTCCTCCGTGCCCAAGATAAACGGTCTGAACGAGGAGCAGGTGGAGGCCATGATGAGGCTTGCTAATCTGAACGCCTTCAGGGACGTCATGTCCAAGGTTGAAGCCGATGATGTAAGCACTTTGGGGTATTATGGATGACGTTGGTCTGGTCCTGGGTGTGTCCAGATCTCAATGGACTTTCTCTTTGCAGCAGTTCTGCATCTGGCTGGAGAGCAGTTCTCCTGAACAGACCGTCCCATATATATGGAATGAGGAGAGACCTGCAAGTAAGTAGTGGAGGGGGGTGCACCCTGGAAGCTAATATTGGGGGCTCCATCTTTTGTAATGAAGGCCTACGCTATGCATAGAAAAAAAGGTGCAAGTTGTTCAAGTGCCGCTCTAACACTGCGAGCAACACCTGGGCTAGGGATCATCAATATATTGTGATACTACAACTCCCAGCATTCCCAGTCATTTGGAGTTGTAGTTGTTAGAAGTTGTCTGATCCCTGACATAGGACCTGACCAGTCCTTAGTGACCACAGGCTGATATATTTTTCCTGCGCTGATACATTGTAGCAAACGGGGCAGAGTGTTTCGTGCTTTCGTTCCAATCCTTCATTGTAGCTAAACTTCAGCTCTTGAGATAAGTTAGTTTTTGTATTTTATTAATCAGCGACTGTCAGCGGTGACCTTGGTGAATATTGGGGATCTCCATCACTTCTCCGTATACAGGAGTTTAGTGTTAGTTCACATGCAGCGTGTAGAGAATTACTCCACAGGGCGATGGGACTGCGGAGAAATCGGCCTGAATGCGTCTTTTAATTTCTGCTTTTTAGCGCCCATCGGCCAAGCTGTGCACCGCCTGCTCCTGATCCAAGCCTTCCGTCCTGACCGCCTGCTGGCCATGGCGCACATTTTTGTTTCCACCATCCTCGGGGAAAGCTTCATGTCTGTCATCGATCAGCCCTTGGACCTGGCGCACATTGTGGACACAGAGGTAACGCTGTGCCATGTTCACACTGGGACTTGCCAGCGTTGTGGAGGTTGCTGTGTTTGATCCTCTTGGTTTTCTGTTCGCTGCAGGTAAAACCAAACACTCCGGTGCTGATGTGCTCCGTCCCTGGCTATGATGCCAGCGGCCGCGTGGAGGATCTGGCAGCCGAACAGAACAGTCAGATCACGTCCATCGCTATTGGTCTGTGTCCCTTCTAGTTGATGGGGGGTTATTTATTGATATTTGATCTCCTCTGGGAGGTTTGGGTTTGTCTTGGGCTAAATCCAGAACTTTTTTGCTCTTGCAGGTTCTGCTGAAGGTTTCAGTCAAGCAGAGAAGGCCATTAATACAGCAGTGCGGTCTGGAAGGTGAGGATGTTCTGGAGGGTCCGTAACTTAAATGGATAATCCCTACTTATAAAGTTATAGGTTTTGTCCTGATCAGTGGTTTCACTTCTGAGCCCCCGATTCATTTTGTGAATCAGACCACCGTGTCTATAGAATGGGGTAACTAGGGACACAGCAGCATCGTCCGTTCGTGTAATTGGGGCTGTGATGTGATTTGCCAAAAGAGAATTTTACATCTGGCGACTCGGCCTGGCTTAGCTTTACTTGTAACGAACCCTCAGCTGTGTGAGCAGGACTAGGTTTGTTTCATCTACATTGGATGAATATTGCCTGCAGTAAGATATTCGTGGCCTAAATTACTGTCAGGACCCTTACTAATGGGGCTGAGCTACAGTAACTGGCCTGGCCATACTTATGTGGATGGCGCTGCGATTGTAAACAGTTAAAGGGGTTATCCAGTGATGCTCACTACCGACTGTACAAACGCCCCAGTGGGTGTGTGCAGGTGCAGCGTAATCAGTGCTGCTAATCTGATGCAGATATGAGCCATGGTGGAAAGAGGATTTTTGGTACTTGCCATAAAACCACTTTCTCATAGCCTGAATTCCATACTGAGGCGTCTGAGAAACCTTTGGTGCTATGCAATGTTTACTAGCCCCTCTGCTGTCCTGTCTGACCTATGGGTGATCTGACCCTGACTCCGTCCCTGCAGGTGGGTGATGCTGAAGAACGTGCACTTGGCTCCCGGGTGGCTCATGCAGCTGGAGAAGAAGCTTCATTCCCTGCAGCCTCACTCGTCCTTCCGCCTCTTCCTGACGATGGAGATTAATCCCAAGGTGCGGTGAATAGAAGGCTTCGCTCTGAATTGCTCTACACCTCGGTTCTGTCAGGACCAGGAGTAACTGTATATTGTGTCCTAATACAGGTGCCGGTGAATCTGCTCCGAGCCGGACGGATTTTTGTGTTTGAACCACCTCCTGGTGTGAAGGCCAACATGCTGCGGACATTCAGTAGCATCCCGGTGTCCAGAATCTGTAAGGTGAGCTGTCACGTGGGGCACTGATCTGGTGCCTGCCTGTACTGTAGGGACCCTCATCCTCCTCTTCCCATCTCTATAGTCTCCAAATGAGCGTGCTCGCCTGTATTTCCTGCTGGCTTGGTTCCACGCTATCATCCAGGAACGTCTGCGTTACGCTCCTCTGGGCTGGTCCAAAAAATACGAATTTGGGGAATCTGATCTGCGGTCGGCGTGTGACACTGTAGACACCTGGCTGGATGATACCGCAAAGGTAAGAGAGGAAGGGAAATATTCGGACCGTGCAGTTGGTGCAATGCTTTCACCCCCTGGGCGTGGTGGACTCGTACAGCGTTCCCAGTCTCCCCTAATAAAGAAACTTGTCTAAAAGTCACCAAACTCCTCTCTCCAAGTGACAGAGGATTGAGCAAGGTCTCCGAAAAGTTCTGCAACTTTCTATGCCTTGTCATTGCTGTCAGAGTGGTCCTGAGCTTGTGCAGTGGGTTTGTTACAATGTATCAGCGTATACCGTTGTGCCGGAGCTTAGGACAGCAGTGACATTTGTACGGCTGCATTCAGGTCACACAAAATAAACCAAAGTTTCCATTCACTGACTGCAGACTGGAACCTTAGGACTAGTGGGAGAAGTGATGGCTGAAGTCCGTCAGTAAGTCGCAGTATCGGACACTGATTGCATCGGGTTCTTCTTTCAGGGCCGACAGAACATTTCCCCGGATAAGATCCCGTGGTCCGCGCTGAAGACCCTCATGGCGCAGTCAATCTACGGGGGCCGAATCGATAACGACTTTGATCAGAGACTGCTGAACACCTTCCTGGAGAGGCTCTTCACCACGTCAAGTTTCGATGGGGACTTCAAACTGGCCTGTAAGGTGGACGGACACAAGGATATCCAAATGCCAGACGGCATCAGGTACTGGGGTGTGCAGGCCGCGCGTCCTCATGAATGTGCAGCTCTGTAAGGACGTCTCCCAGCCTCGCTCTTCTTATCCTCTTCCCTTGGTTCTGTAGGCGAGACGAGTTTGTGCAGTGGGTGGAGATGCTGCCGGACACTCAGACGCCATCTTGGCTGGGGCTGCCGAACAATGCGGAGCGCGTCTTGCTGACCACACAGGGTAACGTGCGCCGTGCTCTCATCTCCAGCTAATCTCTAACCCTTCTGTCTGTCATCTGCAGCATTAACCCTTGTCACATCCTCCATGTTCTCACCTGTCCTGACCCGGGGCCTGTGTGATTGACCAGGAGGTTTTCCGTCTCCTCACAACCAGACATGTCCCGGCCGTTCTCATCCTGCAACAATCTTGTATTTTCCTCGTGTTTCTCTGAGCCATCTCTGCCATGTCCAACATCCTCCATTGCTTCATTTTACAAACCTTTTTTTTTTTTTTCCTGTCTAGTAATTGCTCTACTAAGACTTCACCTTTAGAGGCCATTACTAACAAATGGGGGTGGGGGGCCTCCGCTGGTCTGTTCATCTTCTGTCTTGATGGCCACTGCAGCCAATTCCTGGCCATGGCTGTGACTTATTGCACACTGCCAGCACTTAGTGATTGGCTGCAGCGATCAAGTGATCTTACAGCCAGAACCAGCAGAGGTTTGATAAGGCGAGTGTACTCTATTGCATTTTACACCGCAGCCGTATGCGTGAGAAGTTCTGCATTCACTGAAGGCAAGCAAAGACTCGCAGACTTTGCTTATACGTGCATGAACGACTTTGCTTAAATGTGATTTTGATTAATCTGACCTCGTGAAATTTTTGGGTGCTGCCACCTAGCCAGTCGTTGTGTCTCCGCACCCATGAAGTCCATATAATAGCTGCAAGACCCCAACCCTCTCCTGGTTTAAGTTAAATTGCCACACTCCTCCATAGTGGTCTGTAGCAGTCTCACTGGGGAGTCCACAGTCTGCACATCTCCCCTCTGGATGGCTCCATAGTCTGGTTTTATTGTTGCACCTTTTGCTTTTTGTTGCGTTTCTTCACCCTTTTTTGAGTTTGCTTTATGTCGCCCTTCGTTGTTTTGTTTTCTCCCCTTCGTGGTTCAGGCATTGATATGATCAGTAAAATGCTGAAAATGCAAATGCTGGAGGATGAGGACGACTTGGCTTACGCTGAGACCGAGAAGAAGCAGAGGACGGATTCCACCTCCGACGGCCGCCCGTCCTGGATGAGGACGCTGCATACCACCGCCTCCAACTGGCTGAGCGTCATCCCCCAAGCCTTGAACCACCTGAAACGTACCGTGGACAACATAAAGGTGAGGCTACAGCCAGTGACCCCAATGCACAGGCCTGACAATGGCATATCACCCCTAAAATTCTGACAAAACTTTCCTTCCAGGATCCTCTGTTCAGGTTCTTTGAACGTGAAGTAAAAATGGGTGCGAAGTTACTGCAGGACGTGCGCCAGGATCTCACCGATGTAGTCCAAGTGTGCGAAGGAAAAAAGAAGCAGACAAACTACCTGCGCACCTTGATCAATGAGCTGGTGAAAGGTACAGGTTATAGGGTGTGTGTAGATTATTGGGGTCCAGATATAGCGAGAACCGAAGCTCCCATCAGGGTCATCTCAGTGACTGGTGGTCTCCACCTGGTCATGATCACCACTCTGGTGCCAAAGAGCTGCCCATACCCCCGTCTGATTCTTCAGTGCAATGCTTTCTCCTCCAGGAATCCTGCCTCGGAGCTGGTCTCGATTCACAGTCCCTGCAGGGATGACGGTCATCCAGTGGGTGGCAGATTTCAGTGACCGCATCAAGCAGCTGCAGAACATCTCTCAAGCTGCGGCCACCAGTGGAGCTAAAGAGCTGAAGGTTTGCAAGATCCACACTGCAATAGCTGGCCACCACATCTGGCAGATGCTGATGTCTTTTTCTCCTCCGCAGAACATCCAAGTGTGGCTTGGCGGCTTGTTCGTCCCTGAGGCATACATTACCGCAACCCGCCAGTATGTGGCCCAGGCTAACAGCTGGTCTCTGGAGGAGCTGTGTCTAGAAGTGAGCGTAACCACCACCCAGAATGCCATCCTGGACGCCTACAGCTTTGGGATAACTGGTAATTTATGACTTTTCGGTGATTGTTGGCTCCATCTCTGCCACAGCCTTACAACGTGCCATTAGTTATTGTAAAGGGAAACTACAACTCCCAGACTGCAGATAACAGGCCATGGTGTGAGCAGCAAGTCTATAACATGCCACGCTAAGGCTAAGTGCACACGTTCAGGAATGTTTGCAGAATATTCCTGAGCAAAACCGGACTTTTTTCGCGGCAAAAATGCAAGTTTTTTTGTGCGGATTTGACGTGTTTTTACTGCGATTTTTTTTTCCTGAACTTTCTAGGTCAATAATATAGCGGGAAAAACGCTAGAAATCCGCAAAATTAATGGACATGTTGCTAGATTTTCCGCGATGCGTTTTTTTCGCGGAAAAAAACGCACCATGTGCACAAAAATTGCGGAATTCATTCTAAATGATAGGATGCTTAATTCATGCGTTTTTGACACGTTTTTGCCCGCGAAAAAACGCAAATAATCCTGAACGTGTGCACTAAGGGCAGAGACACACTGCCGTATTTCACGTGCGAGAATCGCATCGTAAAACTCATCCTGGCTGGCGGCTCTCCTGACCTGAGCTTGACCTCTGCATAGTAATCCATCACGCTGTCTTGCTCAGGTCAGAGAGGTGTCAGGCCAGTCCGTGCAGTGCGATGCGATTATCGCACGAGTTTTACGGCCGTGTGACTCCAGCCTTAGCCTAAAGGTGGTGCAAAACTATAACTCCCATGATGTTCAGGAACCATGAAACAGTGGTATTCTAACAGATGATGGATTTTCTTAGGTCTGAAGCTCCAAGGAGCGACCTGTACCAATAACAAGCTGTCTCTGTCTAATGCCATCTCCACCGTGCTGCCCCTGACACAGCTGCGCTGGACCAAGCAGACCAATGCCGAGAAGAAGGCCAATGTGGTGAGTAGTCTGCGGAGGGTCCGGCCACCATCTCATCAGCGACTTTATGGGAACCGTCTCATAAATCATGTTCACGATTTTTTTTCTTTTGCCTTCCCAGGTCACGCTGCCAGTCTACCTGAACTTCACCCGCGCGACTTGATCTTCACCGTTGACTTTGAAATTGCCACCAAAGAAGACCCTCACAGCTTCTACGAGCGGGGGGTGGCGATCCTGAGCACCGAGTGATCAGTCTGTTGTGTTCTCACTGGTCATTACTGTTTGTGTTTGTTTTGTTATAAGGGTACAGCAAGGAGATGAAGGATCGAGGTCATGTGATAAGACTGGGGCGCTATGGGTGCCGAGGAGGGGATTAATAAAGATGGAGACCGGAAATGTTATTACTGGGAGAGGACGGTGGTTTGTGGCGTCTGTGGGAGGTTTATGGTCAGGAGGAGATTTGCACGTGAAACATTTTAGATTTGTCTAACGTGTAATTCCAAATTTTAATCTAATAAATATATGCATTACATTAAACATGGCATCTTCTCTAAATCGGACGCTGCAGCCCATGGATGAGAGGGCGATGCACAGTCCTGATCTGTTCATGAGGACTGGAGTCAGCACCAGTACTTTGATATTTTTGACTCCTGCAATTTTTAGGCTTCAGCTCCAAAGACTCAAGTAGTACAAGATAAATGGCAATAAAAGCCGGATCACACGGAAAAGCAGACGTGTACAATGCGACAATCAGACTTTTATTACAGCCGGAGATTGTGCTGCCTACGGACTCCAGGAAACCAATTCAGGTAAATTGTTCGGATTCCTGGTCGTCCTGTGGCGGCAAATCCATGAGAAAGGATGAGTGATACAGGGGATCAGTCATGGCCCCCACATCTGTCCTGTAAGGCCTGCGATGTGGTGGCTTTAGAAAACTGTTCTAGAGGAACCTACCCAAGAAGCTGCATTGGACCTGGGAGGAGGGTTAATGAAGCGGAGAAGACAGAAAAATGGTTGACCTGATCCAGTTACCCAAGGGAGACTTGCATGGTTTATGTTTTGCTTTTGCCCTTGTATTAAAGAAAAAGGGCTTCCAAATATCTGAAGATTAACTGCACTTTTCTGAACTGACGTGTCCTGATCTGACAGGAAGGACGGTAAGAGAATTTCTTGATTCATATCTGCAGAACAGATTTTAGGAAGGTGCCCTCCATAGGTAAAACGACAATCATAAGTGATACAAGTATGGCTTCTCTGGAAGAAGAGGCCTATGAATCGCCGACACGATGGCCACCAAGAAAGCAAACGTGAACTGAATCAAAAGGCTAAAAGTGGGGTGGCCTTAATGGCTTTCAGACCCAACTGATTCCATTGTGGGATCTGTCGTTCTCACATTTTTCACTGCCTTGAAGAGTCTTAATTGGCTGTTGTCCTGCAAACTTTCTGCAAAAGAGATTGCAGAGAAATCTATCAAAGTATTAATCTTAAATCAGTTTCTTGGATCTAAAAAATGTTGTGAACATGATTTATAAATCTTGTTAACCTTCTAGCCTCGAACAGGCCAAGAACTATCTGCTCCTTCAGCAGAAAAACTACCAACCTATCAACCAAGCTGTCAAGTGAAGCCTGGAGAGAGGAAACCATGCTGAACTAGGGGGTTCAGGTTAGGAATCTGTCACGTCAGTGTCTCTGTGGTGACAGTTTTCACATGTACCGGAGACACGTAGACCCATTTAAGTAAAAGAGTCTGTGCACATGTCAGTGTGTTTCCACAGACCGTGTGTCCGTGGCTAAAATACGCAGCACGGGCCGCAAAAATGTCCCGCACACAGATGACACATGGATGACATCCGTGTGATGCATACCGGCATTTAAGAAGCAGCGGTACAGTAAGCGCTGTTCCCAGGTGCCAGGTGCAGAAAACCACTTGCATCATTCTCCCCTATTCTGCAGGGGAGAATGATGAGGGTCATATTCAGCTGCTAACAGCGCGAGCAGGCAGCTGCTGATGGGAGTGCTCATCAGCTGCCCCCTGCGCTATTAAAAAAAAAAGTGTGGCTTCACCTGTATTTTTGATAATCGGTCAACAAAACTGACAGCTGAGGGCTGCAACTGTCAGCTTCAGCAAGGCTCGTTATCAAGAATAGAGGGGACCCACGCTAATTATTTAAAGAAATAGTTTAAAAAAACAACATGGGGTCCCCTCCATTTTTGATAACCTTTGCTAAAGCAGACAGATGGGGGCTGGTATTCTCAGGCTGGTAAGGGGCCATGGATATTGACCCCCCCCCCCAGCTTAAAAATAGCAGCCCACAGTCGGTCCTGACAGAGAAGAAGAAGGGGTGGGCAGACCGCGCTGAAGAATCTGGGCTGCCACTGCATTGGCCACTTTGAGAGAAAAAAAAAAAAAGCACACCAAGGGAAGACGTGCAGGTACAGGAAGGGGCGGGAGGAAAGAGAATGCTGTAGCAAGCGCGGCAAGTTTGAAAAAAGGCGCAGTACCCCGTAAGAGTGGCACCGCACAGAGCATCGGAGGAAACTGATGCACCCCCGCTGCCTGTGAAGAGAGAGGGACAGTACCTGATGATGAGTCCTGGCTACTTCACACTGTCGAGGACAGCATCAGTGGCCCCCCTTTGGAATAAGAGGTGCTTCCTGGTATTGAAGAGGTGTTCTCCTTCCCGCACAGTCATGGTCGGGGAGGGTCACCTGGTGTAGGGACCACAGTCTTCCTCCCGACCCACTCCGAGGAGGGGGGCTTGGATGTAGAAATAGGGCAAAGACCAGCCCCTATGAGTTCAACTGGACACAGAGAAGTGGCAAAGGATAGGGTCCTGCCTGGTGAGACAAGAGTGGACTGTCACGGGTGTGTCGCGGCGGAGATCGTCGCGATTGCACACCCTGACTTCGCACAGCTGAGTTTCTGGTGCTGGGTGTTTTTCAGCACTGAGGGAGTTAATTCTTTCTCTCTCGATGCTGGACAGACCAGCCTCGCCCAGCTGCGATTGATGTTTTGTTAATTAGCTTCCTTCATATACCCGCTGGTCTGCTGGGGAAGTTGCCGGTGAAAGCATTCATTCAGACCAGCAGAGCGGATCGTTTCTAAGAAGACTTAAGCTAAGAGTGCCTGTTGTGGTTTTTCCTCTCCTCGCTTATTGTTTATCTTCTTAACCTTTTGTGTTCCTCTGTAGTGGAAGTTTTGTATGCAAGGAAGTGTTTTCTTTACCCCATGTCTGTCTTGTTTGTATTTGACTGTGTGTAAGCTGTTACCTGCCCATTCCCTGTGGTGGTAATCAGGGTCCTTCTCAGGACTAGATTACAGTGGTCAGGGATCTACAGGAGACAGGGTTACGCTGGCGGCCTGGACCTCTGTACCATTAACAGTACCTCCAGGTAGAGGGACTAGTCAGGACCCCAGTTCAGGGTCAGCATAGACCCCGGTCCACCTCTATCCTGAGACAGTGTTTCACGTGCACAGTATAGACCCACAATACATTGGATATTATGTCAGGTAAGACATTGCTGGCAGATTCTACGTATACATGTTGATATTTTCTATAATATGAAATATAGAATGTTGTCTCATTAGATATATGTTACTATCATAGAATATATCTGTTATACGTCGTGACATTTTCACCGGCCTCTCTAAAGATTCTCCCCAGCTACCATGGATCCAGTAGCCCAGTTAGCTCAGCAGTTGCAGAGTTTGTCCATGGAGCTGACGGACGTTAAGTCCAAGGTTTTGTCCCCGGGAGCAAACCAGATCTGAACCTAAAGTGGTGGCTCTCCCGGACAGGTTCACTGGTGGGCGGGACAAATTTTTTACCTTCCGGGAGGCATGTAAATTATATTTTCGGCTACGGCCTCGGTCTTCGGGGAGTGAAGACCAGAGGGTGGGAATTGTCATCTCGCTCTTACAAGGGGACCCTCAATCCTGGGCGTTCTCTCTTCCTCCAGACTCCCCGGCTCTCCAGTCAGTAGATCGATTTTTTACAGCCCTGGGTCTGGTATATTGATGACCCGAATCGGGTCTCCCTTGCTGAAATGAAGTTACGTAAGATACAGCAGGGAGATCGTCCGGCGGAGGAATTTTCTTCTGAGTTCCGTAGATGGGCCACAGATACTCAGTGGAATGACCCAGCTCTTAGGAGCCAGTTTTGTCAAGGATTATCTGACAAATTAAAAGATGTGTTGGCTCAGTATGATTCTCCCCCGTCACTGGAGGCCGCTATGGCCCTTGCGATTCGCATTGATAGACGGCTTTGAGAGAGGTGCGAGGTAACTCCGCCCCCTGTGATGACTCCACCTTCTACTATAGTCCCTTATATTGAGGTTCCCCTGGTTTGTTCTGAGGAGCCTATGCAGTTAGGAGGGACATCGTTTCGAGGGAGGGGATCGGCGGTGCGCCGCAAGACAGGAAAGTGTTACTTCTGCGGGAGAAAGGGACATTTTGTTGGGGGGTGTCCATCCCGTACTTTGCTGAGCAAGGAGTCGCCGGAAAACTGTTGATCCCAGGTTGTGTGGTGGACGACAATCTGGGAGTATGTATTTCGTCCCAAGTCCGTCTGAGTTTCTCGTACCAGCGGAGGTGGTGGTAGGTACAAGAACTGAGAGGATTTCTGTTCTTCTGGATAGTGGGGCCGCGGCTAATCTGGTGGACGCTCGGTTTGCCCAGGTGCAAGGTATGCAACTGAGTGTATTGGCCAAACCTATCCCTATATTCTCTATTGACGCCAGGCCTCTCGGTCAAGGTAGCTTTGTGCAAGCCGTGCATAACATAGACCTTCGAGTGGGGGCAATACATAAAGAACTATTGTCTTGTTATGTGTTGGAAGGCCTTCCCACTCCTATTGTGTTGGGACTTCCTTGGTTAACTAAACTTAACCCAGTTATTAATTGGCAATCCAGAGAGATAAGCCAGTGGGGTGAATTTTGCCATAGTAACTGCATGAACACGGTCATCGGTGCGGTCGTGCCTAGAACCTTACCTCCTTTTCTGGAGGACTTTGAGGATGTGTTTTCAGAAGAGGGGTGTCAAGAATTACCTCCTCATCACGCGTATGACTGTGCTATAAAATTGCTTCCTGATGCTAAGTTACCTAAATCTAGGTTATATAACCTTTCTGGTCCTGAGAGGCAAGCTATGAAGGATTATATTTCGGAAAGTCTAGCCAAGGGGCATATTAGACCTTCATCTTCCCCAGTGGCCGCGGGGTTCTTCTTTGTGAAGAAAAAAGATGGAGGCCTACGCCCTTGCTTGGATTTCCGTGAGCTTAATCGGATTACGGTCCGAGATCCGTATCCGCTCCCACTTATTCCTGATCTCTTCAATCAGGTTGTGGGCGCCAAATGGTTCTCTAAGTTGGATCTCAGGGGGGCGTATAATCTGATTAGGATAAAGGAGGGGGATGTGTGGAAGACGGCGTTTAACACTCCGGAGGGACATTATGAGAACCTTGTCATGCCTTTCGGTCTGACTACTGCCCCGGCGGTGTTTCAACATTTTGTTAATGACATCTTTCGCCACCTAGTGGGAGTTTGTTGTCATTTATCTAGATGACATCTTAATTTACTCGCCGGATCTTGTGTCTCATCAGGAGCATGTGAGACAGGTGTTGCAGATCTTGCGAGACAATAAACTGTACGCCAAATGGGAGAAGTGTGTATTCGCCGTACAGGAACTTCAGTTTTTAGGATTCCTGGTGTCAGCTTCTGGTTTCCGTATGGACCCTGGGAAAGTGAAGGCAGTGCTTGAATGGGATCGGCCAGAGGATCTTAAGGTACTGCAGCGTTTCCTGGGGTTTGCTAACTACTACCGGAAATTTATTCGTAATTTCTCATCCGTTGTCAAACCTCTCACTGACATGACAAAAAAAGGGACGGATTTTTCTAGGTGGTCTGACAAAGCTTGTCAAGCATTTTCCTCCTTGAAAAAATGTTTTGCTTCAGCACCCATACTCATCCAACCTGATGCATCACAACCGTTCATTGTGGAGGTAGACGCATCTGACGTAGGAGTGGGTGCGGTATTATCTCAAGGTCCGTCCCCTGGTAAATGGCATCTGTGCGCTTTCTTCTCTAAAAAATTGTCGTCCGCCGAGAGGAATTATGATGTCGGCAATAGGGAACTCTTGGCCATTAAGTTGGCTTTTGAAGAGTGGCGTCACTTTTTGGAGGGGGCGGTCCACCCGGTCACCGTCATTACTGATCACAAGAACCTGCTGTATTTAGAGTCTGCAAAACGTCTGAATTCCAGACAAGCTAGATGGTCGTTGTTTTTTACCAGGTTTAATTTTGTCGTCACATATCGTCCTGGGTCAAAAAATGTAAAGGCTGATGCCTTGTCTCGTAGTTTCCCGGGGGCCGGGAAGACGGATGACCCGGTTCCTATTCTTCAGGAGGGAGTTGTGGTGTCGGCTGTATG
Source organism: Oophaga sylvatica (assembly GCA_033576555.1). Lineage (NCBI taxonomy): Eukaryota > Metazoa > Chordata > Amphibia > Anura > Dendrobatidae > Oophaga > Oophaga sylvatica. The sequence goes on along the minus strand of JARQOD010000001.1, from coordinate 379,538,016 downwards.
CTCTGAGCTTGAGGAGGAGATATTGGAGGCTCAGGGGGACGCCCCTGTAGGACCTCCAGGGAGACTGTTTGTTCCAGATCAGTTAAGACAAAAGGTTATCGAGGCACATCATAATTCTGCTTTGGCAGGACACCCAGGGAGTAAAGCAACTGTGGATCTCGTTTCTCGCCGGTTTTGGTGGCCTAACTTAAATAAAGAAGTGGTAACTTTTGTCGCGTCCTGTGGGGTATGTGCGCGCTCTAAGACCCCACATACCCGTCCGTCTGGGGCCCTTTTACTGTTGAAAATCCCGGAGCGTCCATGGACCCATCTGTCTATGGACTTCATTACGGACCTCCCTCCGTCTTCAGGTAAAACTGTCATACTAGTTGTAGTTGACAGGTTCAGCAAAATGGCACATTTTATTGCTTCCTGCTCTTCCTAATGCTAAAACTCTGGCGCAGGTGTTCATTGGGGAGATTGTGAGACTTCACGGGTTGCCTTCCGATGTGGTGTCGGATCGGGGGTCTCAGTTTGTGTCCAAATTCTGGAAGGCATTTTGTTCTCGTCGGGGGATGCAGTTGTCATTTTCTTCGGCTTTTCATCCGCAGACCAATGGTCAGACAGAGCGTCTGAATCAGAGCTTAGAGACATATCTCCGGTGTTTTGTCTCAGAGAACCAAGAGGACTGGTCTTCTTTCTTGCCTCTGGCAGAGTTCGCTCTTAACAATAGGCGGAGCGAGTCCACTGGTAAGTCCCCGTTTTTTGGGGCATATGGTTTTCACCCCCAGTTTTGTACTTTCAATGGGGGGGCTCTTCTGGGGTTCCTGAGGAGGAACGATTTTCGTCGTCACTTGCTTCAGTGTGGAGAGGAGTGCTTAATAATCTGAGCACTATGGGGAACCAATACAAACGTATGGCTGATAGGAGGAGAGTGTCTGGTCCGGACCTAAGTGTGAACGATCTGGTATGGTTGTCTACCAAGAATATAAAACTTAAAGTTCCCTCCTGGAAACTCGGTCCCAGATTCATCGGGCCATACAGGATCAGTTCAATAATTAATTCGGTGGCTTTTCGTCTTGACCTCCCTCCTACGTTTAAAATCCACAATGTGTTCCACAAATCGTTGCTTAAGAGGTACGTGGCACCAGTTATACCGTCACCTCTACCTCCTCCTCCAGTGGTGGTCAATGGTAATTTGGAGTTTCAAGTATCGAAGATCATTGATTCACGTCTTAATCGCAGGTCCCTTCAGTACCTTGTTCATTGGAGGGGGTATGGTCCTGAGGAGAGGATGTGGGTTTCTGCGTCGGATATTAACGCAGACCGATTGGTTCGGGCCTTCCACACTACTCACCCAGATAGACCAGGCCCTGAGGGTCCAGAGGCCCCTCGTAGAAGGGGGGGGTACTGTCACGGGTGTGTCGCGGCGGAGATCGTCGCGATTGCACACCCTGACTTCGCACAGCTGAGTTTCTGGTGCTGGGTGTTTTTCAGCACTGAGGGAGTTAATTCTTTCTCTCTCGATGCTGGACAGACCAGCCTCGCCCAGCTGCGATTGATGTTTTGTTAATTAGCTTCCTTCATATACATGCTGGTCTGCTGGGGAAGTTGCCGGTGAAAGCATTCATTCAGACCAGCAGAGCGGATCGTTTCTAAGAAGACTTAAGCTAAGAGTGCCTGTTGTGGTTTTTCCTCTCCTCGCTTATTGTTTATCTTCTTAACCTTTTGTATTCCTCTGTAGTGGAAGTTTTGTATGCAAGGCAGTGTTTTCTTTACCCCTGTCTGTCTTGTTTGTATTTGACTGTGTGTAAGCTGTTACCTGCCCATTCCCTGGGTGTGTAATCAGGGTCCTTCTCAGGACTAGATTACAGTGGTCAGGGATCTACAGGAGACAGGGTTACACTGGCGGCCTGGACCTCTGTACCATTAACAGTACCTCCAGGTAGAGGGACTAGTCAGGACCCCAGTTCAGGGTCAGCATAGACCCCGGTCTACCTCTATCCTGAGACAGCGTTTCACGTGCACAGTATAGACCCACAATACATTGGATATTATGTCAGGTAAGACATTGCTGGCAGATTCTACGTATACATGTTTATATTTTCTATAATATGAAATATAGAATGTTGTCTCATTAGATATGTTACTATCATAGAATATATCTGTTATACGTCGTGACATGGACAGAGTGGGGAATGCCACGCATTGTTCTCTGTCGCATACAGGTGAGAAGGCAGAATGAATGTTAGTCTGCTGCCCAGAAGAACCTGAAAGACAAAAGGGAAAAAGGACTAATTTCTCCTGTAGGAAAAAATATGTATCTGGGATGAGATCCAGGTCTGTCTGCTACAGACACTAAAGTTAAACTGATGAGTTTTGTGTCTGTAGGTGGGTGTACAATGACAATGCTGAGGAGCCAACTTTTTTTTTTTTCTGCCTAGTTTCAGTCTCCTAGCGACAGCAGCATACACCCATGGTTACCGGTGTCCCCCAAAGAAGCGATAAAAACAATATCCCTCACTTGTCTGTCATTCTGTCCCACACCGTAATCCATGTCTGGGGGAGAAATAGTTTGAACCTGGATGGTGCCAAGATGCAATCGTCCAGGCTCAGAACCACTGGAGAATGAGCTGCTGCGAGCGCAGCCTCAGTGAGCAGTAGTGAAATCAGCACCGTGGGAAAAAGTCACTGAGTTCACCACAGTTCAATTCAGTGAGATCCCTGCAGATCAAAGAGGGATAGGTGTTTTATAGACGCCTGCCCATTCCTAATCCATGGGGTTGATGTCACCAGACAAATACGAAGGTGACATCAACCCCACAAATATTACCTCACTTGCCACTGCTACAGGGCAAGTGGGAAGAGCCAGGCAAAGTGCCAGAATTGGCGCATCAAATAGATGTCAAAAATGGGGGGGACCCAATGCTGTTTAAAATTATTTAAATAATTTTAAAAAAACTAGCGTGGAGACCCCTCTAGTCTTGATAACCAGCATTGCTGAAGCTGACAGCTGAGATTTTTGCCTAGCTGGTTATCAAAAATATACAAGCAGTACAAAAAAAAAAGATGAGGACAGCAATTCCAGCACAGCACTCATCACAACAAGGGAACCCATGCCATCTATATATATATATATATATTATATATATTATATATATATATATATATATATGACTAATACTCCTATCCATAACAGAAAAACTGACAAACGAGAACTAGTCAAACAGGTGCATACCAAAAAACAACTTGCGTATCAAAATAGGAAAATAGTTGCACTCAGTCGTATTAAAGCATGTCAATGTGAAATGTGAATAGCAAAATGGCTTTTGACATTTAGAAAAAATACACGAGACGCTTCGCACATCATCGTCAAGGTAATCTCATGAATTGGATGAACATTTACCTATGGCTAATCTCTGAATGTATGGGTGAATATAAACACCTCTCTTGGTAAAGCCTACATTTATGGGTTGGTCGGAACCTGATGTGATTACATGTAATTAAAATCACTGCATGGTGAAGGACGGAGTGCTCAGTCAGAAAGCTTAGCATACAAATAACAAAAAAACTGACAAACGAGAACTAGTCTGAACAGGTGCATACCAAAAAACAACTTGCATATCAAAATAGGAAAATGATTGCACTCAATCGTGTAAAAGCATGTCAATGTGAAATACGTGAAGTGTGAATAGCAAAATTATTTTTGAAATTTAGGAAAAATACACGAGACTCTTCGCACAAAATTTGGCCAAATAATGCGAGCCCATCCAGCATCGTCAAGGTAATCTCATGAATCGGATGGGACTCATACGATTCATGAGATTACCTTGACTATGGTAGCTCGCATTATTTGTCCAAATTTTGGGCAAAGCGCCTCGTGTATTTTTCCTAAATTTCAAAAGCCATTTTGCTATTCACACTTTGTGTAAAAGCATGTCAATGTGAAATACGTGATTGAGTGCAACCATTTTCCTATTTTAATACTCCTATCAGCCGCCGCCTGAGTTGTAAATAATTAAAAATGTCGATTTTTATTTTTTTTTCCTACCTGGAAAGAATATAAATGATCAAAAAGTAATATTTTTCCAAAAATGTACCAGTAAAAGCTGCAAAAAAAATAGTACTATTATATGGAAGTGAACTAGCCATCAGCTAATGCTTAGACGGCACGGTGGCTCAGTGGTTAGCTCCCTTACCTTTTAATGCTTGGGTCCTTAGATCAATTCTGACTAAAGTCCAAGTATTTCTTTCTCCTCAGTTGTACTTTAGAAATTGTTATCAGTGACTGAAAATGGACCTGTTCTAGTTTTTCCTGATCTTCCCATAGGTGCTGGTAGTAATATCAATGACTTACCCAGAGATTATCTTTGGAGCAGCATGGTGGCTCAGTGGAAAGCATTGGCGGCATTGGGGTCCTGGCTTCAAATCCCATCATGGAAGACATTTGTAAGGAGTTTGTATTTTCTCCCTGTGCTCAGCTGGGTTTCCACCAATATAGACATACAGGTAGGGACCAGTGATGGAAGTGCTGTGGCTAATGATGGTGTTACCTGTATCAAGGGCTTGTGCAGCATCAAGGAGGGACATAGCTGCTATGGGGCTGCTTACCTGTCTACTTCTTTGGGCAAGTATCCTGAGTAGTGTCTGTCCTCATTGTATGAATGTCCTGATACCAGTTACAGCCAATTATTAGTAAACAACAAATGTACAACTGTAAAGAAGGTTTTGCAAAAACATTTTTTTCATGCCCTCTAGTCTAAATATTAAGCCACTCAATATTTCCCTGCCCCTAAAGCCTGATGTTCTTCCTATGAAGGGAACCACTACTCTGGATAGCAGCAGTGTCCATCCTGGATGATGAGCAAGCCTTTAGTACAAGTAACACCATAATCAGCCACAGCTCTTCCATCACTGGCCTCTACCTGTATGTCTTTGGAACATGGGTGGACACCCACTCAAGCACAGGGAAAACATACAAGTAGATGTCATTCATGGTGGACTTAGAACCCCGAACTCCCACGCTGCAAAGCACCAGTGCTTTCCACTGAGCCACCAAGCTGCTCAGAAGATAATTTCTGGCTAAGTCATCAATATTACTTGGTATGGCAGATATATCGATGATTTACTCATTATTTGGAGTGGTGATGTATCTGCCATATCCGGATTTATTGATTATATCAATTCTAATTAATTCAACATACATTTTACTCACAAATTTCACCATAACAAAATTTCTTTTTTAGATCTTGATTTATATGGGGTACATGACTCTGTCATTATTACTAAAACGTTCAGCAAACCTTGTGCTGGTAATTCTATCTTGCATGCAGCAAGCAGTCACCCCAAACATACTATTAAATCGATTCCTTTGGGTGAATATACTAGAATTTTGAGAAACTGCAGCGATCCTGCAGCTCTGGAAACGGAATTTAATTGTGTGGATACAAGATTAAAAAACAGAAATTATCCTAAATGGTCCTTAAAAATAGCACGAACAATTGTAAGTAATAGAAATAGAGAGGATCTCATTAGTGGAGGGCGACAACAAAAAAATGATCTTGCAGTGAAACCATATTTTTGTGCTCAATATAGTCCTCAATTTGGGGACATCAAAAAAATCATTTTGAGATCGCTGCCTATTTTATATGAAGATCCCTCTCTTGCCGATATTCTATCGTCAAGTATTAATGTTGTTTCAAGAAAAGCGCCATCTATTTGTAACAAAGTTTCTCCAAGCATGTTCAGTAATAATTTTTCTTCTCACAAAACATTGTGGTTAGAACATAAAGGTTTTTATAAATGTGGCCACAATAGATGTGCACTTTGCAAATATGTTTGTGTAACGAAAACCTCTGAAAATAATGACAGCACTGCGATTTATACCATTAACAAATATATCAATTGTAATTCATGCTATGTGGTATATAAAATTATGTGCACCATTTGCAATTTATCTTATATAGGCTGCACCACTAGGAAATTAAAAATCAGGATCGCTGAACATTTGCAGGATATAAAGAATGTTTCTTCGAATCGCAATATTTCTGCTGCTGCTAAACATTTTATTTTTCAGCATGCTCGCAATGTTTCTTCCTTCCAAGTCACAGGTATTGAAAGTGTTAACCTGTCTGCCCGAGGTGGAGATGCACGTCAGCGACTCCTCACACGTGAAGCTTTCTGGATCTTTAATCTACATACCAGACATCCATTTGGTCTCAACAAAAGAAACAAATTGATGTTCCATTATTAATTTTACATTTTTTGCATTGATTTTATTTGTGCAATATTGTTTTTGATTCTTTATTCGTTATGTGCAAATTGTTAAAGGACTTGTCAAAAATCACATGACATTTTTTCTGATCGTGATTGGTCCTCCTTTGTCTTAAATATGTGCCTTTGTCTGAATATGTCAGCTGTGATAAAGATCCCTGTGATCGAAACGCGTTGCCTTGTCCTGAGCTTGTCCAGGAGCATGTCATTATTCATGTTTTTATGAATCAATAAAGATGAAGATTTTATTGAAGCTGGATCCCTTTTTCCTTAATTTTCCTATGTATCTTCACGTTTGATCAAGCAGAGGATCCGTGCTTCTACAAACCGGTGAGCTGGTTAGCGTTCTTATATTTGTACTTTTGATTACCGTGCCCCTGGTTTCATGCTCTATATTTTCAAGCATTTTGAAAGTGGACTCAGTCATTAAGCTCAGGCACCAGCTTTATTATGGCATCTATTTTTGTTCAAGACAGATCTGTTAAAGTGGCACAAGTGTTTTCTGGTGATGTTAATGAAATTCCAGATATGCCTGATCTGAATGAAAATATCAACAAAATGGAAAAACTTTTGCTTCAAGAAACGAAGTTGTGGTGGGATCATACTACCCTCCAAAATTATCTAGCTAAGGACATGATTCCAAGGGGGCTTCGTATTAAAAAAATCCCCACTACAATTTTTTCTGACATTTTCATTGAAGAGTGGAATCAGATACTCAGTAATTGTTCTTCCAAACTAATGCAACTCATAGTCAAATATGAGAGCAATAAATTGGAGGATATTCAGAAACAGATGAATGATGCAGATACTGCGCTCACTGAATTTAAATCGTTGGCTCAGTATGACTCACTTGTGGCTAAAATGCAAGATAATGTCTCTAGCCTAGAAAAGGATATCATGGACCGGAAAAAAACGAAAATTTTCCCGTGATCTAAGAGACTATTCAACCAAGAAAGTCTATGACTGGGGACATTGGGAGCGGGGTCATAGAACTCCCAAATCTATTTTAAAACGCAACCATGCTCTCAACGAAACGGTATCTAAACCACATGTCTGTTTTACATCCTCTGAATTGGATTCATCTGACAATAATCTGAGTGTTTCCTCTAATGAAAGTGTTCACACCACAAAGTTTTTTCGTCATTCAAAAAACGTAAAAGGCGGGGTGGCAGAAAACACCGACAAAAATCATGTTATGATTACACGCCGCAAGAAGAATTATCGCAAATAATAAACCATGATAATGTCTTGAATTTATCTGCACGAGACTTTACCAAAACGCAATTAGATGTTTTGTCCTTAGGTCTGAATTTTGTGCCTGATCAGAATTTCAATCTTTTTTCTACTATTTTGGACGTCAACAAGTTTATGCGAGACCTTACCATCAAAAAGCATTTTCTAAATCATTCTGATGAGACCCCTTTGCAGGAGTCGCTGACATATAATGAATTTACTTGTCAAGGTAAAATATAATTTTCTATCTTATATTTTATATATATGTGTTTTTGCTATTTTTATACCTTTATAAAAATATGTTTATATGTACTTTGTTACTTTGATATGTCAAGATAAACACAAAGTTTTCCTTGAATATGTATTATTCAGATTGAAACTTATTCTAAGATGACGTCAGTACCAGCTAGTCTGTCTCCAAGAAATTCACTGATGACTGCCCCCACCTTTGGGGAACTGAGGATTGCACCAGCAAGTCTGCCTGGATACAAGACCTATGGAATGTGAACCAATAGAGATGGCCAGATGCTGGACATGTCCATATATGGACATATATAGCTTACCTCCCCGCCCCATCCACCCTTTACTCCACCCTGACATCCTGTGTAGATAATCCCATGCTTGCAGAAATAAAGATCAGTACTTTGCTGAGATTGGTGCCTGCATACAGCCCTCTAAGCATGCTCTGAAGTTTGAACCAGCCTATTGTCTGACTCATTCTTTAAACGGTTAACCCATGCTTATAATCTAATTTGGAGTGACTGGAGGATGAGTGGTTTGTCGTTTCGACCCCGACAATTGGCGCATCCAACGTGGGGCAGTGGATCGCCGCCCGTCCGGACCCGTCCTGAGGACTTTGCGGTGGTGCCCGCGATGACTGAGTGCGAGGACTGCAGCCTCAATTGAACACGG
>JARQOD010000001.1:379343730-379529519 GCA_033576555.1 Oophaga sylvatica | reverse complement strand
AAGCAGCCATTGTCTGATGGCACTACTGCTCCCATCCGGCGATGAATGCTCACAGTGACAGCATTGCCAATGATGGGAAAGTAGTCCCATCAGACAATGGCTGTGATCAATACTATAAAAAAAAAACACACAGAACATACATATAACATACAACACAAAACAGAGTACATACCAAACACCTAGTCCCCGACGCCCTCGTCTCCTTTAATAAAAATAAAATAAAAAAACAACCTATACTTACCTTTCTGCCATAGTCCAGTTATTAACAAGTATCCCACAACGATCTCCGGTGTAGAACACTGACATCGAGTGATGTCACTGCTCTACACGGCCTCCGCAACTAACTGACAGCGGAGGTAATCCTCCTCGATGTATATCCCTCCGTCGCTGCCGGGTGAGAGGTCACTTAAGTTCAGTCTCTCACCCAGCAACGCTGTGTGAGAAAATTACCACGCAGCATTGCCGGAAAGCGAGAGAATGAACTCGGGTAACCTCTTCAGTGATGCACTGCAGGAGGATTATCTCCTGTCAGTTCATCACTGGGAGGCCCTATAGAGCAGTAACATCACCTGATGTCACTGTTCTATAGGGGAGATCGTCGTGGGACACTCGTTATTAATTGGACTGCGTCAGACAGGGATTATATGGTTTATTATTTTACTTTTTATTACAGGAGACCAAGGGCGCCGCATGGATTAGGCGTGCAATAAAAATATGAAAACCGTGTTGTGTTTTATTTAATAAAAAACTTTATTCTTATGTGTGGGTTTTTAACCCTTTCATACTATAAGATTAATGGCTAGATGTCTTATTGACGCCTCTCCATTATTAACCGAGCTTAATGTCACCTTACAATACAAAGGTGACATTAACCCCTTATTACCCCATAAGCCACAGCTACACGGGAGTGGGAAGAGAGGGGCTAAGTGCCGGAATTGGTGCATCTTACAGATGCGCCATTTCGGGGGCGGCTGCCGGCTGGTGTTTGAAGCCGGGGAGGGGCCAATATCCATGGCCCCTTCCTAGGCTATGTAGCCTTTCTGGCTATAAAATTATATGGGGACCCCACGTCATTTTTTTTGGGGGTGCCACCCTATTTTAAAAGCCAGTAAAGGCTATGCAGACAGCTGCGGGCTGATAGTTATAGCCTGGGAAGGGGCCATGGGTATTACCCCCTTCCCAGTCGCTGGCTTTCCCTCCCTGGACTTGAAAATTGTGCAATTTTTTTTTCTAAATTAAACAGATATTGCATTTAAGGCCGGGGTCACACTTTACGAGAAACTCACACGAGTCTAGCACCTCAATGCTCTCACTGACACTGCCACTCGGGACCGGAGTATGCGGCTGCATGTATTTCTATGCAGCTGAACACTCCGATCCGAGTGCCGGCGGCAGTGTCGATTATTGAGGTGCGAGTTTCGTGAGTTTCTCGCAAGTGTGAACCCAGCCTAACGCAGATTTTTTCTATCTATCCATCCATCCCATATCTATCTATAGATAGATATGGGATAGATAGACAGGTATGGAATGGATAGATAGATATGGGATACATCTATAGATAGATATAGGATAGATAGGAAGATATGGGATTGATAGATAGATCTATCCCATTATCTATCTATCTAACCCATATCTATCATCTATCTATCTATGTGTGTGTAACGGAGTATGGGTTGGACAAAAGTAAAAGAGGAGGTTGGACAAGAAATGACATCACAAATCTTTTTTTTTGCTAAATAACATCTTTATTTAGCTTACAAAAACGCATACAAATCCGCATGAAAAAAAGCATGTAAATCCGCATCAAAAACCCATAAAAAACGCACCTGCGTTTTCTGCCAAGAGGTGCGGATTCTGTGCAGAAAATTCCGAAGGCTAATCTGCAACGTGTGCAAATACCCTCAAAGAATCTGAGCTATGATTGGTTGCTATGAGCAACAGTTTTCCTTGTAGACAGTTGCGGTAACTGAGGCCTATTATTCTTATCATGTCTATGGTGTTATCGTCCTTCTGTAAAGATGGAAATAACACAATTTATTACCGTGCCGACACAGACCACCCTCTGACACAGACTGCAGGGGGTGCCCAGGGGGAACCCAGTATCACACAGGATAGGATTAGATAAACGGCTCAGCAGACAGTATCACACAGGATAGGATTAGATATACAGCTCAGCAACAGAATATGCCAAAGGAGAGGACATTTTCATTCCAAGATTTCCACTCATTCCATCTGATTTGCCTTTGTATTTTAAACGCCTTCAGTTTCCACTTCCACTGGCATTTGCAATGTCCATTAACAAGGCTAAGGGACAGTCCTTGAAAGTAGTAGGGATCGATTTGCAATCTCCATGCTTTTCTCATGGTCAGCTTTACATGGCCTATTCAAGAGTTAGAACTGCCAAAAATCTATTCATCTTTTCACCGAAAGGAAAAACCAAAAATGTTGTTTATCAAAAGGCTCTTGAATGAGTTGAAAATAAAATACTATCAATACTTAGGTAATAGTTTAGTTAATTTGTGTTGCAAATCTGTAGTGTTGAATATATGATGTGAAATGTTTTTATGTGCAATATAATCATTATAATTTGTTATAACTAACCACAGTTAGTTACTATGCCCGGGTAACGCCGGGCTCTTCAGCTAGTAAATAATAATAATACTACACACACACTAGTATATAAAAGGCACTGCACATACAGCCTAGTTCCTTTAGATTCCCGCAGCTCAAGGACCTTTGAGGACTTCATGGTCATATGACTGTGATATCACTAAGGGTCCCTAAGCAGTTTTAACCTCAGAATAGAAACACTGGGGCCCCTAAGAGAGTGGGAACCCTGAGAAATTGACCGATTTGCCCTTCCTTTTAACGCATGCCTGTCTCCTCTTCAGTTTCTATAGACTTCCACAGTTTAAGGTCTTTTGATGACAAGTTCACAAGTACCCCCTAACACCAGCCCTCACCGTAACTATTGCTTATTTTTTGGAGTAGGGGTTATACTGTATCTCCAGCATTCCAACAATCCAGTGAAATCCTGTTGGAACTTATTTTCAGGGTAGCTCTCATTTTCGGGGAGACACGGTCTCTTGCACTTTATGTTTGAATGTTTTATAGAGTGATACATAGACAGTGTTTGTATTGAGTGGCCATGTTTTATATAGTCACATAATTTACAAAGTATCTTCCAAAGTCAGAAGACTGACACTAAGAAGAGAAAATTTATCAAACCGAGAAAGCTTCCACTAATTCTATATTTACTAGAACTACAAGTCCCAGAAAGATTGGAATTTGATAGTAATTCTGAATGCAGAAATCCTATAGTGAAAGAATCCTGATAAATTGGTCCAGGAGACGGAGATGGCACTTACAGGTGTCTCAGCCCCGCTTTGGACCCTTTACAGTCACTGTGGTTACAGCTGAGGGCTTGTGACTGTTGTATCAGTTTGCAGTAAAGTTTCCTCCAAAAACTACTGATCAGGAAGCCAAATAATATAGTTATAGTAACTTTACAACTCCCAGAATTACACAACACTGCTTTTCTTATCTCGCACTTTATTAAACTTAATACTTTGAAGGGACACAGACCTCACTCCAAAAATAAACTACACACCATGGACGAATTCTATTTTTCTACATTTTGCTGCAATTAAATAAAAATATTTCTATTTTGCTCAATGATTCTAACAATAAATCCACACAGAGCCCAGGGCCAGCAGCCATTATTATAGAGGGAAATTGGCAGATTAGCAGCAGATACATTTCAGATACATTTCCCTAAAAGTGAGCCGACTCTGCACCTCCTCAGTTCTTAAATACTTGTGCAATTGTTGAGGTAGGATCTAAGTGACCATTCACGGTTGACCTAGTGATTTCCAAATTAATAAACAGAACGTTGCTAGCAACATAAATAACCAAACAGACACGTGTTTCCGTCTGGGAGGATCAAGCAAGATTCCTATCCCATGTATTACATCATCATCTTTTATAGTATTTAGTGAGCTTGTACTTCAACCAATAGCATAAAACCACACCTACAACATTTAACCAATGAAAATACAGGAAGACTGGAAACTACATATATGGTCATATCCACATGACCATAGAATGGAACAATAGCATGCTTATTCTCCAGAGTATTCTACAGTGATACATCCCAAGGTCTCATATCTTGTCGAAACTGGAGCGGTCTGGTTTTATTACAGCCCATGACCTTTACTCTACTTCTTTATATCGGCCAGGAACTATAGCCTTGTTAAGTAACAGAATTTATCTCATAAACCACAAGATTGAGTTACAAGCACAAAATGGAGCATTCAGTTTTGATCTTTTTTAATTTAGTCCTTCACACAATCATCTCATTTTTTGTGTGGGCCAGGCAGGGACTTCCTGCTCATCTGGTAATTGCTAGATAAGGGGTCCTGCAATAGGCGCCACTTCGGCTCACAGCATAACCTGTGGCAGACAAGAAGGCGGAGACAAGTGATGTGCTGCAGGAAGGGCTGTGTACAGACGGGGCTGAAGGGAACGATGTTTTGCAGGATGGGGCCATGTATAGACGGGGTTTGAGAGTAGCGTTGTACTGCAGGATGGGGCCATATACATGTATAGACCGGGCTAAGAGGAGCGATGTGCCGCAGGATGGGGCCATGTATAGACGGATCTGAGAGAAGCGTTGTACTGCAGGATGGGACCATATACACGTACCGTATAGACCGGGCCAAGAGGAGCGATGTACTGCAGGATGGGGCTGTGTATAGAGTGGCTGACAGGAGCAATGTACTGCAGGATGGGGCCGTGTATAAACTAAGCCAAGAGGAGCGATGTACTGCAGGATGGGGCCGTGTATAAACCAAGCCAAGAGGAGCGATGTACTGCAGGATGGGGCCGTGTATAAACGGTCCTGAGAGAAGCGATGTACTGCAGGGTGGGGATGTGTATAGTGGGGCTGAGAGAACCGATGTACAGTCATGGCCAAAAGTTTTGAGAATGACACAAATATTAATTTTTACAAAGTCTACTGCTTCACTTTTTCTAATGGCAATTTTCATATACTCCAGAATGTTATAAAGAGTGATCAGCTTAACAGCAATTACTTGCAAAGTCAATATTTGGCTAGAAAATGAACTTTATCCCCCAAAACACATTTCAACATCATTGCAGCCCTGCCTTAAAAGGACCAGCTAACCTCTTTTCAGTGATTGCTCCATTAACACAGATGTGGGTGTTGATGAGGATATGGCTGGAGATCAATCTGTCATGATTAAGTAAGAATGAGACCACTGGACACTTTAAAAGGAGGCTGGTGCTTGGCATCATTGTTTCTCTTCTGTTAACCATGGTTATCTCTAAAGAAACACGTGCAGTCATCATTGCAATGCACAAAAATGGCCTAACAGGGATGAGTATCGCAGCTAGAAAGATTGCACCTCAGTCAACAATGTACCGCATCATCAAGAACTTCAAGGAGAGAGGTTCCATTGTTGCCAAAAAGGCTTCAGGGCGCCCAAGAAAGACCGCAAGCGCCAGGACCGTCTCAAAAGTGTTTCAGCTGCGGGATCGGGCTACCAGCAGTGCAGAGCTTGCTCAGGAATGGCAGCAGGCAGGTGTGAGTGCATCTGCACGCACTGTGAGGAGGAGACTCTTGGAGCAAGGCCTGGTCTCAAGGAGGGCAGCAAAGAAGCCACTTCTCTCCAGAAAAAACATCATGGACAGACTGATATTCTGCAAAAGGTACAGGCAGTGGACTGCTGAGGACTGGGGTAAAGTTATTTTCTCTGATGAATCCCCTTTTCGATTGTTTGGGACATCAGGAAAACGCCTCATTCGGAGAAGACAAGGTGAGCGCTACCACCAGTCTTCTCTCATGCCAACTGTTAAGCATCCTGAAACCATTCATGTGTGGGGTTGCTTCTCAGCCAAGGGAATCGGCTCTCTCACAGTCTTGCCTAAAAACACAGCCATGAATAAAGAATGGTACCAGAATGTCCTCCAAGAGCAACTTCTCCCAACCCTCCAAGAGCAGTTTGGCGATCAACAATGCCTTTTCCAGCATGATGGAGCACCTTGCCATAAAGCAAAGGTGATAACTAAATGGCTCAGGGAACAAAACATAGAGATTTTGGGTCCATGGCCTGGAAACTCCCCAGATCTTAATCCCATTGAGAACTTGTGGTCAATCATCAAGAGACGGGTGGACAAACAAAAACCTAAAAATTCTGACAAAATGAAAGCATCGATTGTGCAAGAATGGACTGCTATCAGTCAGGATTTGGTCGAGAAGTTGATTGAGAGCATGCCAGGGAGAATTGCAGAGGTCCTGAAGAAGAAGGGTCAACACTGCAAATATTGACTTGCTGCATTAACTCATTCTGTCAATATAAGCTTTTGTTACTCATATGTTTGCAATTATATTTCTGTCTGTGATAAAAACATCTGTCAAACACACATAAAAACCAGAGGGCAGCAGATCATGTGAAAATATAATATTTGTGTCATTCTCAAAACTTTTGGCCATGACTGTACTGTAGGAAGGGGCAGTGTATAGACCGAGCTAAGAGGAGCGATGTACTGCAGGATGGGACTATTATGATGTTATTGACACAAAGTTATTAGTGAAGAAGTTACTGAGTGTCTTGTATGTGGACCAGAAGTCACTTTCTCAGTGAATCCTCTACATGAGTATCCTAAGATTGCATTGAGAAAGTCAACTTCTGGTCTTCAGAGATGCAATTTGATCAGCATTTTTCTCACGATATAGATGAGAACAGCACTAAAATGAGAAGACAGTATATGAAAGACTAAAACCCCCATCACACGTCAGTGTTTCCGGTATGTGGGGTGACAGTTTTCTCACGTACCAGACATTTACACACACGTTATATTCTAGGTGGCTGAGCACATGTCCGTGAACCACAAGTGGACATGTCAGTTTATCCCGGCAGCACAAATGTCAATACGTCCCACACTCGCGCAAAAGGATGACATGTGACATCCCTGAGCAATCCATGTGACATGTACCGAAATAGAATTCAGAATAAAAATGACAAATGATTAGGTGTTAGATGGACAAAGATATGGGGCAATTAGATAGATATCCATGAGATACATAATTAGTGCCTACCATGTGTAGTTTACTGTACTTGTATTAAGCTAATAAATTAAAAAACAGTGTGGGAGGCTCCCTTATTTTTGATAACCAGCACAGTTAAAGTAGACAGCAGGGTGCTGATATTATCAGCTCCAAGTCTAGAGCTTTGCCTTCGCTTTTCCCGATTGCCACCGCACAAGGGCAATCAGGTTAATGGTTGTTGGGATTGATGTCAGCTGTATTTTTCCCAAAACACAGCTACCATCAAGCCCTGAGAGAGTTGTATATCAGTAACTTTGAAGTCAGCCCCGGCAACTGTGGTTAGCAGTGAGGAACGCTGGACTATGTCGGACATGCGTGGGAACATTTTTTCAAATAAATTTGTGAATGAAAAATATTATCTTGTTTTTATTTCTTTCTTATTGTGCTTTTCAGGTCTCCATTTCTGGACTACGTTGGATTCGGTGGACCTGCATTTTTTTTTTTTTAAATAAATTGGTGAACTAGGGATATTGTCGGGAGTCTTTATTTGAATGTTATGTTACTGCAGGGGTCGACAAAGTTGTTCAGAATCTAGGAGCCAGCCAAAAAATTTAGGAGCCAGAATTTTTTTTAACAAACTTGGTTTTTAATTTAACAAAAAAACATTACAAACGTTATAAACATTTAACTTCTAAAGATAATAAATATTATATTTTGATATATTACCGTATATACTCGTGTATAAGCTGAGATTTTCATCCCATTTTTTTAGGGCTGAAAGTCCCCCTCTCGGCTTATACGCGGGTCATATACGGGGGTCGACGGGGGAGGGGGAGCGGGGGGTGTCGGATCATACTCACCCCTCCGCCGGCGCGTCTCTGCAGCCCCCTGCTTCTCCCACGATCTCCGGCTCCTTCCTGCAGCGGTCACATGGCACCGCTCATTAAAGTCATGAATATGCACATATTCATGACTTTAATGAGCGGTACCATGTGACCGCTGTAGGAAGGAAGCGCCGGGAGAAGCGGAGAGGCTGCAGAGACGCGCCGGCGGAGGGGTGAGTATAGCGATATTTACCTGTCCCGTTCCACCGCTGCGTCCTCGTCTGACTCCTCTGTGTGTGAATGATCAGGCAGAGGGCGCGATGACGTCGTTAGTGCGCTCCGCGCCCCCTGGCAGATCATTCACTGCCAGAGGAGTCAGACGAGGACGCAGCGTGCAGCGGTGGAACGGGACAGGTAAATATCTCAGGTGCCGGGGTCCTGAGCGAGTGGTGACACCGGCACCTGTCCCCCATAGCGCGCCAGCGTCACCGCCTAATCAGGACACCGGCACCTGGCCCCCAGCGACGAGAGGTGAGTATGTCATTTTTTTTGCAGCAGCAGCAGATGAGGCCTATACTATGGGGCATAATTGTGCAGCATATGGGGGCATAATCTGGAGCATATGGGGGCATAAGCTGTGGAACATATGGGGCATAATCTGTGGAGCATATGGGGACATAATATGGAGCATATGGGGGAATAAGCTGTGGAACATATGGGGCATAATCTGGAGCATATGGAGGCATAATCTGGAGCATATGGGGGCATAATATGGAGCATATGGGGGCATAAGCTGTGGAACATATGGGGCATAATCTGGAGCATATGGGGCATAATATGGAGCATATGGGGGCATAAGCTGTGGAACATATGGGGCATAATCTGGAGCATATGGGGGCAAAATCTGTGGAACATATGGGGGTATAATATGGAGCATATGTGGTCACAATATGGAGCATATGGGAGCATAAGCTGTGGAACATATGTGGGCATAATCTGGAGCATATGGGGTCACAATATGGAGCATATGGGGGCATAAGCTGTGGAACATATGGGGGCATAATCTGGAGCATATGGGGGCATAATCTGGAGCATATGGGGGCATAATCTGTGGAACATATGGGGCATAATCTGGAGCATATGGGGGCATAAGCTGTGGAACATATGGGGCATAGTCTGGAGCATATGGGGGCATAAGCTGTGGAACATATGGGGCATAATCTGGAGCATATGGGGGGCATAATCTGTGGAGCATCATATGGGGGCATAGTTTTCCCAGTTTTTTGTGTCAAAATTAGGGGGGGGGTCGGCTTGTACATGAGTATATATGGTAGATTTTAGGCAACATTCTAGTTTTATAGGGGGGTCGTTACAGACGCGGCGATACCAAATATGTGTACTTTAATTGTTTTGTTTTTTTATTTACAGGAATAAATGAATTTATTAGGGAATATTTTTTTTTTTATTATGATTTTTTTTAACACTTTTTTTTTTTTTTACTTTTTTACTGTGTCCCAGGGTGGGACATCACTGTATATTATACATGGTATTATACAGTGTATAATACCAGATCGCTGGTGTGACAGTGTGCACAGAACTCTGTCACACCAGCGATCGCTCTGGCATCGCTGCAGGCTTCTCAGTGCCTGCTGTCAGCAGGCACTGAGGAAGCCGCCTCACTGCAGGACCCGGATGGACCCCGGCGCCATCTTGGATCCAGGGTCCTGCAGGGAGGAGGGACCCTCGGAACAGCGCGACACATCGCGCTGTTCTGAGGGTCTCAGGGGAGCGCGCAGGGAGCCCCCTCCCTGCGCGATCCTCCCCTGTGCCCCCGGTACACCGCGATCATGTTTGATCGCGGTGTGCCAGGGGTTAATGTGCCGGGAGCGGTCCGTGACCGCTCCTGACACATAGTGCCAGGTGTCAGCTGTGATAATCAGATGACACCCGGCTGTGCTCCTGTGTTTGTCGAACCCTGTGTTACTGGGTTAGTAATGGGGGTGTCGCATAGACACCTCTCTATTTCTAACCCCAGGGCTTGATGCCAGCTGGGTCTTTTGACAGTTGACATCAACCCCATCTACCATTACCAGACTACCACCGCACAATAGCAATTGGGAAGAGCTGGGAAAAAGAGCCAGAATTGGCACATCTAATGTGCAGTGCCACCTCTGGGGCAGGTGAGGGCTTGTATTATGAAGCTAGGAAGGGCCCAATAACCAGGGACCTTCCCAGCCTGATAATGTGAGCCAACAGCTGTCTGCTTTATCTTTGCTAGTTATCAAAAATAGGGTGGGGGCCCATGCCATGTTTTTTTCATTTATTTATTAGCTTAATACATGTACGGTAAACTACACATGCACGGCCCTAATTACAGTACAGTATGTGTAAATATATACATGTGTGTCCACTAACTGGAGGTCCTCTCAAGCTCTGTAAACCACTGATGCGGAGAGGAGCCGCCATTTTTATCTTAAAGGTTCCCTGTCCTTGTGGGGCGGATCCCCTCTCCCGTTTGGATGCTGTCATGGGCTTCGTAAAAACACATTACCGGTAAGTAATACCCGTGTTTTCCTAGCACCCAAACGAGAGAATAAGAGAATTACTCTTATTAGGGAGGGACCACAGCTTGTAGAACCCTTCGTCCAAAGGTCAAATCAGAAGAGGCCGATAGATCTAATCTATAGTGGCTATAGAAGGTGGAAGGTGATGACCACGTAGCTGTCTTACAGATCTGTTCGATAGACACATCAGCTCTCTCTGCCCAGGAGGCTGCCATCGCCCTAGTCGAGTGGGCCGTCAAATCCTCCTGGATCGACCTTCCCGCACACACATAGGCCAACTTGATTGTCTTCCTTATCCATCTGACAGGGTACCTTTCGAGACGCCCATCCCCCCCTCTAGAACCCAGGAAGGAGATAAATAGAGCACTATCCTTCCTCCTAGACTCCATTGCTCGTAGATAGTGAAGAAGACATCTCCTAACGTCTAGTGTATGAAATTTTCTCTCTCTATCGCCATTAGGGTGAGGGCAAAAAGAGGGTAGGGATATATCTTGGGACCTATGAAATCTCGACACTACTTTGGGCAAATAGGCTGGATCAGGTTTTAAGACTATTCTAGCCTCCATTACTACCGTAAAGAGAGGATCCGCTGAAAGGGCCTGTATCTCCCCTATCCTACATGCCGATGTAAGTGCTACCAGGAGTATGGTCTTAAATGTTACTAATTTTATGGATGCCTCCTCTAACGTTTCGAACGGGGGTTCGGTCAGAGCATTCAGTACCAAATTCAGGTCCCATGGAGGGACCCTGGCTATTGGGACTGGCCTAGATCTAGCACAGGCCTTGATGAACCTCACTATCCATCGGTTAGCTGCTAGGTTATAATTATAAAGCGCCCACAATGCCGATACCTGAACCTTTAATGTACTCAATGCTAGGCCCTTGTCTCGCCCCCCCTCTGCAGGAATTCCAGAATCTCCTTTATGGGTATTTCGTCTTCCGGAGAACATCCAGTGGAAGTCAAAATCTTCTTCCACGTTCTTTCACAGATATTTGTAGTGAATGGTTTCCTACAGGCTAACAAGGTGGCAATTAGGTTCTCCGAGAATCCCTTACCTCCTAGCACTGACCTCTCAAGTTCCAGGCTGTCAAGTGCAGCCCAGACACCTGAGGTTGAAGAACCGGCCCTTGATCTAGAAGGTCCGGGATCTCCGGAAGGACCCAGGGATCCGTGATCGACATATTCCTGAGACAGAAAAACCAAGCCCTCTTTGGCCAGAAGGAGGTGATGAGAATCACCCTCGCCCCATCCTGCCTGATTTTCCGGAGGACCGCTGGTATCATACATATTGGGGGAAAGGCATAGGCAAGGGGAAAGGTCCATCTGATCTGATAGGCGTCCACTATGTATGGCTCCTCTGTCGGGTTCAGGGAACAGAACTTCTCTACCTGGGTGGTTTGCCGGGTGGCAAACAGATTGATATCTGGCTCCCCCCACATCAGTACCAATTGTCTGAAGACTGCTGTGTTGAGGGACCATTCCCCTTGTTGAAGTGGTATGCGACTTAGAAAGTCTGCCGTCACATTGTCTTTCCCTTGATGTGGAGGGCTGATAGCGATAGAATGTTCATTTCTGCCCACTGAAAAATTTGGTTCGCCATCTGAAGAAGGGTCTGGGATCGTGTACCCCCTTGATGGTTCAGATATGACACCGTGACCCGATTGTCCGACATTACTTTTACGTGATGGCCCTGCAGAGATGGTGAGAGAGCTCGTAGCGCATTTCGTACTGCCAGCAGCTCCAGCATATTCGAAGAGGCCCCCCTTCTACTCGAGACCACGCACCCTGAACTAGGTGAGTCCCCATATGAGCCCCCCATCCCCTGGGACTGGCGTCCGTGGTGACTACTCTGGAGATGTGAGAACCACGGGACCCCCTCCTGGATGGTTTTTACTCTCAACCACCACCGGAGCGAATGGACGACCTGTTGTGGTAGAACTATTGTATAGTCCAATTGTCCCTGGCAGTGACGCTGACTCTCCAGGATGAACTGCTGTAAGGGTCTTGAATGGATCTGGGCCCATTTTACAGCTGGAAAACATGAAGTTAGGGATCCCAGGAGTGACATGGCGCTTCTGAGAGTCAATATCGGATTCGGTATTGCCCCGAGGATGAGATTGAACATCTCCTTCTTTACCTCTGGGAGACGATACTCCTGCTTCCGGGAGTAGAACATGAGCCCAGAAAGATTAGTGCTGTCTGTGGTACTAATCTTGATTTCTCGCGGTTTGAATGCCATCCTAATCCTTCTAAGATGGCTACTATATCTTCCACTTGTTGTTGGCAATGGGTAAAGGAACGACCGACTATTAAAAAATCGTCCAGGTACGGGATTACCAATCTGTCTCTTTCCCTCAGGTGAGCGGTGACCTCTGCTATTAACTTGGTAACTTGCCAAGCCGAAGGGGAGTGTCTTGTATTGAAGGTGTTCGACTTTGCCGTTCACTGATACTGCCACCCTGAGAAATTTTCTGAAGTCCGAATGTATTGGCACGTGATAATACGCATCCTTCAGATCGAGGACGGCCATGTAACAGTCAGAGAACAGCAACTGAATGGCCGATCTTGCTGACTCCATTGTGAATTTTGGAATGTGCAAATATTTGTTGAGGCGTTTCAAGTTGAAAATAGTCCTGCAAGACCCCTCCGTTTTTTTTTATACTTTCCCTTTTTCCTCTGAAGTACCAACTGAAGAACTTTCTTGTCTAGGAGGCCTAGAACCTCTGCTTCCAGGGATCTCTACTCAGAGGGATGTGCGAGGGGCTGTGATGAAAAATTTCTCCGGTGGATATTTTTTGAACTCCAATCTCAGCCCCGCCCCTACTAAACTGAGAATCCAGGGGCTTGATGATATCCTTTCCCTGGCTGGAAGGAAGCCGGAGAGCCTTTCTCCCACCTGGGAAACTGAGTCATTTAGAGGACTTCCAGTCCTTCCAAGAGGAAGAGCCAAACAAGAAACCCTTGGAACCTTTCCGGTTTTCTTGTCTCTTTCTCCGCTCCATGTATCCTTTTCTTATTATAACTCCTCTTCCGAAAGGGCTGAGTGAATGACGAGAAAGGTGGTTTAGGGAACCCTTTCTTCTTGTCGGCCGCCTTCTCCAACAAGTCATCTAGGGCTGGCCCAAACAAGTACTGCCCTTCACAGGGGGGCACACAACTTTCCCCTTGCTTGAGTATCTCCCGGGCAGGTTTTTAACCAGACCGCTCTGCGATCTGCGTTAGACAGAGCTGCTGATCTCGCGGCCAGCCTGGCCAAGTCGGCGGACGCGTCTGCCAAAAACGCTGCTGCTCCTTTGATCATTGGTAGTGCAGTTCTCACTGTCTCCGTATCTGGGTTCTCTTCTAACTGATCCTCCAATGAACTCAGCCACATCATAAGGGACCTGACCGTGCAAGTTGCCGCCATGGCCGGTCTTAATGCCCCTGCTGACGACTCGCATGTAGCTTTTAGGAAGGTGTAATAATAATAATAATAATTATTTATATAGCTCCAACATATTCTGCAGCGCTTTACAGTTTAACAGTTTCAAAACACAAGTCATAAGTAGCAACGTTAACAATACAGTAATTAAAGCAAAATAAGATGACCCTGCTCATGACAGCTTGCATTCTACAATGAGGTGGGGGGAGATACAAAGTACAGGTGTGTATATAAAATGGTGTATTTACAATGATGGTTCCGCCATCTTGAGGGAGTGAGGGAGGGATGGATGGAGATAGTGAATGGGCTACACACACTTACACATAGAATGACTGATTAGTGAACGTGATAGGCCGCTCTGAACAAATGTTTTGAGGGAGCACTTGAAACCATGCAAATTGTGGATAGTCCTAATTTCTTGGGGTAGAGCATTCCAGAGGATTGGCGCAGCGCGGGAGAAGTCTTGGAGTCGGGAGTGGGAGGTACGGATTAATGCAGAGTTTAGTCGAAAGTCATTTGCAGAGCGCAGCAGTCGGTAAGGCCGATGGATAGAAATGAGGGAGGAGATGTAGGGGGGTGAACAAGTAATTTGAATTGGATCCTATAATGAATGGGCAGTCAATGTAAGGACTGGCGAAGAGCAGACGTGCTCGAGTACCGATTAGCCAGATGGATGACCCTGGCTGCTGCATTCAGTATGGACTGGAGAGGGGATAGTCGAGTAGCGGAGAGGCCAATTAATAGAGCGTTGCAGTAGTCCAGGCGGGAGTGGATCAATGCTACAGTGAGGGTTTTTGTTGTTTCCATGGTGAGAAAAGGGCGGATTCTAGAGATGTTCTTTAGGTGTAGGCGGCAAGAGCGGGCAAGAGATTGTATGTGGGAGGTGAAGGAGAGATTGGTGTCAAACATAACACCCAGACAGCGAGCCTGCTCCAGGGGTGTTATTATGGTGCTGCCCACGGAGAGGGAAATGTCAAATTTAGGGAGGTTAGTAGACGGCGGGAGCAGAAGAAGTTCAGTTTTGGAGAGGTTGAGTTTCAGATAGAGAGCGGACATGATGTTGGAGACTGCGGACAGTCACTGGCGTTCTGTAGTACAGCAGGGGTAAGGTCGGGGGATGACGTGTATAGTTGTGTCATCAGCATAAAGATGGTACTGAAAGCCAAATCTGCTGATGATCTGTCCTAATTGGGCCATGTAGAGAGAGAAGAGAAGGGGGCCAAGGACTGAGCCCTGAGGCACCCCGACAGCAAGAGGAAGAGGAGATGACGTGGAGCCAGAGAACAAAACACTGAAGGAGCGGTCAGAAAGATAGGAAGAGAACCAGGAGAGAGCAGTGTCCTTAATGCCTAGCGACTGGAGCCTAGAGAGTAGTAGACGGTGG
Organism: Oophaga sylvatica; assembly: GCA_033576555.1. NCBI lineage: Eukaryota > Metazoa > Chordata > Amphibia > Anura > Dendrobatidae > Oophaga > Oophaga sylvatica. The sequence continues at coordinate 379,514,256 of JARQOD010000001.1, read as the reverse complement.
TCAACGGTGTCGAAAGCTGCAGAAAGGTCGAGAAGAATGAGCAGAGAGTGGTCACTGTTACGTTTTGCTGTCAGAAGGTTATTGGTCACTTTGATGAGTGCAGTTTCTGTCGAATGTAGGGGCGGAAGCCGGACAGTGAAGGGTCTAGGAGGGAGTGAGTGGAGAGGAAATGGGTAAGGCGGGAGTAGACTAGGAGTAGACTAGGTGCTCCAAAAGTTTAGAGATGAAGGGGAGATTGGAGACTGGTCTGTAGTTGTCAATCTTCCTATCCAGGGGGTCTTTCAGTAACCCTGAGTCCTCGAAAGGAAGGGAAGAACCCATAGAGGCTTTGGAAATGGCGACATCTAACCTAGGCGCTTTACTCCAGGAAGAGGACGCCTCCTCCTCAAAGGGATATTTCCTTTTAAAGGAGGATGGCAAGGGGCCTCTTTTGTCCAGCTTCTCCCATTCCCTGGTTATTAGGGCCTGAAGCTGCTCATTTAATGGAAATGTCTTGTACTTCTTCCTTTCCAACGTCCCAAACATTACGTCCTGAACTGATTTTTTGGGTTTCTGGTCCACCAACCCCATCGTGGACCTTACCGCTTTTACCAATCTATCCACCTCCTCTAGTGGAAAGCAGTACCCTGACCCCGAGTCGCTGTCTGAGGCAGAACTTGCAGAGTCGCGTAACATTCCTTCCTCCGAGGATTCGGGTGGTGAAGGGGATGTTTCGGGCCTCTCCTTCTCTGACGCCCCCCCCCCCCCCGTACGAGACCAGGAGCTAAGGGAATTCTCTACTTCTGCTCTGATAAGGGTACTCAAGGAGTCGGAGAAATCTGGGCTCTCTCTGGCAATAGTGTCGCTGATACATGACTGGCACAATTTTTTGGGCCACGAATTGTCCAGGCTTTGTTCACACAAAGCACACTGCCTATATTTTGTCTTTCCTGCGTGTTTTCTAGGGGACCGCTAAAATGAGGCGATACCAAAACAGAGGTAAAGAGGGAAAAATGGGGGGGGAAGAGAGAAGAGAGAGGCCTGCATTAATAAATGGCATTCTCGAAGCTCACTCACCAATCCCAACAAATGGTACCGGAACAGGAGGCTGGATGTCGTCCAAAAGGTCCCCTTTCGTCTTGGAATCTTTTGCCTTTGAGGAGCTGCTCCGTTTTGAATCCTTTGACACCTGTGTGCTGCTGGAGTCTCTACGGCGCTCCCTTGGAAAGCCTCCACGGTGCTGCTGTGGACCTTGCTGCGGACTGTGCTGCTGCTGCTGTGGAGGGCTCCTGCGCTTCCATGCTGCGCAATTGCCCCTGCTCGATCCGGTGACCTCCCTTTAATAGTGCCCTTGTGCAGGGGATCCACCGGCCAGCGTCCCCCGCACTTCTGGTACCCTACACCCACTTCCGGGTGTAGAAGGAGGTCCCAGCAGTGTTTACACCGCGACTTCTGGCCTGTGAGAGTCACCACAGCGACTTCCAGTTTCCAGTGACGCCACTTCCGGTTTCCGGCGTCGTCGCCATGGTGAGCCCCAGATGCCGGCCACGCCGCCCACACGAGCCAGGACGCAGGGCCGCTGGTTCCCCAGGCGGTGCTGGGACCGCTTTCGCCTGCCCGCTCGCAGTCGGAACCCCATCGGGCCCCCTTGCAGCGCTTCCATGACGCCGGCCGAAGCAGAGTCGGTGCCCTGCAGCTGCCGACCGGCCGATGGATTTCTTCGTTCTTCAGCAGCCTGGACTGCTACCGCCAGTAAGTAGAAAGGCCCTGCCCTACAAGGACAGGAAACCACTGATGCGGAGAGAGGAGCCGTCCTTTTTATCTTAAAGGTTCCCTGTCCTTGTGGGGAGGATCCCCTCTCTCGTTTGGGTGCTGTCATGGGTGCTAGGAAAAAACAAGGCAGCGTCAATTACTTAACCTTTAATTATTCAAAGTATCACAATGGCTGTCACGGCCCCTGGTTTTATAACGACCTTAAGGCTATGTACACACTTTGCAGATTTTGATGCGGATCAGCAGCGTTTTTGGACGCGCGGAATTGCATCAAATCCGCAGTGTGGTGCACCACCAATGTTAGTCAATGGGAATTTGACAATTGGTGTGCACATGCTGCGAAAAATACACACGGATTTGCAGTTTTATTTTCCGCAGCACGTCAATTCTTTTTGCGTTTTTGCAGCGTTTCTGCACCCATTGACTTCCACTGAGTCAGTCAAATTTGCAGAAAAACTGCAGATCGTCGTGGGACACTCGTTATTACATGGATTACATCGGAACAGGGAGTATTTGTGTTTATTATTTTATTTTTTGCAGGAGATCGATGGATTCGAGGAATTTGGAGTATAATAAATATGGGAAACGGTGTTGTGTTTTATTTCATTAAAATACTTTATTCTGGCTGTGTCTCTTTAACCCATGAACAACTATGATATTAGTAATACAAAAGGTGACATCAACCCCACATTACCCCAAATGCCACCGCTACAGGGCAGTGGGAAAAGAGGCTAAGCGCCGGAATTGGCGCATCTTAGAGATGCGCCATTTCTGGGGCGGCAGCGGGCTGCGTTTTCTGCCAAGAGAGGAAGAATCTTCGCAGAAAATTCCACATGCAAATCCGCAACATGTGCACATACCCTAAGGGGCACTCAAACACAAAACTTGCATGTATATCACATTCTGCTGTAAAGTGCACACAAATCCCAAATCTCTTCATTCAGAACTTTATCCTTTCCACCCATATTGTCCCCAAAAAGAAGACTACAAAAATTCCTCCAAATCAGTCCATTTCAGTGATTTGGTGAAAACTGTAGCCACTCGTGGCCATGGGTTATACCTAGTAATGCAACTCGTGTCCGTAACTGGACATTAGCCAGTTTTTGGAAGACGGCTCAGGAGGGAGATAAGGGCACAGATAAGAGAACCAGCTCACAGATAACGTATCACGATACGTAGCAGTCTGCAGAATGAGTTATCAGAGTTCTCATCTTCAGTCTACAACCCTTATCTGTCTTCTCCTGAACTGTCTAAGGTCATTTTATTTGTAATTAAACTTTGATGTAGTCATATATAGAAAAAGAAGTTTGTCCAGGAGAAGAGAGATAAATTTTACAGACCCCGAAGGATTCATGGAGGCCGGCTAAGGCAGTCTGCCCCGCACAGTGGGAACACGGAGGACGGCTAAGGCAGTCTGCCCCGAACAGTGGGGACACGGAGGCTGGCTAAGGCAGTCTGCTCCGTACAGTGGGAACAGAGGCCAGCTAAGGCAGTCTGCCCCGTACAGTGGGAACACAGAGGCCAGCTAAGGCAGTCTGCCCGTACAGTGGGAACACAGAGGCCAGCTAAGGCAGTCTGCCCCGTACAGTGGGAACACAGAGGCCAGCTAAGGCAGTCTGCCCCGTACAGTGGGAACACAGAGGCCAGCTAAGGCAGTCTGCCCCGTACAGTGGGAACAGAGGCCAGCTAAGGCAGTCTGCCCCGTACAGTGGGAACACAGAGGCCAGCTAAGGCAGTCTGCCCCGTACAGTGGGAACACAGAGGCCAGCTAAGGCAGTCTGCCCCGTACAGTGGGAACACAGAGGCCAGCTAAGGCAGTCTGCCCCGTACAGTGGGAACACAGAGGCCAGCTAAGGCAGTCTGCCCCGTACAGTGGGAACACAGAGGCCAGCTAAGGCAGTCTGCCCCGTACAGTGGGAACACAGATGCCAGCTAAGGCAGTCTGCCCCGTACAGTGGGGACACGGAGGCCGGCTAAGGCAGTCTGCCCCGCACAGTGGGAACACAGAGGCCGGCTAAGGCAGTCTGCCCCGTACAGTGGGAACACAGAGGCCGGCTAAGGCAGTCTGCCCCGTACAGTGGGAACACAGAGGCCAGCTAAGGCAGTCTGCCCCGTACAGTGGGGACAAGGAGACCGGCTAAGGCAGTCTTCCCTGTACAGTGAGGACACGGAGGCGGCTAAGGCAGTCTGCCCCGTACAGTGGGGACACTGAGGCCGGCTAAGGCAGTCTTCCCCGTACAGTGATGACACGGAGGCCGGCTAAGGCAGTCTTCCCCGTACAGTGATGACACGGAGGCCGGCTAAGGCAGTCTTCCCCGTACAGTGATGACACGGAGGCCGGCTAAGGCAGTTTTCCCCGCACAGTGAGGACACGGAGACCGGCTAAGGCAGTCTTCCCTGTACAGTGAGGACAAGGAGGCCGGCTAAGGCAGTTTTCCCTGCACAGTGAGGACACGGAGACCAGCTAAGGCAGTCTTCCTTGTACAGTGAGGACACGGAGGCCGGCTAAGGCAGTCTGCCCCGTACAGTGGGGACACGGAGGCCGGCTAAGGCAGTCTTCCCCGCACAGTGAGGACATGGAGACCGGCAAAGGCAGTCTTCCCTGTACAGTGAGGACACGAAGGCCGGCTAAGGCAGTCTCCCCCGTACAGTGGTGACACGGAGGCCGGCAAAGGCAGTCTTCCCTGTACAGTGAGGACACGGAGGCCGGCTAAGGCAGTCTGCCCCGTACAGTGGGGACAAGGAGGCCGGCTAAGGCAGTATTGCCCGTACAGTGGGGACACGGAGGCCGGCTAAGGCAGTCTTCCCCGTAACAGTGGGGACACGGAGGCCGGCTAAGGCAGTTTTCCCCGCACAGTGAGGACATGGAGACCGGCTAAGGCAGTCTTCCCTGTACAGTGAGGACACTGAGGCCGGCTTAGGCAGTCTTCCCCGTACATTGGGGACACGGAGGCCAGCTAAGGCAGTCTTCCCTGTACAGTGGGACATGGAGGCCGGATAAGGCAGTCTGCCCTGTACAGTGATGAAGAAAAAATGTAGAAGACAAACACATTTTTTTTAATGAAAACTAATTTCAAAATTTATTCTTACTAATTACATGGAAGTTTGAAAAGAAAAACGATTCTCAGTTGTATCCGTTCTATCAACTTAAGAATGTAAAGTGATTTTAGTGCTGCAGAACCAACCAAACAATATCTCCCCAAATCTTTGTTACCTATCCCCATTAATTAACTCCTCAAATTCTGTTCAAAACACCAAGTAGAAAGATAAAGATCCATTTGGGCAGGGCGGCGTTCACACAGGAGCAGCCGAGGACTCTGTAGCACCTTAGTTCTTCCTGTCACGCTCAGTCCCATTAGAAAAACCCGTGAAGAAGTCATACACTCTTGTCCATTGGAGGTCTTCTCACTAGTCACAGCATTTACGTCTGGTGGGGGAAAGAAAATAATAGTGAGTGAAGGAAGATTGGCAGAGGAAGGGTGGCTCGCCAACTGTTAAAAAGCTCCTAACATGCACAGGTACACTGGGAATAGTAGTTCAGCTGCAGCTGAAGAGACAACTGTTGGAGAAGAACATTGCCCTCCTGTCTGCTATTGCCCTAAACAGGGCAGAGATGTAATACCAGACCCAGCCTACAGACAAGGGTGGTGCTGTGATGACTCTGCTTTCCCCATGTCCATATGTGGGGAAACCAGAGCAGTGAGAGAGAAGCAGAAATATTCACCCAGGAGGGGACTACAACCTTCAGCCTACCATATATCCAGAAACGCGTGGTTTCTTCCTCCTCGCCTTCTCGCACTCTGTTCTTATCCCCCATTTACGTTTCATCAGCGAGACGCCCAACATACTGAATTCACTGTTCTCTTCGGACATCAGGTTGGTTGGAAAAAGCGGTGACGTATCCACCCTTGAGTCCAGACCAAAGAGGCCGGAGGAGACACTGGCGTCTTCGGTCACCATACCGGCGTCCATATCCAGGTCACAGCAGCCGTGTACACTCACCACACTATCGTCAGGTCTCTCAGACAGATCGAGACTTTGCCCGGAGGTCTTCACCTTCTCCATAGGGTCAGGACAGGGCACATGGCCCCAGCATTCTCCTTCTGGGTCGCCAGTGGGGATCAACCCATAGCCCACACTCATAGAATCATCCCTGAGTGTAGAGGGATCCGGGTCGTCACCACAAGCAAATTTCTGGTCACATTCACTGCTGGAAAATTGTAAAGTGTCCTCAGAGTCTCCATCATAGGGGTCCAAGAACTGGAAGAAAGTGGCAGATGTAGCAGAGCTGCACTCACTATTCTGCTGGTGCAGTCACTATGAACATACATAACATTACTGATCCTGAGTTACAGCCTGCATTATATTCCAGAGCTGTACTCACTATTCTGCTGGTGCAGTCACTGTGTACATACATTACTGATACTGAGTTACATCCTGTATTATACTCCAGAGCTGCACTCACTATTCTGCTGGTGCAGTCACTGTATACATACATTACTGATCCTGAGTTACAGCCTGCATTATATTCCAGAGCTGTACTCACTATTCTGCTGGTGCAGTCACTGTGTACATACATTACATTACTGATCCTGAGTTACATCCTGTATTATACTCCAGAGCTGCACTCACTATTCTGCTGGTGCAGTCACTGTGAACATACATTACATTACTGATCCTGAGTTACATCCTGTATTATACTCCAGAGCTGCAGTCACTGTGTACATACACTACATTACTGATCCTGAGTTACATCCTGTATTATACTCCAGAGCTGCACTCACTATTCTGATGGTGCAGTCACTGTGTACATACATTACATTATTGATCCTGTACTGATCCTGAATTACATCCTGTATTATACTCCAGAGCTGCACTGATTATCAGTACCTGCAATTTCTGGAAATCCATGCTCTTCACATCTACAGAAGATGTTGGGATTGACACTTCGATTCCAAACCCCTAAATATTAGAAAAAAAGAAAACTCAAACATGAAAGATGACACACATGTCACCAGTATTTCGGTCTGGGTTCGGGTGCAGAGCTGTAGAGCGCAGTATTCGCATGGTCACTCAGTGAATCTAGAGACCCGATGACGTCCCTATTAGGATCATGCAATGATTGCTACCATTTTTTACTTAAAGGTTATATCCATGTGTCAGCCAATCGCAGCTTCTCTGTCCACAGCCTCGATACTCCTGACATCACTGTATAATGTATCATCCATATGATCACACCAGGGCGAGCGATAATGCAGCGCCCCCCGTACCTCGTTGTTATTGTTGTCGGATTCGGAGTCTGTGCTGGATTCCACTTTACATTTCCTCTTAAGACATAAAACAAACTGATTATTTACCAAAAGAAAAAAAAAAAAAAAAAACATCACACAACTTGGCGTAACGCGACAAAACATGGTCAAGAGGCTTTAACATAAGGCTGCACTACTGGAAACCATCAGCAAGCTTGTATGTAACATGCTGAAATGCGAGGCTTTCAGCTAGACCTTTGGTTTCTAGTGGGAAACTATCAGTAAGTATGTAAGCTGTTGCTGTTAGATTGTACTACAATTTATATATTCAGAATCTGGTTAATAAATATATACATGAGCTATGCTTAGGAGGGGCATTAATCAGCCAATCAGACCCACACACGATTCACTGCAGCACTAAGCAGACACAAAAATAACAGATCTGTCAATAGCAGCTTGCTGTTTCTTTCCAACATGAGATCTCGCATAAATGCAAGAGAGGACATTTTTTAACCAAAAGCAAAGACAACTTTTGAGGGAGCTCACTACATAGAGATTCCTACAGTCACCACCAGGGGAGCTCACTACATACCGATATATACAGCCACCACTAGGGGAGCTCACTACATACAGCGTTATACAGAGCCCACTAGGGAGCTCACTACATACAGAGTTATACAGAGCCCACTAGGGGAGCTCACTACATACAGATTTATACAGAGCCCACTAGGCGGAGCTCAGTGCATACAGATCTATACAGAGCCCACTAGGTGGAGCTCAGTGCATACAGATTTATACAAAGACTACTAGGTGGAGCTCACTGCATACAGATTTATACAAAGGCCACTAGGTGGAGCTCAGTGCATACAGATTTATACAAAGACCACTAGGTGGAGCACAGTGCATATAGACTTATACAGAGCCCACTAGGTGGAGCACAGTGCATATAGATTTATACAGAGCCCACTAGGTGGAGCCAGGGCCGGCGTCAGCACCCGGCACACCCGGGCAAGTGCCGGGGCCCTGAGCAGGCGGGGGGGCCCACTCGCCGTCTGGCACCCCCGCGCCCGTTAGCGGAGGAGAGCGGTGTCAGCGCCGCCACTGGGCCCCCCCTCGCTTGCTCAGGGCCCCAGCATCAGCTGGCACAATACTTACCTCTCCCGTGCCTCCGCAGCCGCAGCTCCGGGCTCCAGGGGGCGCCGGCGCTTCCTCTCACAGCAGCGCCGCTGAATGACGTCATCATTCAGCGGCCGGCTGTGGCAGAGAGCGCGGACGCTGGACGGGTGAGACGTGTGTGTGTGTGTCTCTGTGTGTGTGTGTCTGTGTGTATGTAGTGCGGTGCTTTGTGTGTGTGTGTGTGTGTGTATGTATGTGTGTGTGTGTGTATGTATGTGAGAGAGTGCTTGTGTGCTGTCTGTGTGTGATGATGGGCATGCATTGCTGATAATGGGGAGGCATTGATGATGATGGGGAGAAGATGATGATAATGGGCAGGCATTGATGATAATGGGCAGGCATTGATGATGGGGAGAAGATGATGATGGGCAGGCATTGATGATAATGGGGAGGCCATGATGATGATGGGCAGGCATTGATGATGGGGAGGAGATGATGATGATGGGCAGGCATTGATGATGATGGGGAGGAGATGATGATGATGGGGAGAAGATGATGATGATGGGCAGGCATTGATGATAATGGGGAGGCCATGATGATAAAGAGGCAATGATGATGATGAGAAAATCATGATGATAGTGGGGAGTCTTTCCACAGCGCCCTTTCCTGAGCCGTAACAGTGCAGAACGCAGTACAGCGCAGAGGAGAGCTCCATATTTTGTATGGAGCATTATATGGGGACCAGTTTCCTGTATGGAGCATTATATGGGGACCAGTATCCTGTATGGAGCATTATATTGGGTCCAGTATTCTGTATGGAGCATTATTTTGGGTCCAGTATTCTGTATGGAGCATTATATGGGGGGGTGACATCCTGCATGGGGTATTATATGGGTGATGAGGGGGAGACTGTGGTGCCCATAATATTGTATGGAGGACTGTACTGTCCAGTCTGTTCTGTGCGCTGTGAGGATTTGGCGGTTTTTGAGCTATTGTACAATTTACAATAGGCATCAGTCATGTAATGGAAGAAGTGAAGTGTTTGGCACTGTACTGTACCCATATTTCTCTGCTGTATCTGTGCATCATAAATCGTGGTCTGTGTTAAAGGGGCCCACTGAGGCTCTTTCGCCCGAGGCCCATAAAAACCTGTAGCCGGCCCTGGGTGGAGCTCAGTGCATACAGACCTATACAGAGCCCACTAGGTGGAGCTCAGTGCATACAGATTTATACAAAGACCACTAGGTGGAGCTCACTGCATACAGATTTATACAGAGCCCACTAGGTGCTCACTGCATACAGATTTATACAGCCACCACTGTGGGGAGTTCAGTACATACAGATTTATACAGCCACCATTAGAAGGAGCACACTACTTACAGATTTATACAGCCACCACTACGTGGCGCTCAGTGCTAGTGATGAGCGAGCATGCTTGATGCTCACCCGAGCATCGCAGTGCTCACGATGCTCGGTGAGCATTTCGGGGTTGCTCGGCGGGAGCTCGGGTCCCGCCCTGCATGTTTGGCGCTCTTTTAGAGCACCAATCAACATGCACTGTTGGTTGTGGCATTACAGTGATTGGCTGGCAGCACAGCGTCATCAGGTCTATATGAGACCTGGCGCCGCCCTGCTCGTCAGTCTGCTCCGCAATCACCAGTGTAGGGAGATTTGCTGCAGAGATAGGGACAGAATAGGTGGATTTTAAATTTGTGTGGGTATACTATAATTGAATACACAAATCCAGCAAAACCAACAGCCATTGTAAGGACTAATTACAGGGTATATAGATATCAGCGCTAGGCAGCAGGCAGTGTATGCGGGTCTATAGATATCAGTGCTAGACAGCAGGCATTGTATGTGGCATACTTCATAGCATGCAGCAAGAGGGTCCATTCCATTACTATCTGCTGCTGCCTATTACAGATATTGACCGTATATACATAGCCCCAGGTATCAGTAGCTAGGAATAAAGTTTTTACATCTTAATCCTGATTATTTTATTCAAAAGCAATCCAGAGCACAGTTTTTTTCTCCATTTGCTTGTTAGCACCAGGGCTGTGGAGTTGGTAAGCCAAACCTCCAACTCTGACCCAAAAATCCTCAATTTCCATGACACCGACTCCAACAAAATGGGCTCCGACTTCGACTCCACAGCCCTGGTTGGCACTGCAGAATACAGAAAGATCCTTTCCATAGTACAGCGTAAAGATCCAGCTATTTTAAACAGGGGGTTGGCGGTCTCAGCGATCACATCTGAGTGCGCCAAAAATTCGGCCACTTTTGTGGTACTGTAAAATTTTGTTGGAGTGTCTTATACAAGTTTTTGACACAAAAAATGTAGGGGCTTTCCATCACACGCCTCACCTGTGTTCTAAAAATTGTGGCATTTGAGGACTCCATTAAACTGTTTTTGCTATGTCTTAGCCTATACCACGAGCACGCCTTATGCAAGCAGCAAGGCACGGGAGCTCCGCTAAGAAACCGCAGACATTAAGGTCCACGAACATTTTGGCCATATACTCATATGACAGCTGTTGTGGATTTTCCAATGATTCATATATTCTTATATGCCTTCTCTACTATCTGCACTACTGTTAAAGTGATATTATGATTAAGACCCTGGATGAGTCGAAACGTCAATTAATGTTGATCACTTTACCATTATAATTTTTTGTGCTTCATGCTCCCAATTTGCTTATATCAAACTCAACTCTTTTTCTAAATGCATTACAAGAGTGTGCGGTGAATTTTTGGATTCTCTTATCCTAGTTATTGACACTATTTTGCTGTGAAAAAAAAAAATACAGGCCAGATATTTTAAAGTTGGCTATCTACGTCACATGCCTCACCTATCTGTGGGCTAAAAATTATGGCATTTGAGGGCTCCATTGAACTGTTTTTGCTGTGTCTCAGCCTAATTATTGACACGATTTTGCTGTGAAAAAAAAATACAGACCAGACATTTAACCCCTTTATTCCATCAGACGTACTATTCCGTCCATGTGACCCTGGACCTAATTCCCATGGACGGAATAGTACGTCATGGGCGATCAGCTGCGCTCCCGGGGGGAGCGCAGCTGATCGCCGCCGGGTGTCAGCTGATTATCACAGCTGACACCCGTGACTGTGTGTCAGGAGCAGTCATGGACCGCTCCCGGCACATTAACCCTTGGCACACCGCGATCAAACATGATCGCGGTGTACCCGGGGCACAGGGGAGGATCGCGCAGGCAGGGGGCTCCCTGCGCGCTCCCCTGAGACCCTCAGAGCAGCGCGATGTGTCGCGCTGTTCCGAGGGTCCGTCCTCCCTCCAGGTCCCCGGATCCAAGATGGCGCCGGGGACCTGCAGGGAGGCGGCTTCCTCAGTGCCTGCTGAGAGCAGGCACTGAGAAGCCTGCAGCACTGCCAGAGCGATCGCTGGTGTGACAGAGTGCTGTGCACACTGTCACACCAGCGATCTGCTAAAATACAGTGATGTCCCACCCTGGGACAAAGTAAAAAAGTTAAAAAAATAAAAATAAAAAGTGGTAAAAAAAAATCATAAAAAAAAAAAATATTCCCCAATAAATTCATTCTTTCCTGTAAATAAAAAAAACAAAACAATAAAAGTACACATATTTGGTATTGTCGCGTCCGTAACGACCCCCCCCTATAAAACTGTCCCACTACTTAACCCCTTTAGTGAACCCCTTAAAAAAAAAAAAGAAAACGAAGCAAAAAAATCAATGCTTTATCATCATACCGCTGAACAAAAAGTGGAATAACACGCGATCAAAAAGACCTAGATAAATAACCATGGTACCGCTGAAAACGTCATCTTGTCCCGCAAAAAACGAGCCATCACACAGCATCATCAGTGAAAAAATAAAAAAGTTATAGCTCGCAGAATAAAGCGATGCAAAAATAATAATTTTTTATATAAAATTGTTTTCATTCTATAAAAGCGCCAAAACATAAAAAAAATGATATAAATGAGGTATCGCCATAATCGTACTGACCCGAAGAATAAAACTGCTTTATCAATTTTACCACACGCGGAACGGTACAAACGCCTCCCCCAAAAGAAATTCATGAATTGCTGATTTTTGTTCATTCTAACCTCCCAAAAATCGAAATAAAAAGCGATCAAAAAATGTCACGTGCTCAAAAATGGTACCAATAAAAACGTCACCTCGTCCCGCAAAAAATAAGACCTCACATGACTCTGTGGACCAAAATATGCAAAAATTATAGCTCTCAAAATGTGGTGATGCAAAAAACTATTTTTTGCAATAAAAAGCATCTTTTAGCGTGACAGCTGCCAATCACAAAAACCCGCTATAAATAGTAAATCAAACCCCCCCTTTATCACCCCCTTAGTTAGGGAAAAATAATAAAATTAAAAAAATGTATTTATTTACATTTTCCCGTTAGGGTTAGGGTTGCGGCTAAAGTTAGGGTTAGGGTTGGCGCTAACGTTAGGATTAGGATTAGGGTTGGGATTACGGTTAGGGGTGTGTTAGGGTTAGGTTTGTGGTTAGGGTTGGGACTAGGGTTAGGGGTGTGTTGGGGTTAGGGTTGGAGTTAGAATTGGAGGGTTTCTGCTGTTTAGGCACATCAGGGGCTCTCCAAATGTGACATGGCGTCTGATCTCAATTCCAGCCAATTCTGCGTTGAAAAAGTCAAACGGTGCTCCTTCACTTCTGAGCTCTGCCATGCGCCCAAACAGTAGTTTACTCCCGCATATGGGGTATCAGCGTACTCTGGACCACAAGAGTTATTGTGCAATTTGTCCTATTTCTTCTGTTACCCTTGGGAAAATAAAAAACTGGGGGCGACAAAATCATTTTTGTAAAAAAAAAATGATTTTTTTGTTTTACGGCTGTATGTTATAAAACTTCTGTGAAGCACTTGGGGCTTCATAGCCCTCACCACACTTCTAGATAAGTTCCTTGTGGGGTCTATTTTCCAAAATGGGGTCACTTGTGGGGGGTTTCCACTGTTTAGGCGCATCAGGGGCTCTCCAAATGCGACATGACGCCCCCAGACCATTCCATCAAAGTCTGCAATCCAAAACATCACTACTTCCCTTCCGAGCCCAGACGTGCACCCATACAGTCGTTTTCTCCCACATATTGGGTATCAGCGTACTCAGGACAAATTGGACAACAACTTTTGGGGTCCAATTTCTCCTGTTACCCTTGTGAAAATAAAATATTGTGGGCAAAAAAATCATTTTTGTAAAAAAAAAAAAGGATTTTTTATTTTTACGGCTGTACGATATAAACTTCTGTGAAGCACTTCGGGGTTCAAAGTGCTCACCACACATCTAGATAAGTTCCTTGTGGGGTCTATTTTCCAAAATGGGGTCACTTGTGGGGGGGTTTCCACTGTTTAGGTGCATCAGGGGCTCTCCAAATGCGACATGACGCCCCCAGACCATTCCATCAAAGTCTGCAATCCAAAACGTCACTACTTCCCTTCCGAGCCCCGACGTGCGCCCATACAGTAGTTTACTCCCACATATTGGGTATCAGCGTACTCAGGACAAATTGGACAACAACTTTTGGGGTCCAATTTCTCTATTTACCCTTGTGAAAATAAAATATTGGGGGCGAAAAAAATCATTTTTGTAAAAAAAAAAAAAGGATTTTTTATTTTTACGGCTGTACGTTATAAACTTCTGTGAAGCACTTCGGGGTTCAAAGTGCTCACCACACATCTAGATAAGTTCCTTGAGGGGTCTATTTTCCAAAATGGGGTCACTTGTGGGGGGTTTCCACTGTTTAGACGCATCAGGGGCTCTCCAAATGCGACATGACTCCCCCAGACCATTCCATCAAAGTCTGCAATCCAAAACGTCACTACTTCCCTTCCGAGCCCCGACGTGCGCCCATACAGTAGTTTACTCATACATATTGGGTATCAGCGTACTCAGGACAAATTGGACAACAACTTTTGGGGTCCAATTTCTCCTGTTACCCTTGTGAAAATAAAATATTGGGGGCGAAAAAATCATTTTTGCAAAAAAAAAAAGAGATTTTTTATTTTACGGCTGTACGTTATAAACTTCTGTGAAGCACTTTGGGGTTCAAAGTGCTCACCACACATCTAGATAAGTTCCTTGAGGGGTCTAGTTTCCAAAACGGTGTCATTTGTGGGGGGTTTCCACTGTTTAGGCAGATCAGGAGCTCTCCAAACACGACATGGCATCCAGCCAATTCTGCGTTGAAAAAGTCAAACGGCGCTCCTTCCCTTCCAAACTCTGCCATGCACCCAAACAGTGGTTTACTCCCACATATGGGGTATCAGCGCACTCAGGACAAATTGCACAATAACTTTTGGAGTCTTGTTACCCTTGGGAAAATAAAAATTGGGGTGAAAAGATCAATTTTGTGGAAAAAATATGATTTTTTAATTTTACGGCTCTACGTTATAAACTTGTGTGAAGCACTTGGGGGTTCAAATTGCTCACCAAAGATCTAGATAAGTTCCTTACGGGGTCTAGTTTCCCAAATGGGGTCACTAGTGGGGGGTTTCCACTGTTTAGGCACAGCAGGGGCTCTCCAAATGCAACATGGCGTCCAATCTCAATTCCAGCCAATTTTGGTTGGAAAAGTCAAATGGTGCTCCTTCCATTCTGAGCTCTGCCATGCGCCCAAACAGTGGTTCCCCCCCACATATGGGGTATCAGCGTACTCAGGACAAATTGGACAACAAATTTTGTGGTCCAATTTCTCCTGTTACCCTTGGGAAAATAAAAAATTAGTGACTAAGAGATAATTTTTGTGGGAAAAAAATAGGATTTTTTATTTTCATGCCCGGGCATTATAAACTTGTGTGAAGCACTTGGGGGTTCAAAGTGCTCACCAAAGATCTAGATAAGTTCCTTAGGGGGTCTAGCTTCCAAAATGTGGTCACTTGTGGGGGTTTCCACTGTTTAGGCTCATCTGGGGCACTACAAACGGAACATGACCCCCATCAATGTTTGCATTCCAAAACGTTACTGCTTCCTTTTCAAGCCCTGCCATGCGCCCAAACAGTTTCCCCCCCCCACATATGGGGTATCAGCGTACTCAGGACAAATTGGACAACAACTTTTGGGGTCCAATTTCCTTGGGAAAAATCAAAAATTTGGGACTAAAAAATCATTTTTGTGGAAAATTGTTTTTTGTTTTTTTTCACACCCAGGCATTATAAACTTTTGTGAAACACTTTGGGGTTCAAAGTGCTCACAACAGATCTAGATAAGTTCCTTAGGGGGTCTAGTTTCCAAAATGGTGTCACTTGTGGGGGGTTTCCACTGTTTAGGCATATCAGGGGCTCTCCAAACACGACATGGCGTCCAATCTCAATTCCAGCCAATTTTAGTTTGAAAAAGTCAAACGGCGCTCCTTCCCTTACGAGCTCTGCTGTGTGCCCAAACAGTGGTTTTCCCCCACATATGGGGTATTGGCGTACTCAGGAGAAATTGCACAACAACTTTATCTCCCCATTTTCTCCTTTTACCCTTGTGAAAATAAAAAAAAGTTTGTAAAAGATAATTTTTGTGGCTAAAAAGTTAAATATTCATTTTTTCCTTCCACGTTGCTTCAGCTCCTGTGAAGCACCTGAAGGGTTAATAAACTTATTGAATGTGGTTTTGAGTACCTTGAGGGGTGCAGTTTTTAGAATGGTGTCACTTTTGGGTATTTTCTGCCATATAGACCCCTCAAAGTGACTTCAAATGTGAGGTGGTCCCTAAAAAAATGGCTTTGTAAATTTTGTTGTAAAAATGAGAAATCACTGGTCAACTTTTAACCCTTACAATTTCCTAACAAAAAAAAATTTTGGTTTCAAAATTGTGCGGATGTAAAGTAGACATGTGGGAAATGTTATTTCTTAACTATTTTGTGTGACATATTTCTCTGTTTTATGGGAAAAAAATTCAAAGTTTGAAAATTGCAAAATTTTCAAAATTTTCGCCATATTTGCGTTTTTTTCAAAAATAAACGCAAGGTATATCGAAGAAATTTTACCACTTACATGAAGTACAATATGTCACGAGAAAACTATCTCAGAATCGCGAAGATCCGTTGAAGCGTTCCAGAGTTATAACCTCATAAAGAGACAGTGGTCAGAATTGTAAAAATTGGCCCGGTCATTAACGTGCAAACCACCCTTGGGGGTGAAGGGGTTAAAAGTGTGCGGGGGGGGGGGGAATCCCGTCACACGCCTCACCTATCTGTGGGCTAAAAATTGTGGCATTTCAGGCCTCCATTTAATTTTTTTTGCTGCGTCTTAACCTACTTATTGACACCGGCTTGCTGACAAAAAAAAAATGTTACTTACAGGCCAGATATTTTAAACTGGTTTTCCCGCACACGGATCACCTATAAGTTTGCCCCAAATTCAGCCATTTGTACTAAACGTGGAAAATATAGTACTTCATTTAAAATGGGGAAGGCGCGTGGCAAGGGACGATGAAGTGGACGTGATGGTGCATGCAAAGGCCGAGGCCGTAGGCAAGCTGAAATTGTGCCACAACAAACACCCACATCTTCTCGCCCGACCTTCCTGTTCCAATTACTAGGGGACCGCAGCAGCACACCACTATTAAACCCAGAGCAGTGTCAAAAGGTTGTTGGTTGGATAGCGGATAATGCTTCCAGTCAGTTTGCCACCACCACTAACACCCTGTCTTCCACGCGGTCAAGTCTCAGTAGCCGTGAGTCTGGACCGCATATTCTTCACCTTGATCCCTCCTTCCTCCCACCATGCTGAGCGCCCAGAGAAAACTGATCCCACACTTGGACACTCCGAAAAGCTGTTCACTTTTCCCTTTATAGATTCTGGTCTCTCGCCCGGTCCACTTGAAGCGGGGCAAGAGGAGATTGCATGTAGCGATGCCCAAATATTTGAGCAGCCACGGTCACACGAAGGCGACGGTGGGAAAGTGTCACAAGAGGTGGACGATGATGAGACAATTGCCAGAAAGTCAGGAGGAGGACCAGGTTGCGGAAGTGGAGGACAAGGTGGTGGAGGATATAGTAACTGACCCAAGCTGGCAGGAGGACATGCAGAGCGAGGACATGCAGAGCGTGGACAGCAGCACAGAGGGGGAGGGAGGCGTAGCACCCCAACAGGCAGGAAGAAGCAGTGTGGTGGCCGCAGACAGAAGGCGGGCAACCGTTCCTCGTAACACCAACATAACGGAAGTTGTCTGTCCAACTCTTAGGTCTTCCCGAGTCTGGTTGCTTTTTAAAGACTGTCGATAACTCCAAAAGGGCCATTTGCACCACCTGCCTTGCCAACATCACCAGGGGTAGCAATATTACCAGCCTCACCACCAACCGGCATGATCAGGAACATGGCAGCAAAGCACCCGACTTTGTGGGCAGAACCCCAGGGTCCACAAACAGTGTCTGTGGGTGACACCACTGCTTCTTCCGCTGTTGTGCGTGCCAGCCAATCCCATGTCCATAGTGCACGCGAAGAAGCCTCCTGTCCTGCATCTGTCATTGCACACACTCAACTAGCACTATCATCAAGAACGTCCATGTCCTTGTCCCAGCACAGCGCTCAGTTGTCCAAGCGCAAATACGCAGCCAACACCCCACAGGCAATACCACTTAACTCACACATTTCTCGTCTGCTTGCGCTCGAAATGTTGCCTTTTAGGCTCGTGGAGAAGGACGCTTTCTGCAACCTGATGGCGGCAGTCCCTCGGTATTCGGTCCCCAGCCGCCACTATTTTTCCCGATGTGTTGTCCCCCCATTAAACAAGCACGTGTCCCACAAAATTAGCCGTGTGCTCAACAATGCAGTAATTGGGAAAGTCCACCTAACCACAGACACGTGGACAAGTGCTTGTGGGCAGGGATGGTAAATCTCGCTGACGGCACACTGGGTTAACATAGTGCAAGTCGGGACCCAGTCGGACCTTGGAATGGAACATGTCTTCCCAACACCGAGGACTGCGGGCCCTACATCAATCAGAGTTGCCCCCACAGTCTACAGCTCCTGCACCTCCTCTTCAGCCTCCATCTCCGAAATGACCACATCAGTCACAAGCTGAAAGCACTGCAGCACTCCCTCAGCCAAGGGTCAACAGAATGTACTGAAGTTAATATGCTTAGGTGACAAATAGCACAATGGCCGGAACCTGGTGGTGGCTTTGAAGCGAGGCGAGCTCACACACGTACCATGCCTGGCCCATGTGCTTAACCTTGTTCATCGGTTTCACAAAAGCTACCCGGAGCTGCCGAATCTGCTTGTGAAAGTACGCTGCCTGTGTGCCCATTTTAGAAAGTCAGCTACAGCTTCCGCCTCCCTTGCTGTGCTTCAGCAGCGTTTGCAGCTTTCGGTTCACCGACTGTTGTATGATGTCCCCATGCGTTGGAACTCTACACTGCACATGTTGGAAAGGATTTGTGAGCAGAAGAGGGCAGTTGTTGACTACCAGTATCAACAAAGCAGTCGGTATTCAGTTGAGACTCCACACATAAGACCTCAGGAGTGGACATGGATGTCAGACACATGTACCATCCTCCAAAACTTTGAGGACTCCACCAAGATGGTGAGCGACGATGACGCCATAATTGTGATTGGTGAATATATAGATTTGCTATTTCCATATAAATTTATATGCTGATGTTTATTTTTGTTAGGTTGTACTATGTATATGCGATGCTGCGTTAGCTGGGAGCGTCACGTGGTCGGCTGTGTGCGGCTAGCTAATGACGTCTCACACCATGTATGGTTGTGATGTACGTCAGGCTGCGCCTGTGCGTGTTGGCTTCCACCTGATGCATCGTCCTGTCAGCGGATGGTGACCGGTGGACGTATCTTGCCAACGTGGATCACTTACCTACCAGGGTGAGTCATGTGACCATATAAAAGCGCCGTGTTTGGACGAATGAGAGATACAAGGTATTACAACCCATTATGAGCTGGATGATTTGATTGGAGGTTTATCTGAATGCTACATCTCCGATTTGTAATGCACAAATTGATTGTATATACTGACATTTGGCGCTATTTTTCCCGGATCTTCTAATTGGATTTTGATCAGAAAAGGAGGGACTCTACATCATCACATCAAGTAACGATTGGACATTGGTCTCCATGGATACCACTATGCCGCTGACGTGTTGGTTATTATTGTAAACATCTATTGTGAATCTATGTGTATATGTGTAATTTTAATATTATATTTATGGGACAATGGTACTCTTGTATAATGTGGATTTTTGATGTCTATTTTGTATATGATATGTACGTTTCCTATGATGTGGGATGTGGCTATATTGTGATTAGATCTGATCTCAGCGCCACACTATTTATTAGCCCACCATTTGCATTGTTTGGATATACTTGATAAAGATCCTGTTAGGATCGAAACGTTGTATTTTTAAGGCGGAATAAAGTTTCTTATTTTTTCACCAAATACACCTGGATGGAGCGCGGTCTTCTCTTTTTTCTATTTGGACTATTTTCCAAGGTTCCTTGGAATGAATACGGGCGCCCCAACTCTGTGAGTGCTGTTTGCCATTTTTCTATCTTTGACGCCATAATTGGCGTCACCATCCCGCTTCTCTATGTTCTGCAACGCTCTCTGCTCACAAAGAGGAAGAATTGCAGGCGGCACAAGGAACCATACAGAGTGATTACACACAGCCCAGCTTCATCTCATCCCAATGTGGATGAACAGGAGCTATTTTCATGCGCTATAGACAGTACTACAAGCACAACTGTCACACTGTCTGTTCAGCGTGGATGGCCTGAGGAGGATGAGAGCATAGTCAGTCGTCCTCTTGGTGAGGACACGAAAGTCTTGCCTGTTAGCAGTCTGGCACACATGGCTGAGTTTATGTTACACTGCCTTGACCGTGACCCTCGCTTTCGCAAAATTTTGTCACCAACCAGTCATTTCTGGTTGGTGACACTTCTAGACCCAGGCTACAAGGAGAACTTTCAATCTCTTATTCCAGAGGCAGACAGGTGTACTAAAATGCTGCAGTACCATAGGGCCCTTGTTGCGGAATTATTAAAAATAATCCCATCTGAAAACACTGTCGGCAGAGGTCACAGTTCATTGGAAAACTAAGGAGTACAGGTGAGAGAGAGACACAACTCCAATCCAGCAGAGGCAGGGGAACACTGGCGGAGTTCTGGGAGACTTTTCTCAGACCCTCCCATCGCACTGGCCCTGAGGCGCAGGTTACTCTCACAAAGAGTGCAAAGTTTTGGAAGATGTTGAGGGAGTACCTTGCTGACCGTACCAACATCCTCCGTGATTCCTCTGTGCCTTTTAATTATTGGGTATCTGGGGGCGGAGCCTGACAGCCGATGTGAGCGGTCGCGTCTCTGAGCGCTCTCCCGCCGCTGCATAAGAGAACCCAGGATCCGCCGATGTGAGCGGTCGCGTCTCTGAGCGCTCTCCCGCCGCTGCATAAGAGAACCCAGGATCCGCCGTCGCCACCGCCAGCCTCAGCCGACCGAACGGTGCGGGAAAAGCTGCAGACCGCTGGGAACGCAGGAGAGACCGGGGGTGAGCCGCAATGACTCGGAGGAGGCAGAAAGACCTGGGATGGGCGGACGGCAGCAGTTCCCAAGATGGTGCCGCCAAGAAGAAGGAGGAAGCAGCCAAGCTTAACGCTGCATGCCAGCGTCGCATGAGCGCTGCAGAGAAACTAGTAAAGTTTGCCCGCAATGGAGAGAATGGGAAACAGCAAGAGTCAGAGGGAGAGGAGGAGGAGGAGGAGAAGGGGGATGAAGGGATGGAGCTACAGGAGGAGATGGAAGGAGGAAAATCCCCAAAGAGCAGTACCCCTGAGGGGGAAAAAATGGCGGTGGCAGCACAAGAGGAGGGGGAGATACAGGAAAACCCCACTATTAAAGATGTGTTTACAGTAGTATCTTTCTGCAAGCAGGCACTAACTACTCTAACTCAGCAAGTTCTGGGAGTACAGTCTGAAGTGGCCACTATAAAACACGGATTTTGGTAAAGACTTACCTGTAAAATCCTTTTCAGCGAAGGAAGGAAGAGAGACACAGTATTCATTACTGATGGGTAGGCGGAGCCCCAGATCAGGATGTTACCTCAGATCAAAAGAGTGATGACTGGCTGGCCCCTCCAGCTCGGGCTCCTCCTACTCAGCTCCAGTCGTATCAAAGCTTTTAGGAAAAGAGCCAAGATCACCAGCGGAGCAACATAACCCCTTCTGAAGGAACTTCAGAGAAAAAACACAAGGATACAGGTTATGCATGCAAAGAAAGCCAAAAACCACAGAGTTCCAGGTACTACTCACGGAACCTGACTACTGCGATGAGCTGGCGATGCTGGAACAGAGCCTTAGCGCGCTGACCTCAGCCCAGATAATCGCTATCAGATAAGGGTCGCGCTGCATCTGAAAACATCAACACACTTCTGCCGTGGGAGGGTGCTGTGTCTCTCTTCCTTCCTTCGCTGAAAAGGATTTTACAGGTAAGTCTTTACCAAAATCCGTGTTTCAGCTGCAGATGAAGGAAGAGAGCCACAGTATTCATTACTGATGGGACGTCCCAAAGCAGTTCAAAAATAAGGGTGGGAAAAAACCAACAAAAGGCAGAAACCCAACAACCTTAACAACAAAGCGCAACCAGCGCTAAACACAAGTTCATCCAGAACTTTAAACTACAGCTGCCTGCAGGACCCTACGTCCGAGAGCTGCATCAGCGGAAGCACTGACGTCCACTTTATAAAACCTTGTAAACGTGTGGACAGAGCGCCAAGTCGCCGCTCGGCAAAGCTGCACTGCCGAAGCACCTTGATGAAAAGCCCACGATGAAGCCACAGCTCTCGTGGAATGGGCTCGAATCTTAATCGGGCAAGATTCACCCCGAAGACGGTAAGCTTCCAAAATAGCTGACCGGATCCAACGAGCTATAGAACCCTTGGAAGCTCGTTGACCACGCCGACGACCTGCCGGAACCACAAACAGGGAGTCCGTCTTACGAAAACCTTGAGTAATAGATAAAACTTCAAGGCCCGCACTAAATCCAATGTGTGTAAATCTCGCTCTTTCGTATTCTTCGGATCCGGACAGAGTGAAGGCAACACAATATCCTGGTTAACATGAAATTGTGACACCACTTTAGGCAAAAAATCACCCCGAGTGCGAAGCACTACACGATCCGGAAAAAACTCCAGAAAAGGAGGCGAGCAAGAAAGAGCTGCCAATTCAGAAACTCTCCTCAAGGAAGTGACTGCAACAAGGAAAGCCACCTTCCAAGAAAGTAAAGAAAGGCTAGCAGAAACCATAGGTTCAAAAGGTTTATGCTGAAGAGCCTCCAAGACAAGGTTGAGCCGCCAAGGAGACACGGGTGCCTTCCGCGGCGGAAACTTACGAGAGATACCTCGGAAAAAGGAGAGCACGTCTCTATTCGAAGCAATGGTTCTCCGGAACAATAAGGACAGAGCAGAAATCTGACCTTTCAGAGTGCTAATTGCCAAACCCTTGTCTAGCCCATGCTGCAGAAAAGCCAACAGGTTGGGAATGGAAAATTTTCTCGGGTTCCGAGAAGACCCCAAACACCACGAAAAGAAGGTTTCCCAAATTTTGTGGTAAATCCTAGAAGTAGCCGGACATCTTGCAGCACGAAGGGTAGCAATGACCTCGGCTGAAAAACCTCTACGGGTCAAGATTTCGGTCTCAAGAGCCACGCCGTCAAACGCAGAGACATCAAATCCGGATGACAAATGGGCCCCTGAGTCAACAAGTCCGGTTGAAGAGGGAGTGGAAACGGAGGTGCCGCCAACAGCGACATTATTGTCGAGAACCACACCCTTCTTGGCCAGTCTGGAGCTATCAGAATAGCTGGAATTCTCTCTAGTCTGATCCGACGCAGCACTAGAGGAAGTAAGGATATCGGCGGGAATACATAGATCAGCTCGAACTGATCCCACTGAGCCACTAGAGCATCCACCGCCACCGCCTTCGGGTCCTTGTACCTGGACATGAATGTCGGTAACTTGGCATTGGACCTGGATGCCATCAAATCCACTTGGGGGGTTCCCCAGCGAGAGCACAGTAGTGCAAAGACTTCCGGGTGGAGGCTCCATTCCCCAGGATCCATCCTTCTGCGACTGAGAAAGTCCGCTGTAATATTCTGAACCCCTGGAATGTGAATCGCCGAAATGGCTGGTACATTGGCCTCTGCCCAAATCAGAATTCGGGACACCTCTACCATGAGTCTGGAACTCCTTGTCCCACCTTGGTGATTGATATACGCGACAGCCGTCACATTGTCTGTCTGCACACGGACTGGCAGACCGCTCAAAGGGACCGTCCAATGTTGGAGGCAAAGGAAAATCGCCCTCAATTCCAGGATGTTGATCGGAAGCACAGACTCTTCCGGTGACCATACCCCCTGAATCCAGAGATTGTTCCAAACACCCCCCCAGCCCGTCAGGCTGGCATCGGTGGTTATGACTGACCACTTCAGAGGGAGGAAAGACTTCCCCAGGGAAAATGCCCCTGGACGTAACCACCATTCTAGAGAATCCCGCACCGCGCGAGAAATGGTGACACTGCAATCCAGCGATTGCGACTGATTCCATCGACTCAAGATGAACCTTTGAAGAGTCCTGGAGTGGAACTGGGCAAAAGGAATTGCCTCCATGGACGCCACCATCAGTCCCAGAAGACGCATACACTTCCGTAGGGACATTGCCGTTGAGGATGTCATAATCTGTACATGTCGAAGAAGACATGACTGTTTGTCTGGTGGTAGGGAAACTACCGACCGAAACGTGTCGAGATGCATTCCCAAAAAGAGAATTGTCCTCGATGGTTCCAGGGACGACTTCTCCCAATTGACCAGCCAACCGAAGTCTTTCAGAAACTGAAGAGACAAATCCCGAGCCGTCAACGCCTCCTCCTCCGAGGAAGCCACGATCAAAAGATCGTCCAGATAAGGGAGAATCGTAATCCCCTGTCTTCGAAGGAGAGCCATGAGGGGCGCCAGAATTTTTGTAAAGACCCTTGGCGCTGAGGCTAAGCCGAACGGCAGAGCCACGAACTGGTAATGATTCTGACCTATGGCAAATCGAAGAAAGCGCTGATGAGCCTTTCCGATGGGAATATGCAAATAAGCGTCGCGAATGTCGATTGACACCAGAAAATCGTTCTGTGACAGAGCTGCCACAACGGAACGAAGCGACTCCATGCGAAATTTCCGGGCATGGACATGCCGGTTCAATCGCTTGAGATCCAGAATCGGGCGAAATTTGTTCTCCTTTTTGGGAACTATAAAAAGGTTGGAATAAAAACCTTTCCCTCGGTCCTCTGACGGAACCGGTATCACTACACCCTTTTGTAGTAGCGATTCGACCTCTCGCTGTAGAGCGACAACAAGCTCGGGTTCCGACGGAACGCGAGATTGACAAAAAACATTTGGGGGTTGAGAAGCAAACTCTATGAAATAGCCTGCCGACACTATCCGCGTTACCCAGGAATCTGGAACGCGAGCCATCCAAGTCTCCTTGAAAAGAAGCAGGCGACCCCCCACTCGAGAATCCTCGAGTGGACCCCTGGCGTCATTCCGACTTTGCGGTTTTCTTGTCAAGTTCCCGCTTGTTCTGGCGGAAACTCTGCTTCCAGGGAGTATGAGTTTTCTGAGAGGATTTCTTTCCTGAGAAAGAAGGACGACCCGATCCCCACGAGGAGTGACTAGATCGTCCTCGGCCCCGAAAGGACCGCCGACCACTATAAACACCAGGCTTACTGGACACCGAGGCCATGGCCCTTCGCTGTGGTAATGCTGATTCCTTCGCCTTAGCCTTGGAAATCAGCTCTGTGAGGTCGGATCCAAAAAGATGGCCACCCTTGTAAGGTAAGGCCAACAACCCTTGTTTGGAAACTGCGTCCCCGGCCCACTGTCTGAGCCATAAAGCTCTTCTGACTGTGACCGCTGAAGCTTGCGCTTTGGCCAGCAGAGATGCCGTATCCAGACCGGCATCAAAGATATAACAGGCTGCCGTTTCTAACCATTCACAAGTTTCCCGTATCTCAGATAACGGAGATTCATTTTGCAACTCCGTCTTCAGACGTGCCAACCAGCTTAGAGAAGCTCTAGCAGCACACATGGATCCTAGCACTGCTCGAAATCCATGACCCGCAGCCTCATAGCTTGCTTTTGCCGCCAATTCTGCCTTTCTATCCAAAGGCTCCTGTAAGCTCGCTTTTCCCTTAATAGGGAGTAGAGAGAATTTACTAAGCTGAGACAAAGACACATCCACTTCAGGAGCGGAAGTCCAATTAGCCTTTAACTCCGTAGAGCAAGGATAAAGTGTATCAAAGAAATGCGTTCCATGAAAACGCTTATCTGGACATAGACGTTCCTCCTCTATTACACCATTAAGCTCATCCAGAGCTGGCAATGTTGTGCGCGAAGCACGGGACTCCTGGAACATGCGTGCTGATTTACCAGGACGACTAGTTACCTCCTCCGGTAACTGTAGTATATCTCTCATGGCTTCAATTAATGCCTCCGTACGCTTCGTCATAGAGGAACGCCCCTGCGGCTCGTCCGCATCTGAATCGGATATTTCTCCATCCGAATTTAAAGGGGAACTCTGCCCAATATCAGATACATCTGACTCACTCCGTGTAGAGGCCGGTAACGGCCTGCGTCGCTTCCTCTGAGAGGAATTAGCAGACACA
Organism: Oophaga sylvatica; assembly: GCA_033576555.1. Classification (NCBI taxonomy): domain Eukaryota; kingdom Metazoa; phylum Chordata; class Amphibia; order Anura; family Dendrobatidae; genus Oophaga; species Oophaga sylvatica. Next base: position 379,488,470 of record JARQOD010000001.1, on the reverse strand, counting down.
TATTGACCTAAAAGGTCAGATAAGTTATTAATCGATCGAGCGATATCATCCAATTTTCCACCGCTGTCGACCGCAGCGCTAGACGCTGTGGAGGTCTGCGTATCTGATTGCCGCAACGGCACTGGGACGTGATCCGCGGCATCTGAACTCTGTTCAGACATGTCTCACCTGTATGAGCAGGTCAAAGCGGTAATACCAGCAAAAAACTATGCGGTTTTTTTTTTTTTTTTTTTTTTTAAACGCTGAAGGGTTAACGCTCCACCAAGCAGAGTTACCCCAGCGGTACTCAGTCAGCAAATTTAGCTGGTAGAAATAACCCTCAGAGGGGTTAATATTGCAAACTCACCAAAATATATATATATTTGTGAGCCCCAGCCAATTTTTATGTCTCTGATGAGACTGTAGCTGCAGGATAGCGATCGCTGCGCTGCAGGGTGAGGAATCAGCACTCACCCAGCTGGCCGTGGTGTCTCTATGAGAAGGGGAGCGGTCCGAGGAGCCCAGGAGCCTGAGTAATGGCCGCCACAGTGAGGGGTCGCAGGAGAAAAGCCAGAGCGCGCGTCTTCCTGCTCAAAAGACCGGGATAGATAGGCCACGCCCCCTGCTAGCTCAAATATGAGCGCGAACTCTCCCCCTCCTGCTCCCTCTCTGTCCTGCAGCTATCTGCCTGCGGACAAAAAATCACCACATCTTCATGTAGTAGCGCTGTCACAGCAGCGCTGAAGCATACTGACATTACATGTAGTAGCGCTGTCACAGCAGCGCTGAAGCATACTGACATTACATGTAGTAGCGCTGTCACAGCAGCGCTGAAGCATACTGACATTACATGTAGTAGCGCTGTCACAGCAGCGCTGAAGCATACTGACATTACATGTATTAGCGCTGTCACAGCAGCGCTGAAGCATACTGACATTACGAGTAGTAGCGCTGTCACAGCAGCGCTGAAGCATACTGACATTACATGTAGTAATAGCGCTGCTCATTCAGACGCTAAAGCACTCACACATAATTATTATTAAAATTTGTGTGGAGTACTCACCAGCCAAAGGCGCCACAGGGACCCTCAGGGGTTTCTGGCGCAGTGCCCATGCTTCCCCCCAGGGCGAAGAACGCAGTGACCGCACGTGTGGTTTGCGTTCCCGCCAGAGAAGCTCTCCTCATCCCCCAGGGCCGGCAAGGATTCTGCAGGGACTTTGAGTAAATACAGATCCGCCAAGGGAGAGGTTGGGGTACAGCAGCGCTGATACCCCTGAGACCTCTAGACCAACTAGTGATCCAAGTCTCCTGTCCGAATATTAAAATAATAAAATCTTCTGAGGAGCTGCATTAGCAGCGACCATCCTCTGGACCTCAAATCTTAGACTGGAGCTGAGTAGGAGGAGCCCGAGCTGGAGGGGCCAGCCAGTCATCACTCTTTTGATCTGAGGTAACATCCTGATCTGGGGCTCCGCCTACCCATCAGTAATGAATACTGTGGCTCTCTTCCTTCATCTGCAGCTGAAAAAGGACATACATAAGGTTAATACCAGGACGGGAGAGGTGGAAAACAGAGTGGGAGAGGTGGAAGATTGGATTAATAAATTTAAAAAATCGGAAAAGCAGCTTAAAGCAACAAATTTCTGAGGTTATGACAAAAAATGATGATCTGGAAAATCGTTCCAGAAGGAATAATATTAGAATCGTTGGTCTCCCGGAAAAGACTGAGGGAAGGGATCCCACTGAATTTATCGAGAAGTGGCTGAGAGATCAGATCGGAGCAGACTCCCTCACCAAATTTTTTGCAGTGGAGCGGGCGCATAGAGTACCAATGCAATCACAACCCCCGGGTAATAATCCACGTGTTATTATTGCAAAGCTACTTCATTATAAGAATAGGGATATCATTATCCGCAAAGCAAGAGAATCGGAGGAGATCAAAATGAACGGCCAACAAATTGGTATATACCCTGATTATTCGGTAGCCGTACAGAAGCAACGAATGCAGTTTGGAGGGTAAAAAGACACCTGAGAGAATTAGGCGCCTAATATTCAATGATGTTCCCTGCTAAACTGCGAGTGACAGCCATGGATAAGGTTTTCTTTTTTACGGATCCTGAGGAAGCCATAAATTGGATTGATGTTAATGCTACGTCTTTGCACCCCAAAGAGTGAGATATTGACACGGAATTCAAAATAATGTTTAATGGAGAAGTCGGCTGAGGACACTTAGTAAGCAGATTCTTTTCTAGTTTACAGGAAACAATTGACAACCAGCATGGATGGACCGGGGTGGAGACCCCTGTGATACAAAGTGTACAAACATATACATGATCGTGGATATGGGACTAGAAGGGAAGAGTTTTTAACTTCTGAATTCCACCTCCATAACTTTTATTTTTTAATTTTTTAGGTTTTGAAAGTGATCCAATTCATGCTGATGGACTAGTATTGATTGAATGAGAAAGGAGTCAATACGAAATATTTGAATTTCATATATATATAGCCGGGCGGAGGCATGGCGGAGATGAATATTGCTTGTAACCACAGATGTGTTATATTAATGTATACTATATGTTGCTATAATTTCCCTTTTTTGTTTTTATCTTTCTGCACTTACAGTGAAACAAACTGTGGTGGGGGGAAATATAGAAATGCACGGCGGGGGGGGAGAGAGATAACGAGAGCAGACTGAAAAACTGGGAAAGTGTGGAGACGTACAAAGTTGACGGGAGTGAAAAAACCCATGGCTCTTAGAGCAGTCAAGCAGAGGAGGAAGAAGGGGGAGTTGGGAAAGCGGGTGGGAGGGGGGAGGTTACAGACAGTTGAAGTAAGAAAAGGCAGAATGATGGGAATGGTGTCTAATATAAATAATGGGTAGTTTTACAGTTATAAGTTGGAATGTTAGAGGTTTATCGGAGAAGAACAGAAGGGCGACAATATTTAAATGCATGCAGGATCAGGGGACGGCAGTGATATGTCTTTTGGAAACTCATTTACAGAAGGAAACAACCCATATTACCAATAGAAGATGGATACAAAGGGCATACCACTCTACATTCTCTAATTACTCTAGAGGAGTCTCGATTTTAATTAATAGATCCACCTCTTTTTAAGAAATAGATGTACCGTATTTTCCGGCGTATAAGACGACTTTTTAACCCCTGAAAATCGTCTTCAAAGTCGGGGGTCGTCTTATACGCCGGGTACGGTGGGGGGAGTGGGCGTTTCAGAGGTGTTTACCTCATATCAACGAGGGTCTAGACGCTGCGGCGGCTCCTCTTGTGCAGCCCCCGCAGGCTCTGTGCTGGGGGACTGCGGCGACGGCGGCGGCTCCTCGTGCAGCCCCCCAGGCTCTGTGCTGGGGGACGGCGGCGGCTCCTCGTGCAGCCCCCGCAGTCTCTGTGCTGGGGGATGGCGGCGGTGATTCTTTTCTCAATCCCCGGAGGCCCCGGCAGCTCTATTGCTGCGATGCTATGGCCTCCGGGAAAATGGCCGCTGCATGGTCAGCTTCAGATCTCGTCTCAAGATCTCGGGAGACGAGATCTGAAACTGAGCATGCGCCGCCCTCAGCGGCCATTTTCTCGGAGGCCACCGCATCACAGCAATGGAGCTGCCGGGGCCTCCGGGGATTGAGAAAAGAATCACCGCCGCCATCCCTCAGCACAGAGCCTGGGGGGCTGCACGAGGAGCCGCCGTCGTCGCCGCAGTCCCCCAGCACAGAGCCTGCGGGGGCTGCACCAGAGGAGCCGCCGCCGCAGTCCCCCAGCACAGAGCCTGGGGGGCTGCATGAGAGGAGCCGCCGCCATCCTCCAGCACAGAGCCTGGGGGGGCTGCACGAGAGGAGCCGTCGCCGTCCCCCAGCACAGAGCCTGGGGGCTGCACGAGAGGAGCCTCCGCCGCCGTCCCCCAGCACAGAGCCCCCCCAGACTGCACAAGAGGAGCCGCCGACGCCGCCCCCAGCGCCTAGACCCTCGCTGATATGAGGAGGTAAACACCTTGCGGGCGTATAAGATGACACCCGGCGTATAAGAAGACCCCCCCACACTTTTAAGACAAATTCATATTTTGACTGTAAAAGTTGGGGGGTCGTCTTATACGCCCAGTCGTCTTATACGCCGGAAAATACGGTACATATTGACCCAGAGGGACAAGGGATAGCAGTTAAAGGACTATTTTTTGGAAGGCCGTTTGTTTAGTGGCACTTTACATTCCCCTCCTTACTCTAGTACTAAGATCAGAGTGATGAGGGAGTATGCTGAGAGAAGTGGAGGAATGCCGCTGCTGATGGTGGGAGATTTTAATAATGTGGTAGATAGTTTTTGGGACAGAAATAAGAGGTGGCCGCATGTACAAGATAGCACCAATACAGTCTTTGGTAATTTTATTAAAGAAATAGGTCTGATTGATGCATGGAGGGTTAGGAATGAAGGGAAAAGGTGTTATTCATGTCATTTCACAACACATGGCACATGGTCGCGGATTGATTTGGCACTAGCAGATGGATTGGCGGACGCCATGATAAGAGAGGTACAATACCTCCCAAAGTGATTTCTGATCATAGTCCAGTTATGGTGACTATTGGGTATGGGTCACAGAAAGGAATAGTTAGGGAAGAATGGAAAATGCATCCTGTTTGGATACAATACCTTAATGTTCAAGGGATCGTGAAAGAGTTAGAAGAATTTTTTACTCAATGATGGGAGCACAGATGAACTAGTGGAATGGGATGTGATGAAGGCCTTTCTTAGAGGGTTGTTATTTAGAGACATCTGTAGGCGGAAATCACAAATTAAAAAAGAGGAAATTGAAAAATTGGAAGCATTGGAGAGAGCGGAGGAAGAGGCTATTTATAATGATACACCTGAAACACAACGGGGCCTGAGAGAAGCTCAGGAACAGATTAATAACATCTTACTAGGTAAAATGACAAGAAAACAGGCGTTCCAAAAAGAAAGGTTTTATGCCGAAGGGGAGAAAGTGGGACACCTTTAATCTGTTATAGCCTCGGCACAAGGGAGTAACTCATTTATTTATAATATGGTAAATGGAAAAGGGAAGAATGTTAATGACTTGGAAGGGATATTGAATATTTTTAGTGATTTCTATAAAAACCTATACTCATCAGAGGAGAATGCAGGAAATGAAGAGGTAGATAAATTCTTAAGCATGGAAAAGCTCCCTAAGTTAAGTAAAGAGAATAAAGATATGCTGGATTCTCCCATCACTGTGGAAGAGATGGATGGAGATTGCGCTGCATGACATGGCCAATGAGAAATCCCCTGAGTTAGACTGTTTACCGTCAGAAATCTATAAACAATTTGCAGAACTGCTGCTACCCAAATTGTTGAAAGTATTTGAAGGAGCTAAAGAGAAAAAGGTATTACCGGCCTCTATGAGAGAAGCGATGATTGTAGTGATTCCCAAGGAGGAAAAGGACCCAGAATACCCGAATCATATAGACCAATCTCGCTATTAACGGTGGACATTAAAATCTTGGCAAAAGTTTTAGCTAATCGGCTGACCGGGGTCATTTCTTCTCTGATACATCCAGATCAAGCGGGATTCATGCCTAATAGATCTACAGCGGGTAATATAAGGATGCTATATCTTAATCTCCAGATACAAGCTGATAATTCAGGTCGCAGAGTGATCGCCTCACTAGATGCCCAAAAGGCGTTCGATAGTGTACAATGGGAATACCTATGGAGAGTCATGCAAAAATTTGGGTTTGGCCCGAGATTTATAGAATGGGTGCAATTGCTGTACTCCCAACCTACTGCTAAAGTTAGCGTTAATGGAGCGATTTCCACATCTTTTCCTTTGAAAAGGGGAACCAGACAGGGATGTCCACTGTCGCCACTCCTCTTTGCCGTAGCAATTGAACCATTGGCCGCAGCTATTAGGGGGAATCGGGAAATTCACGGCTTTAACCCCTTAACCTCCAAGGGTGGTTTGCACGTTAATGACCGGGCCAATTTTTACAATTCTGACCACTGTCTCTTTATGAGGCTATAACTCTGGAACGGATCTTCGCGATTCTGAGATTGTTTTCTCGTGACATATTGTACTTCACGTTAGTGGTAAAATTTCTTCCATATAACTTGCGTTTATTTTTGAAAAAAACGCAAATATGGCGAAAATTTTGAAAATTTAGCAATTTTCAAACTTTGAATTTTTATTCCCTTAAAACAGAGAAATATTTCACACAAAATAGTTAAGAAATAACATTTCCCACATGTCTACTTTACATCAGCACAATTTTGGAACCAAATTTTTTTTTTTCTTAGGAAATTATAAGGGTTAAAAGTTGACCAGCTATTTCTCATTTTTACAACCAAATTTTTTTTAGGGACCACCTCATATTTGAAGTCACTTTGAGGGGTCTATATAGCAGAAAATACCCAAAAGTGACACCATTCTAAAAACTGCACCCTCAAGGTACTCAAAACCACATTCAAGAAGTTTATTAACCCTTCAGGTGCTTCACAGGAGCTGAAGCAAGTGGAAGGAAAAAAATGAATATTTAACTTTTTAGCCACAAAAATTATCTATTACAAACTTTTTTTTTATTTTCACATGGGTAAAAGAAGAAAATGGACAGATAAAGTTGTTGTGCAATTTCTCCTGAGTACGCCAATAGCCCATATGTGGGGGAAAACCACTGTTTGGGCACACGGCAGAGCTCGTAAGGGAAGGAGCGCCGTTTGACTTTTTCAAACTAAAATTGGCTGGAATTGAGATTGGACGCCATGTCGTGTTTAGAGAGCCCCTGATATGCCTAAACAGTGGAAACCCCCCACAAGTGACACCATTTTGGAAACTAGACCCCCTAAGGAACTTATCTAGATCTGTTGTGAGCACTTTGAACCCTCAAGTGTTTCACAAAAGTTTATAATGCCTGGGTGTGAAAAAAAAAAAACAATTTTCCACAAAAATGATTTTTTAGTCCCAAATTTTTGATTTTTCCCAAGGAAATTGGACCCCAAAAGTTATTGTCCAATTTGTCCTGAGTACGCTGATACCCCATATGTGGGGGGGGAAACTGTTTGGGTGCACGACAGGGCTTGGAAAGGAAGTAGTAACGTTTTGGAATGCAGCCGTTGATGGGGGTCATGTTCCGTTTGCAGTGCCCCAGATGTGCCCAAACAGTGGAAACCCCCATAAGTGACCCTATTTTGGAAGCTAGACCCCCTAAGGAGCTTATCTAGATCTTTGGTGAGCACTTTGAACCCCCAAGTGCTTCACACAAGTTTATAATGCCCGGGCATGAAAATAAAAAATCCTATTTTTTTCCCACAAAAATTATCTTTTAGTCACTATTTTTTTATTTTCCCAAGGGTAACAGGAGAAATTGGACCACAAAAGTTGATGTCCAATTTGTCCTGAGTACGCTGATACCCCATATGTGGGGGGAACCACTGTTTGGGCGCACAGCAGAGCTCGGAATGGAAGGAGCACCATTTGACTGTTTCCAACCAAAATTGGCTGGAATTGAGATTGGACGCAATGTTGCATTTGGAGAGCCCCTAATGTGCCTAAACAGTGGAAACTCCCCACAAGTGACCCCATTTGGGAAACTAGACCCCCTAAGGAACTTATCTAGATCTGTGGTGAGCAATTTGAACCCCCAAGTGCTTCACACAAGTTTATAACGTAGAGCCGTAAAATTAAAAAATCATATTTTTTCCACAAAAATGATCTTTTCACCCCAATTTTCATTTTTCCAAGAGTAACAAGGTTTCAAAAGTTATTGTGCAATTTGTCCTGAGTACGCTGATACCCCATATGTGGGGGTAAACCACTGTTTAGGTGCATGGCAGAGTTTGGAAGGGAAGGAGCGCCGTTCGACTTTTTCAACACAGAATTGGCTGGATGTGTTTGGAGAGCTCCTGATCTGCCTAAACAGTGGAAACCCCCAACAAATGACACCATTTTGGAAACTAGACCCCTCAAGGAACTTATCTAGATGTGTGGTGAGCACTTTGAATCCCGAAGTGCTTCACAGAAGTTTATAACGTACAGCCGTAAAATAATTTTTTTTTTTTTTTTATTTTACAAAAATGATTTTTTCATCCCCAATATTTTATTTTCACAAGGGTAACAGAAGAAATTGGACCCCAAAAGTTGTTATCCAATTTGTCCTGAGTACGCTGATACCCAATATGTGGGAGAAAACTACTGTATGGGCACACGTCGGGGCTCGGAAGGGAAGTAGTAATGTTTTGGATTGCAGACTTTGATGGAATGGTCTGGGGGCGTCATGTCGTATTTGGAGAGCCCCTGATGCGCCTAAACAGTGGAAACCCCCCACAAGTGACCCCATTTTGGAAAATAGACCCCACAAGGAACTTATCTAGATGTGTGGTGAGCACTTTGAACTCCGAAGTGCTTCACAGAAGTTTATAACGTACAGCCGTAAAAACAAAAAAATCATTTTTTTTTAAAAAATATTTTTACCCCCCGTTTTTTATTTTCCCAAGGGTAACAGAAGAAATCGGACAAATTGCACAATAACTCTTGGGGTCCAGAGTACACTGATACCCCATATGTGGGGGTAAACTACTATTTGGGCGCATGGCAGAGCTCAGAAGTGAAGAAGCACCGTTTGACTTTTTCAATGCAGAATTGGCTGGAATTGAGATCAGACGCCATGTCACGTTTGGAGAGCCCCTGATGTGCCTAAACAGCGGAAACCCCCCAATTCTAACTCCAACCCTAAACCCAACACACCCCTAACCCTAGTCCCAAACCTAACCACAAACCTAACAATAACACACCAATAACCCTAATCCCAACCCTAACCCTAATCCTAACTTTAGCGCCAACCCTAACGGGAAAATGGAAATAAATACTTTTTTTTAATTTTATTATTTTTCCCTAGCTAAGGGGGTGATAAAGGGGGGTTTGATTTACTATTTATAGCTGGTTTTTATGATTGGCAGCTGTCACGCTAAAAGACGCTTTTTATTGCAAAAAATAGTTTTTGCATCACCACATTTTGAGAGCTATAATTTTTGTATATTTTGGCCCACAGAGTCATATGAGGTCTTATTTTTTGCGGTACGAGTTGACGTTTTTATTGGTACCATTTTTGAGCACGTGACATTTTTTGATCGCTTTTTATTTAGATTTTTGGGAGGTTAGAATGAACAAAAATCAGCAATTCATGAATTTCTTTTGGGGGAGGCGTTTATACCGTTCCGCGTGTGGTAAAATTGATAAAGCAGTTTTATTCTTCGGGTCAGTACGATTATGGCGATACCTCATTTATATCATTTTTTTATGTTTTGGCGCTTTTATAGAATAAAACCAATTTTATATAAAAAATTATTATTTTTGCATCGCTTTATTCTGCGAGCTATAACTTTATTTTTTCGCTGATTATGCTGTGTGGCGGCTCGTTTTTTGCGGGACAAGATGACGTTTTCCGCGGTACCATGTTTATTTATATCGGTCTTTTTGATCGCGTGTTATTCCACTTTTTGTTCGGCGGTATGATGATAAAGCATTGATTTTTTGCTTTTTTTTTTTTTTTTAAGAGGTTCACTAAAGGGGTTAACTAGTGGGACAGTTTTATAGGGGGGGTTGTTATGGACGCGACTATACCAAATATGTGTACTTTTATTGTTTTGTTTTTTTCATTTACAGGAAAAAATGAATTTATTGGGGAATATTTTTTTTTTTTTTATGATTTTTTTAAACAATTTTTATTTTTTTAACGTTTTTACTTTGTCCCAGGGTGGGACATCACTGTATAGGGTCAGATCGCTGGTGTGACAGTGTGCACAGCACTCTGTCACACCAGCGATCGCTCTGGCATCGCTGCAGGCTTCTCAGTGCCTGCTCTCAGCAGGCACTGAGGAAGCCGCCTCCCTGCAGGACCCGGATGGACCTCGGCGCCATCTGGAGGGTCCTGCCTGAGGGGTCTCAGGGAGAGCGCGCAGGGAGCCCCCTCCCTGCGCGATCCTCCCCTGTGCCTCCGGTACACTGCGATCATATTTGATCGCGGTGTGCCATGGGTTAATGTGCCGGGAGCGGTCGTGACCACTCCTGACACATAGTGCCGGGTGTCAGCTGTGATAATCAGCTGACACCCGGCGGCGATCAGCTGCGCTCCCCTCAGGAGCGCAGCTGATCGCTCTGGACGTACTATTCCGTCCATGGGAATTAAGTACCAGGTCACATGGACGGAATATTACGTCCAATGGGATTAAGGGGTTAAGCATGGGGAAATGGAGGAAAAAAAATTGCTCTGTCTGCAGACGATTTGTTATTATTCCTGGGGAATCCGACTGAATCACTGAGCTGTGCCATGCAGACAATCGAAAGGTTTGTGGTCATATCTGGGTTGAGGATTAACCGGTCCAAATCAGTTCTGCTAAAAGTGGATAGAAAGTGGAGTGGTCTGATAGGGATATTAAAGTCAATAAATTACAGTGTAAAGAGACCTTTAAATATCTGGGGATACGGATTTCCTTGCCGATATCAGAATATTTTAATATTAATATGATGGCATTACTTCAAAAATTAAAATAGAGATATGGAATAAATTACATTTAACGGTGGTGGGAAGGATAAATCTTTTTAAAATGATCCTGATGCCCAAACTATTATATTTTTTACATAATTTGCCTGTCTGGATATCTAAAAAAAGGTTTAAGTCTTTGAATTGGATGATTAGAACGTTGGTATGGGGGAAGAAACCGGCAAGAATCAAGTTGGAAAGCCTTCAGAGACCTAAAGAGGAAGGTGGAATGGCATTGCCAAACCCAGAAATAAATTTTCTAACGGCTCAGAGTCAACACTTTAGAGCAGACCCGGGCAAGGGGCGGCCCGCGGGCCGCATCCGGCCCGCCGGCTGTCAGTGACCGGCCCGCGGAGGCGCTCCGGCAGTCTCAGGGCCCCGGCATCAGCTGGCACAATACTTACCTCTCCCGTGCCTCCGCTGCTGCAGCTCCGGGCTCCACCGGCGCTTCCTCTCACAGCCGGCCGCTGAATGACGTCATCATTCAGCGGCCGGCTGTGTCAGAGAGCGGGGACGCTGGACAGGTAAGACGTGTCTCTGTGTGTGTCTGTGTCTATGTAGTGCGGTGCTTTGTGTGTGTGTGTGTGTGTGTGAGAGTGCTTATGTGCTGTCTGTGTGTGATGATGGGCAGGCATTGCTGATAATGGGGAGGCATTGATGATGATGGGGAGAAGATGATGATAATGGGCAGGCATTGATGATAATGGGCAGGCATTGATGATGGGGAGAAGATGATGATGGGCAGGCATTGCTGATAATGGGGAGGCATTGATGATGATGGGGAGAAGATGATGATAATGGGCAGGTATTGATGATAATGGGCAGGCATTGATGATGGGGAGAAGATGATGATGATGATGGGCAGGCATTGATGATGATGGGGAGAAGATGATGATAATGGGCAGGTATTGATGATAATGGGCAGGCATTGATGATGGGGAGAAGATGATGATGATGGGCAGGCATTGATGATGATGGGGAGAAGATGATGATAATGGGCAGGTATTGATGATAATGGGCAGGCATTGATGATGGGGGAAAAAGATTGAGCTGTGATAATGGGAGGCATTGATGATGATGGGGAGAAGATGATGATAATGGGCAGGTATTGATGATAATGGGCAGGCATTGATGATGGGGAGAAGATGATGATGGGCAGGCATTGCTGATAATGGGAGGCATTGATGATGATGGGGAGATGATGATGATAATGGGCAGGTATGTATATATACAGTATACAGTATATATATATATATATATATATAATATATATATATGTATATATACAGTATTGGGTAGAACAGAGTTAATTATATTAGTCCGGCCCTCTAAAACCATCCCAATTTCTCATGCGGCCCCCTGGCAAAATTAATTGCCCACCCCTGCTTTAGAGGGTGGTCAAGACCTGGGTCTGATGGTTCTGTTAAAGGAATGTTGGAGCACTGTATTGGAGATCGGTTGATACTTGAGGGATTGGAGGGAGGTAACGGTAAAAGGCTGGGGGGGGGGGGGGTAATGCCCACGTTAGAACTTATAGACAAAATCTGGAACACAATTAAAAAGGTGAGAAGAGTAACGGGACTAACTAAATTTACCCCCATATGGAATAATAACAACTTGCCGGAGATAAAGAAAGTAGGTACTATACAAGAATGGATAGAAAAAGGAATAAGATATATGTTTCAAATAATGGAAGGGGAAGAAACACGGGTATTGCATACCTGGAAATGTGTTTTTTCATGAGACATGACGGCACCACGAGAGAGGGGATCCGCACTTCAAGGACAGGAAACCTTCAAGATTAAAGGGGCGGCTCCTCTCTCCGCATCAGTTGTTTTACAGAGCACGAGAGGAACTCCGCAGGTTAGTTTACATATAAATAATACATCCTTTACACTTCTAATCACCAATACCCAAGGGAGTGTATAATACGAATAATGCACCCAACTAATGACATGATCAAAGGGAAGGAAAATAAGGGTGCCGTCATGTCTCATGAAAAAACACATTACCAGGTATGTAATACCCGTGTTTTTCCATGATACATGACGGCACCACGAGAGAGTTACAGAGATTTGTATTCTCTTTAGGGAGGGATCACTGCTTGTAACACTTCTCCCAAATGTGAGATCAGAGGTAGCAGATAAGTCTAGTCTGTAATGTTTGAAAAAGGTTAACGGAGAGGACCAAGTGGCCGCCTTACAAATCTGGTCGATTGTAGCGTCTGCTCTCTCCGCCCAAGACGTCGCCATGGCTTTTGTAGAGTGGGCTTTTAGACCCTCAGGAACAGCCCTGCCTGTACTACTATACACTAGCATAATGGCCTCTCTCAACCATCTAGCTATCGTCTGTTTTGAGGCTTTTAGGCCCTTCCTTGCCCCCTGGTATGAGACAAATAAAGCCCTCTGCTTTCTCCATGTTTTTGTCACCTCTAAATACTGTAGGATACATCTCCTAACATCTAGACAGTGTAGTTTTTCTTCCTTTTTGTTACTAGGGTTAGGGCAAAAGGATGGTAACACTATTTCCTGAGCCCTATGAAATTTTGACACTACCTTCGGAAGATATGCTGGGTCTAACTTCAACACCACCCTATCATCCATGACCTGAGTGTAGGGAGGGTCTGCCGATAGCGCGTGTAAATCTCCAACTCTACGGGCTGATGTGAGCGCCACTAACAACACTGTCCTTAATGTTAGTACCTTATCTGATGTTGCGTTTAAAGGCTCAAAGGGGCTTTCCGTCAAGGCTGACAAAACTAAATTTAGGTCCCATGGTGGAGGAGCAGGGGATGGGACAGAATCAGCTCTATTACAGGCCCGGATAAATCTAGCCACACATCTATTGTTCGCCAGGTCACAGTTGAACAATGCTGCCAGGGCTGAGACATGCACTTTGAGGGTACTGACAGCTAACCCCAGCTCTAGACCCTTCTGCAGGAACTCCAGTATCGCCACTATCGGGACCTCCCCTTCCCGTATTGGCCCTGAGACGGACAAAAATTTCTTCCATATCCTCCCGTAAATTTTTGTAGTCATTGGCTTTCTACTACTGAGTAATGTGGATATCAGTCCAGCTGAGAACCCCTTTTTTTCTAACAGTGACCTTTCAAATTCCAGGCTGTCAAATGCAGCCCGGACCTCTGAGGGTGACTGAAGGGACCCTGTGTTAGAAGGTCCTGGTCTTCCGGGAGTACCCATGGGTCTGTTACAGACATCACTCTCAGCCAGTAGAACCATGGCCTCTTTGGCCAGAAGGGGGCTATTACGATCACCCTGGCCTTGTCTTCCCTGATCTTCCTCAGAACTGCTGGAATCAGGCATATCGGAGGAAAGGCGTACAGGAGTCCTGCTGACCAGTCTATCCTGAAGCCGTCCACTGCCAGAGGTCTGTCTGCTGGACTCAGGGAACAGAATTTCTGCACTTTTTTTGTTGGTTTTTGTGGCAAAAAGATCTATGCTGGGTTTTCCTCACATACTCACTATCAGTTGAAAAACGGACTCTTTTAGTGACCACTCTCCTTGCCTCAAGTGGTTCCTGCTCAGAAAATCCACCTTCTGGTTGTCTACACCTCGGATATGCAGGGCCGATAATGAGCGGAAATGATGTTCTGCCAGAGTCATAATCCTCTCTGTTATCGTCATCAGTGACCGAGAACGGGTGCCTCCCTGGTGGTTCACATATGCGACCGCTGTCCGGTTGTCCGATAGGACTCTTACATGATGCCCGGTTAGCTGAGGTAGAAGTCTCTTTAGCGCTTTTTCGACTGCCAAGAGCTCCCAATCGTTTGAGGATAGATTTCTTTCCTCCTGGGCCCAGGGACTCTGGAGCAATAGTGTGTCTAGGTGGGCTCCCCACCCCAAGGGCTGGCGTCCGTCGTGACCACCTTGGAAGCTGTGAATGTCCATGGGACTCCCCTTGGACAGGAGTCTATCTGTAACCACCACCTAAGTGACTGGAGTACAGAGACCGATAGGGTGATCTTCCGATCTAGTTGTCCCTGAAGATCCAGGTCTCCCTGTAGCACATACCACTGTAGTTCCCTTGCATGGAACTGGGCTCATTTTACCACCGGTATGCATGCGGTCAGAGACCCTAACACTGACATGGCCCTTCTTAGCGTGACTTCTGGCTTTTTTATTGTCATTCTGATCATTTGTTTTATTTTTCCCTCTTTTTCTTCTGGGAGGCGACATTCCTGAGTCTATTGTTATCCCCAAGAAGTTCTGGGATGTTGCTGGTTCCAGCCTGGATTTTTTGAGGTTGAGCTGCCATCCCAGTATCTGTAGTGTCTCCATTACTACTCTGACTTGTTCCTGACAGTGAGAAAAACTTTTCCCCACTATCAAGAAGTCGTCCAGATAGGGTATTATTAGAGTGTCTTTTTCCCTGAGATGAGCTGTGACCTCTGCCATCAGTTTCGTAAAGACACGTGGGGCAATTGCTATCCCGAAGGGCAGAGCCCTGTACTGCAGGTGACGTAAATGTGACCCCACTTGGACCGCCACCCTGAGGTATTTGCGATCTTGCCATCGAATTGGGACGTGGTAGTAAGAGTCCTTGAGGTCCAGGACCGCCATGTAACATTGAGGAAAAAGGAGTCTCACTGCCGTCTTTATTGTCTCCATCTTGAAGGATGGGATTACCAGATATTTGTTGAGACTTTTTAGATTTATAATTGTCCTCCAAGAATCGTCCGGCTTCTTCACCAGGAATAGCGGGGAGTAAAACCTTCGCTCTCTTCCTCTACTGGAACCTCTTCCAGAACCCGCTTGTGCAGGAGCGATATTATCTCCCCTTCCAGACTCTTCTGCTTTTCCTGTGAGGACTGTACCAGAGTCTGCATATACCTTCTTGGAGGCCAATGGTGGAATCTTAAGTCCAGGCCTGATCCTACAATCTGTAGAATCCAAGCGCTGGATGAGATCCTCTCCTAGGCCGGGAGGAAGTGAGAGAGCCTTCCTCCCACCTGAGAAGGACCGTCACTGGGAGGATTTCTTAGTGTCTTTGGAGGTCCTACCAAAGTAGAAGCCTCTCCCTCCTCGGTTGGATCGCTTGTCCGCGTTGTTTCTGTCGCGCTCCCTGAACTGCTGCCTTCTGAACTTCCGACCCTTTTGAAATGAACGCCGAAAGGACCGAAATGGCTGCCTCTGAAAATTCTTCTTCTTATCACCCTCTCCACAAGGAGAAACCTTACCCCCCAGACCCCAGTCCAGAGCCTCTCATCTAGCCAAATCAGATCTCTCCTACTTTGCACTGACGAGGACCAACAGTCCGAAACACCGTGTCTGCAAATGGAGATTCTGATTTGGCTTTTATCCTAAGTCATATTACAAGACTCGTTAAAGGGTTGATTGTGACTTGTAGGATCGCTACTTCCAATAGGTGGCGCTATAGAGTACAAGTCCTCTTTGTTTGAAGAGGCAATTTGCATATCTTCTTATCACTGGCTTTCTCCAGTACTTCGTCTAATGCCGGTCCAAACAGGAAATTGCCTTCGCATGGCAGCACGCAAAGCTTCATTTTTGCTTGCGTGTCCCCTGGACAGCATTTAAGCCATACTGCACGGCGTCCTACATTGGCTAGTGCCGCTGATTTTGCCGCTAACCTTGCTGAGTCTGCTGAAGCCTCCGCTAGAAATACTGATGCAGTCTTAAGGTTGGTATTGCCTCTAGGATAGCTTCCCTGAGGACTCCTTGCTCTAGTTGGTCCTCTAAGTTGTCTATCCACATTTTAAGAGACCTAGCCACGCAAGTGGCCGCTATGGCTGGTCTCAGTGCCCCCGCTGAGGCCTCCCAGGCTGTTTTCAGACAACTGTCCGCCTTTCTATCCAGGGGTTCTTTTAAAGAGCCTAGATCCTCAAATGGTAGAGAGGACTTCCTGGCAACTTTTGATACTGCCACATCAATCTTTGGGGGTCTATCCCAGGAGGAGGATGCCTCCTCTTCAAAGGGGTATTTTCTCCTTAGAGAATTAACTACGTGGGACTTCTTTTCCGGCTTTTCCCACTCCTTTTTAATGAGCTCCTGTAACTGCTCGTTTACCGGAAAAGATCTCCGCTTTCTCCTTTGTAATCTCCCAAACATCAGTTCCTGGGTTGTTTTCTTTGTTTTTTCGTCTACCAACCCCATGGTGGAACGGACTGATTTTATAAGTTTATCTGTAGCTTCCACAGTAAACGTGTCCTCTTCCTCCGAGCTACTTTCCGAATACCGGGACCTATCGGAGTCCTCCTCTGTTCCTGAGGAGTTCTCTTGGGACACTACTGAGGGACTGGACCTGTCTCTAGACCTGCAGTCCCTGTCCGCTATCAGCAACGCCTTTACCGAATTGCCAACTTCTGCCTGAATTAAGGACTTCAGGCTTTCTGAAAAGGATGGCGTTTCCTCCGCTAGTGTCCTATTGATACAATCCTGACATCTTTTTGTTCCAGGATGTTTCTAAGGGGCTTTCGCACAAGGGACACTCCTTATTTTTATCTTTCTTCTTCTTATGTACCCCCTATACTCCACCCCACCAATGTGTGTGTGTGAGGGGAGGTTTGGAGACGAGAGAGAGAGAGAGAGAAAGAACAGACATTAGCGTGCTGGACTTTCTCGAAGTTCACTCACCACTCGGACGTGCCAAAGGACGGTACAGGCTCTGGAGGCTGACTGGTCTTTTCGGAGTCTCCCATCGAGACTACGGACCCCTCCTTGCGACGTTCCGTCTGCACGTTACCCGAGCGGCTACTGTGCTGCTGCGGCACGTCTGGCTCTTTTCATTTGAGCGAGGCCGCCGCTTCTCCTGCACCTCCTGGTGCGGCTGTAAATGCTGATCCGGCTTAGTGACACAAAACAGTGTTTTAGCCAAATTAAATAGCAGCTTTTCCTCTCTCTCTTTTTTTTATTTTTGCTTAATTAGTTACTTCACCTGGTTGATCCTGCACCTGCTGGCCGCCTAGCGCCCCGGCGCCTGCGCGTTCCCTGCTGCACGCTCCATGGTCAGCTGGATGAGCGCGCTGCTTTGAATACCGGAGCCGCTTCCGGTGCTTACCCGAAGCTTGGCCGCGGTGCCAGCTTTCCTGCGCGCTCTTTTGATGTGCGCGCTCTTTGCTGTGCACGCACACTTCCAATGCGCGCGCACCCTCTCACTCCTGATGCGCGCCCAGTGGCCGCATCACTTCCGGTGCGCGCGGTCCCGGTGTGCGCGTCACTTCCGGTATGCGCGTCGCACCATGCCGGCGTTCCAGCGCCATGACCCTGGTCACCCCTTACCTCCAGTCTGGAGGAACAGACTCACCGCTGCCACCACTGATTAGATCCTCTACTGGACCCGGCTCAGGTACTCTGACACAGCGTTTTGCAGGCTCCTTCAGCCTGCAATTTGCAGATGGTCCTCCATGGTGCCTGCATTTCTGCTCTCAACAGGGGGGTACTCACCACATATCCCACGAGGAGTCTCTATTTGCCCGGGCCCGATGTGTCTCACGGGCTGCATGGCCACTGTTTCTCAACAGGGAGGGCACCAATATTGTGACCTCCGAGGAGTAATGTGTGGGGTTATTCCTGGCATCAGGGAGGGTAGCTTCAATGAAGTCCTCCGAGGCTCTATGATTTACCTGCCTCACGGGTTGTGGCCATGCCTCGCTCAGGGGGGGCATGGAATACATGACCCCCGAGGCAACTACCGGCACCTGGCGACGGATGTAGCAGACCCATGCCTGCCAGTATTCACCCGTCCCAGGCCCAGGTATCCTCTTCATCCATCACGAGGTCTTCCATCTTGAGGGTTCCCCATCAAGGACAGGAAACAAACTGATGCGGAGAGAGGAGCCGCCCCTTTTATCTTGAAGGTTTCCTGTCCTTGAAGGGCGGATCCCCTCTCACGTGGTGCCGTCATGTATGGATGGAAAAATTAAACCTTTCCAGCAGTTACAAAATGAGTTCCTATTGCCAAGTACAGAATGGTATCATTATGGGCAGATTAAACATGCAATTAGAACCCAGAGAGCTCAACAGAGACTGGTAGTAGAAACGGATCTGGTTTTGGAGTACATTTGTCAAGAAGGTGTCACTAGAGGGGTAATTTCAAGCACGTACAGGGATTTGATGCATACTTTCCTCTTGGGGTTGCCACTGAAAGCTAAGCATAAATGTGAAGAAGTGGGAACTATAGAAGATGATGTATGGGAAACTATATTGGAGTATATATCCAAACTCTCTGAGCGAACCTGCAAGACTATCGTACATTTATGTTATTCATAGAGTATATAGATCACCGTTAATAATGCACAAATGGGGCTAAGGGGAAACTCGGAATGTCCAAGATGTAATATAGATATGGCGGGTATATTCCATATGATGTGGGAGTGTTCTAGGCTCTCAATGTTTTGGTCTGGAATAATTACCATGATTGAAGGGGCGTATGGATGCGAAGTCTCTGGAGACCCTGTTACGTGTTTGCTAGGCTATGTGGAAGAAATCTTAATTGATAATAGTAAAATAGCTATTGCTAGACTACTTCATTGTGCTAGGAAATTAATAGCAAGAAATTGGACCAGTCCTGAGCCTCCATCGGGGGAGGAATTCTCTGAAAGTGTGAAACATATTATACACTTGAAAAAGAGTATATATGAAAAAAGAGGTAAATTGAATATGCATGAGAAAATATGGGCGCCTTGGATGCACTATAAAGGATTATAAGAGATGAGACCTTTAACATGTAATGTATGTTATTCACCATTCTGTGTACGAGATACATCTTCTTGTGAATGTTTCTTACTATTAGAGGTAATGGAGATATATTCTCATAATTGTTTTTTCTGTCTTAATAAAGAAGAAGAAATGAAAAAAGCTGTCGGAAGGGATGTGGGAGGGAGTAGAGGGGGTGAGGGTTACATGGGACTTATAATGTTCAGATTATTCAGTTGTTTTGAATAATGTTGTATGCAAAAACTTTTTCAATAAAAATTTATCTGATTTTAAAAAAAATTATTGGGTATCCAAGCTGGACACGTGGCATGAACTGGCTCTCTACGCCTTGGAGGTCCTGGCCTGCCGTGCCGCTAGCGTTTTGTCAGAGCGGGTTTTTAGTGCCGCTGGTGGAATTATAACTGATAAGCGCAACCGCCTGTCAACTGAAAATGCTGACAGGCTGACTGTTAAAATGAACATGGGCTCGTTTGGGCCAGACTTCTCTACACCAAAGAATGATAGCAGTGTAACAAACTCAAATCTAGTGCCTTTTTTAACCCCTCTCTGACATTAGACGTACTATCCCGTCCATAAAACCTGTGCCATTCTGCCCATGGACGGGATAGTACGTCATAGGCGATCAGCTAATCGCCGCCGGGTGTCAGCTGATTATCACAGCTGACACCCGTGACTGAGTGTCAGGAGCGGTCACGGACCGCTCCCGGCACATTAACCCCTAGCACACCGCGATCAAACATGATCGCGGTGTACTGGGGGCACAGGGGAGGATCGCGCAGGGTGGGGGCTCCCTGCGCGCCCCCTGAGACCCTCAGACCAGCGCGATGTGATCGCGCTGTTCTGAGGGCTTCCTCCCTCCCAGGACCCGGATCCAAGATGGCGCCGGGGTCCTGGAGGGAGGCGGCTTCCTCAGTGCCTGCTGAGAGCAGGCACTGAGAAGCCTGCTGCACTGCCTGAGCGATCGCCTGAGCGATTGCTGTGCACACTGTCACACCAGCGATTTGATAAAATACAGTGATGTCCCACCCTGGGACAAAGTAAAAAAGTTAAAAATATAAAAATAAACATGTGTGAGACAGTGAAGGGGTGTGTGCTGGACGGCGTGTATATCTCGCCCAGGTTTCTTAGCTGGGGCGCATAAAATAGGTTGTCAGTGCGGTGTTCATTCCATTCCTATCTGGGACAGGTTTGCAGTGCAACCCGGAGTGAACACAGCTGCTTAATTAGGCAGCCATAAGTACCTGCTTGGAAGTTCAGAGGAGGCTCTCTCTCTCAGTCTGGATCTGACTTCAGACGCCATTGGAGCCTCATGTGAGCTGCACGCTGGTAACTACTGAACATATGTGTTGTTTTGGGCACAGGCTATTAGAGTCTGGACCCGGATAGAAAGGGAAATCTATCTAAGTGTAATTAGTGGCGGGACACGCCTAGGCTTTATGTTTATGATTTTGTTTTAATTTATGTTCTGTTTGCTGTGGACTTTAATAAAACTGGTTGCGGCCAGTTTTTAACAGAACCACTGTCTGTGAATGGTCTCTTTATGCCACTCCGTCTCCCCAAGACGGCGATCCCAGAGCTATATCCCCTGAAAAGCTTACAATTGGTGCTTGAATGCTGGGGCAGCACAGTGGCTGAAGACTTTGAAAAAAAAAAAAAAAAAGGTGTCTACACCGCAAAACTGAACTTATTGTGGAGAAGACTGTGGAGTGTATATGTCTTGGGTGAAGGCTGTCAGCCAGCCCAAGATGTCCGGCAGTATGGAGGAGCTCATTATGCAGCTGGCCCGGAGCCAGCAGCAACAGCAGGAAACCAACCGGTTGTTACTGGAGCAGCTTGCAGCACTAAAAAAAACTCCTAGCACCTCGTCCCCGAATGAAGACGCCGGGTTACCGGCATTATCCGCTGTAAAGAAGGCGGTAAAACAGACTCTGCAGAAGATGACGCCTCATGACAATGTGGAGGCATATCTGGCTATATTTGAGAGACTGGCAGAGAAGGAGAATCTGCCACAATCTGAATGGGCTATGGTGGTCGCGCCCTATTTGACTGGGGAACCCCAAAAAGCCTATTTTGACCTCAGCGAGCAGGACAGCAAAGACTATACTAAGTTGAAAGCGGAGATTCTTGCCCGCCTGGGTGTGACGAGGGCAGTCCGTGCCAGGAGAGTCCATAACTGGAGATACAGGCGAGACAAGCCTGCTCGCTCACAAATGTATGACTTGATTTCTTTGGTAAAGAAGTGGTTGGAACCTGACGTCAGCACCCCTGCCCAAATGGTTGAAAAGGTGGTGCTGGACCGGTACATCTGGGCCCTTCCCCCTGAGGTCCAGCTCTGGGTCGGACAGGGAGACCCCAAAGATGCCGATCAACTGGTTAGCCTAATAGAAAGGTATTTCGCCACCAAAGACTATCTACGTGACCAGCCGTCCGAGCGATCATCAGTTCGGAATACCCGGCCTCCGTCATCTCCCGGTAAGAGGGTTCCAGCTGTGGGGGCAAGGGGGGCTGTTGATAGTCCGGGTCAGCCCCGAGGGGACATGTATGAGCGGAAGGGTGATACTTACCTACCAGGAGAACCCAGACCTAGGAAGGTCTCCCCGTCTGAGCACCCTGACCTGAGACAGTGTTGGAGATGCCGTGAACAAGGTCATATTTCAGCCAATTGTCCACTAGTGGGGGAGCCTATGGACTGTGACGCTGGACAGTCTCTCTCGTTCCTCGCCGAGCCCGTGTGCGTGGCCACCCTAGTCGAGGAGACTGGCCCACAGCTGTGTCAGGTCGTGATAAATGGTTGCCCAGTACAGGCCCTACTCGACTCAGGAAGTCGAGTGACTCTGATACATGCTAGTCTGGCTGATGGGGACTTCGTCACAGATAGGTACCTAAGCGTGGTGTGCATACATGGAGACATCAAAGTCTACCCAGTAACCTCCTCAGACTTCGTCACAAAACTCGGGGAGATCTCATATGAAGTGGGGGTAGTGAAGAACCTGATGCATCCCGCCATATTGGGTCGTGACTTTCCCCTGTTTTGGGGTCTTTGGAAAAAAAATGTTTCTGATGGACAGTGTGATGAAGCTCCTACTGAGGGTGCGCAGTCCCGAGGGGCAGAACACAATGCTAGTGGGCCGTTAAACTTATGTGATAATAATGATGATGACCGTGATAATGATGATGATCATGATAATGATGATGACCATGATAATGATGCTGATGCTGATAGTAATCACGATAATGATATTGATAATGATGATGACTGTAAAAAAAATGAATTTCCATTTCAGGTGATGTTGGGGGAGGGGGAGGATGTTTCTCTAGAACAGAATGTCCCTGACCTACCGGTGTCCCGTGGCAATTTTGGGAGTGAGCAATTGCAAGACCCCACTCTTAAACATGCCAGGGAGAATATAACTGTTCTGAATGAGATCCACAAGAGCCCGGCTCTGATGAAAAATTTCCCCATTTTGCCATGAACAATGACCTGCTATATAGGGTCACTAAAGTAAAGGGAGAGGCCGTGAGTCAGCTCCTAGTACCTAAGCCATATAGAAGTATGGTGTTAGGTTTGTCCCATAACCACGTGCTGGGTGGGCACCTGGGGATGGACAAAACCCAGGAAAGAATTCTTCAGAGGTTTTACTGGCCCGGGGTTTATCGAGATGTGGAGGATTATTGTAAAACCTGCCCCTCGTGTCAGATAAATGCTCCGGTGTCTCACTTCCGGAGTCCATTAATCCCGCTGCCGGTTATAGAAATACCCTTTGAAAGGGTAGCAATGGACTTGGTAGGTCCTATTGTAAAATCAGCCAGGGGACACCAATACATCTTAGTTGTCCTTGATTATGCAACCCGGTACCCCGAGGCGGTCCCTTTAAGAAATATGGCATCTAAAAATATTGCACGGGAACTTTTTCATATGTTTTCCAGGACAGGAATTCCTAAAGAGATCCTCACGGACCAAGGCACACCTTTTATGTCCAAAGTGATGAAGGAACTGTGTAAGTTGCTTAAAATCTCGCACATTCGGACATCTGTGTATCACCCCAGACGGATGGGTTGGTTGAACGTTTTAATAAAACATTAAAACATATGTTAAAGAAAGCAGTAGAGAAAGATGGGAGGGATTGGGACTACCTGTTACCCTACTTATTGTTTTCGGTCAGAGAGGTTCCCCAGGCCTCTACGGGATTTTCTCCCTTTGAGTTGGTGTATGGTCGGCATCCGCGGGGCTTGCTGGACATAGCCAAGGAGGTTTGGGAAACCGAGACAACTCCATACAAGAGTGTTATAGAGCATATTGCCCAGATGCAAGAGAGGATGGCTAAAATTATGCCATTGGTGAAGAATCATCTGCAGAGAGCCCAAGAAGCTCAAAGCAGAGTCTATAATCGGTCAGCAAAAATTAGGTCTTTCAACCCCGGGGATCGAGTCCTAATTCTAATTCCCACAGTGGAAAGTAAGTTTTTGGCCAAGTGGCATGGTCCATACGAGGTCGTACAAAAAGTGAGCGAGGTTACTTACAAAGTACACCAACCCGGGAGACGGAAGCCCTACCAGGTATATCATATCAATCTGATCAAGCCCTGGAGGGACAGAGAGGCATTGTTGGCCTCGGGTGAAATAGAGAAAGGGGTTAAAACCATCTCTACCTC
Organism: Oophaga sylvatica; assembly: GCA_033576555.1. Taxonomy (NCBI): domain Eukaryota; kingdom Metazoa; phylum Chordata; class Amphibia; order Anura; family Dendrobatidae; genus Oophaga; species Oophaga sylvatica. The sequence goes on along the minus strand of JARQOD010000001.1, from coordinate 379,464,618 downwards.
CTGTGACCATGGGAGAGACGTTGTCCGTGCACCAAAAACAGGAAGTGCGGGAGTTTCTGCAGAAAAATCAGAAAAAATTTTCTGATTTGCCCGGCCGGACCTCTCTAATAAAACACCATGTCGAGACCGAGCCCGGTACTAAGGTCAAGATAAAACCGTACAGACTTCCAGAAGCCCGCAGAAAGATAGTCTCTGCTGAAATTAAACGCATGTTAGACCTCGGGGTCATTGAGGAGGCCCAAAGCGAGTGGTGTAGCCCGATTGTACTCATCCCAAAACCTAATGGAACCTGGAGGTTCTGTAATGATTTCAGAAAGTTGAACGAGGTGTCAAAGTTTGACGCATACCCAATGCCACGGGTAGACGAGCTAATCGAGAGGTTAGGGGGTGCCCGTTATATTACAACCCTCGATCTGACAAAAGGGTACTGGCAGATACCCCTGTCTGAGGAGGCAAAAGAAAAAACGGCCTTTGCAACCCCGGAAGGTTTGTTTCAGTATCTGGTGATGCCCTTCGGGTTGCATGGAGCCCCAGCTACCTTTCAGAGGCTTATGGACCAGATCCTACGCCCGCATCAAGCCTATGCAGCTGCCTACCTGGATGATGTGGGAATTTTCAGTTCTGATTGGGAGAGCCACCTCGCTAAGGTACAAGCCGTCTTAGACTCGATAGGCGGAGCTGGGCTGAACATAAACCCAGAGAAATGTGCAATTGGCCTAGAAGAGGCCAAGTACTTGGGCTATGTGATTGGCAGAGGGCTGATCAAGCCACAAATCGATAAAGTAGAGGCAATTCGAAACTGGCCTGTACCCCTCACAAAACGACAGGTCAAAGCATTTTTGGGCATCACTGGGTACTATCGCAGATTCGTACCAAATTATGCCTCCATTGCTGCCCCATTGACTGACCTGACAAAAGGGGGGGGAGTCCAAAATGATAAATTGGAATCCGGACGCAGAAAAAGCATTTCTGTCGTTGAAAATGGCTTTGTGTCAAAGACCAGTTCTGGTCACCCCTAATTTCAGGGAAGAGTTTCTGGTTCAAACTGATGCCTCTAATGTGGGGTTAGGGGCGGTGTTATCACAGGTCGTGAAGGGTGAAGAACACCCAGTCCTGTATTTAAGTCGAAAAATGACACCGGCTGAACAAAATTATGCCATTGTGGAGCGAGAGTGCCTCGCAATCAAATGGGCGCTGGACTCCCTACGGTATTACCTCTTGGGTAGGAGATTTAAATTGCAATCAGACCATGCTCCTCTGGCATGGATGAAGCAGAACAAGGAAAGGAATGCCAGGGTGACAAGGTGGTTCCTTTCACTTCAAGAGTTCAATTTCTCGGTTGAGCATAGACCTGGGAAATTACAGGGTAATGCTGATGCCTTGTCCAGAGTTCACTGTCTCTTCGGAGTTTCAGACCAGTCCTCCGGTCTGGAGAAGAGGGGGGGGATATGTGAGACAGTGAAGGGGTGTGTGCTGGACGGCGTGTATATCTCGCCCAGGTTTCTTAGCTGGGGCGCATAAAATAGGTTGTCAGTGCGGTGTTCATTCCATTCCTATCTGGGACAGGTTTGCAGTGCAACCCGGAGTGAACACAGCTGCTTAATTAGGCAGCCATAAGTACCTGCTTGAGAAGTTCAGAGGAGGCTCTCTCTCTCAGTCTGGATCTGACTTCAGACGCCATTGGAGCCTCATGTGAGCTGCACGCTGGTAACTACTGAACATATGTGTTGTTTTGGGCACAGGCTATTAGAGTCTGGACCCGGATAGAAAGGGAAATCTATCTAAGTGTAATTAGTGGCGGGACACGCCTAGGCTTTATGTTTATGATTTTGTTTTAATTTATGTTCTGTTTGCTGTGGACTTTAATAAAACTGGTTGCGGCCAGTTTTTAACAGAACCACTGTCTGTGAATGGTCTCTTTATGCCACTCCGTCTCCCCAAGACGGCGATCCCAGAGCTATATCCCTGAAAAGCTTACACATGTTATAAAAAAAAATCCAAAATAAATAAAAAAAATATATATATATTCCCCAATAAATTCATTTCTTCCTGTAAATAAAAAAAACAAAACAATAAAAGTACACATATTTGGTATCGCCGCGTCCGTAACGACCCCCCCTATAAAACTGTCCCACTAGTTAACCCCTTTAGTGAACCCCTTAAAAAAAAAAAAAACGAAGCTAAAAATCAATGCTTTATCATCATACCGCCAAACTAAAAGTGGAATAACGCGCGATCAAAAAGACCGATATAAATAAACATGGTACCGCTGAAAACGTCATCTTGTCCCGCAAAAAACGAGCCGCCATACAGCATCATCAGCGAAAAAATAAAAAAGTTATAGCTCGCAGAATAAAGCGATGCAAAAATAATTATTTTTTATATAAAATTGTTTTTATTCTATAAAAGCGCCAAAACATAAAAAAATGATATAAATGAGGTATCGCCATAATCGTACTGACCCGAAGAATAAAACTGCTTTATCAATTTTACCACACGCGGAACAATAAAAAACGCCTCCCCCAAAAGAAATTCATGAATTGCTGATTTTTGTTCATTCTAACCTCCCAAAAAACGAAAAAAAAAAGCGATCAAAAAAATGTCACCTGCTCAAAAATGGTACCAATAAAAACGTCAACTCGTACCGCAAAAAATAAGACCTCACATGACTCTGTGGGCCAAAATATGCAAAAATTATAGCTCTCAAAATGTGGCGATGCAAAAAACTATTTTTGCAATAAAAAGCGTCTTTTAGCGTGACAGCTGCCAATCATAAAAACCCGCTATAAATAGTAAATCAAACCCCCCTTTATCACCCCCTTAGTTAGGGAAAAATAATAAAATTAAAAAAATGTATTTCCATTTTCCCATTAGGGTTAGGGTTAGGGTTGCGGCTAAAGTTAGGGTTAGGGTTGGCACTAAAGTTAGGATTAGGGTTAGGGTTGGGATTAGGGGTGTGTTAGGGTTAGGTTTGTGGTTAGGGTTGGGACTAGGGTTAGGGGTGTGTTGGGGTTAGGGTTGGAGTTAGAATTGGGGGGTTTCCGCTGTTTAGGCACATCAGGGGCTCTCCAAATGTGACATGGCGTCTGATCTCAATTCCAGCCAATTCTGCGTTGAAAAAGTCAAACGGTGCTCCTTCACTTCTGAGCTCTGCCATGCGTCCAAACAGTAGTTTATCCCACATATGGGGTATCAGCGTACTCTGGACCCCAAGAGTTATTGTGCAATTTGTCCTATTTCTTCTGTTACCCTTGGGAAAATAAAAAACTGGGGGCGAAAATATCATTTTTGTACAAAAAAAAAAATATTTTTTTGTTTTTACGACTGTACATTATAAACTTCTGTGAAGCACTTGGGGCTTCATAGCGCTCACCACACACCACGATAAGTTCCTTGTGGGGTCTATTTTCCAAAATGGGGTCACTTGTTGGGGATTTCCACTGTTTAGGCGCATCAGGGGCTCTCCAAATGCGACATGACGCCCCCAGACCATTCCATCAAAGTCTGCAATCCAAAACGTCACTACTTCCCTTCCGAGCCCCAACGTGTACCCATACAGTAGTTTTCTCCCACATATTGGGTATCAGCGTACTCAGGACAAATTGGGCAACAACTTTTGGGGTCCAATTTCTCCTGTTACCCTTGTAAAAATAAAATATTGGGGCGAAAAAATCATTTTTGCAAAAAAAAAAAAAAAAGATTTTTTATTTTTACGGCTGTGCGTTATAAACTTCTGTGAAGCACTTCGGGGTTCAAACTGCTCACCACACATCTAGATAAGTTCCTTGTGGGGTCTATTTTCCAAAATGGGGTCACTTGTGGGGGGTTTCCACTGTTTAGGCGCATCAGGGGCTCTCCAAATGCGACATGACGCACCCAGACCATTCCATCAAAGTCTGCAATCCAAAACGTCACTACTTCCCTTCCGAGCCCTGACGTGCGCCCATACAGTAGTTTTCTCCCACATATTGGGTATCAGCGTACTCAGGACAAATTGGACAACAACTTTTGGGGTCCAATTTCTCCTGTTACCTTGTGAAAATAAAATATTGGGGGCGAAAAAATCATTTTTGTAAAAAAAAAAAAAAGATTATTTTTACGGCTGTGCGTTATAAACTTCTGTGAAGCACTTCGGGGTTCAAAGTGCTCACCACACATCTAGATAAGTTCCTTGTGGGGTCTATTTGCCAAAATGGGGTCACTTGTGGGGGGTTTCCACTGTTTAGGTGCATCAGGGGCTCTCCAAATGCGACATGACGCCCCCAGACCATTCCATCAAAGTCTGCAATCCAAAACGTCACTACTTCCCTTCCGAGCCCCGACGTGTGCCCATACAGTAGTTTTCGCCCACATATTGGGTATCAGTGTACTCAGGACAAATTGGACAACAACTTCTGGGTTCCAATTTCTTCTGTTACCCTTGTGAAAATAAAATATTGGGGGCGAAAAAATCATTTTTGTAAAAAAAAAAAAAGATTTTTTATTTTATGGCTGTACGTTATAAACTTTAGTGAAACACCTGGGGGTTCAAAGTTCTCACCACACATATAGATAAGTTCCTTGAGGGGTCTAGTTTCCAAAATGGTGTCATTTATGGGGGTTTTCACTGTTTAGGCAGATCAGGAGCTCTCCAAACACGACATGGCGTCCAGCCAATTCTGCGTTGAAAAAGTCAGACGGCGCTCCTTCCCTTCCAAACTCTGCCATGCACCCAAACAGTGGTTTACCCCCACATATGGGGTATCAGCGCACTCAGGACAAATTGCACAATAACTTTTGGAGTCTTGTTACCCTTGGAAAAATAAAAATTGGGGTGAAAAGATCATTTTTGTGGAAAAAATATGATTTTTAAATTTTACGGCTCTACGTTATAAACTTGTGTGAAGCACTTGGGGGTTCAAATTGCTCATCAAAAATCTAGATAAGTTCCTTAGGGGGTCTAGTTTCCCAAATGGGGTCATTTGTGGGGGGTTTCCACTGTTTAGGCACATCAGGGGCTCTCCAAGTGCAACATGGCATCCAAACTCAATTCCAGCCAATTTTGGTTGGAAAAAGTCAAATGGTGCTCCTTCCATTCCGAGCTCTGCCGTGCGCCCAAACAGTGGTTCCCCCCCACATATGGGGTATCAGCGTACTCAGGACAAATTGTACAACAACTTATGTGGTCCAATTTCTCCTGTTACCCTTGGGAAAATAAAAAATTAGTGACTAAAAGATAATTTTTGTGGGAAAAAAATAGGATTTTTTTTTTCATGCCCGGGCATTATAAACTTGTGTGAAGCACTTGGGGGTTCAAAGTGCTCACCAAAGATCTAGATAAGTTCCTTTTGGGTCTAGTTTCCAAAATGGGGTCACTTGTGGGGGGTTTCCACTGTTTAGGCTCATCTGGGGCACTGCAAACGGAACATGACCCCCATTAACGTATGCATTCCAAAACGTTACTACTTCCTTTCCAAGCCCTGCCGTGCGCCCAAACAGTTTCCCCCCCCACATATGGGGTATCAGCGTACTCAGGACAAATTGGACAACAACTTTTGGGGTCCAATTTCCTTGGGAAAATTCAAAAATTTGGGACTAAAAAATCATTTTTGTGGAAAATTGATTTTTTTTTTTTTTCACACCCAGGCTTTATAAACTTTTGTGAAACACTTGAGGGTTCAAAGTGCTCGCAACAGATCTAGATAAGTACCTTAGGGGGTCTAGTTTCCAAAATGGTGTCACTTGTGGGGGGTTTCCACTGTTTAGGCGCATCAGGGGCTCTCCAAACACGACATGGCATCCAATCTAAATTCCAGCCAATTTTAGTTTGAAAAAGTCAAACGTCGCTCCTTCCCTTACGAGCTCTGCCGTGTGCCCAAACAGTGGTTTTCCCCCACATATGGGGTATTGGCGTACTCAGGAGAAATTGCATAACAACCTTATCTGTCCATTTTCTCCTTTTACCCTTGTGAAAATAAAAAAAAAGTTTGTAAAAGATAATTTTTGTGGCTAAAAAGTAAAATATTCATTTTTTCCTTCCACGTTGCTTTAGTTACTGTGAAGCACCTGAAGGGTTAATAAACTTCTTGAATGTGGTTTTGAGTACCTTGAGGGGTGCAGTTTTTAGAATGGTGTCACTTTTGGGTATTTTCTGCCATATAGACCCTCAAAGTGACTTCAAATGTGAGGTGGTGGCTAAAAAAAATGGCTTTGTAAATTTTGCTGTAAAAATGAGAAATCGCTGGTCAACTTTTAACCCTTATAACTTCCTAACAAAAAAAAATTTTGGTTCCAAAATTGTGCTGATATAAAGTAGACATGTGGGAAATGTTATTTCTTAACTATTTTGTGTGATATATTTCTCTGTTTTAAGGGAATAAAAATTCAAAGTTTGAAAATTGCAAAATTTTCGCCATATTTGCGTTTTTTTTCAAAAATAAACGCAAGTTATATCGAAGAAATTTTACCACTAACATGAAGTACAATATGTCACGAGAAAACAATCTCAGAATCGCGAAGATCCGTTGAAGCGTTCCAGAGTTATAACCTCATAAAGAGACAGTGGTCAGAATTGTAAAAATTGGCCCGGTCATTAACGTGCAAACCACCCTTGGGGGTGAAGGGGTTAAGAGGTCTATTCCCATGCACCTCTTCACACCCACAGGGGTATACGCTTCCTGATTTGGCCTATTTGCTGTTGTCCTCCTCCTTATCATCCACCACCACTATATCACCAGGGTTACAGTGGTCCGTGATGCCACACCAACATTATTGTTTTGAAGGGTGTTTATGATGCCCGTAAACAAAATTTTTAGACAGTATGTTGTTGTATACCCCCCCGGGGGAAATGTTTGTCAGCCCATACACTTACTGCATGGGCATTACAAGTATAGGAGACCAGCTCCTTTGTAATGGGAAGGAACAGATGTTTAGGAGGCCCTCCTCCATGTCTCTTCCAAGGGCTATTGGGGAGCATCCAAATTTGGGACAGGCTGGACCCACTTCCTAATAATGGGAAATGTAGGGGTTGGTCAGCTGCAACACTGCAATTTTACACTGCCAGGTGTTCAGCCTCAACAATGCAATGCTCCACTGCCGGGTGTTCATCCTCAACACTACAATGCTCCACTGCCGGGTGTTCAGCCTCAACAATGCAATTCTCCACTGCTGGTTCTTCAGGCTCAACACTGAAATGCTCCAAGGCCGGGTCTTCAGCCTCAACACTGCAATTCTCCATTGCAGTTTCTTCCGCCTCAACACTGCAATACTCCACAGCTGGTTCTTCAGGCTCAACACTGAAATGCGCAGCTGCTGGTTGTTCTGCCTCAACACTACAATGCTCCACTGCCGGGTCTTCAGCCTCAACACTACAATTCTCCACTGCCGGTTCTTCAGGCTCAACACTGAAATGCTCCACTGCCGGGTCTTCAGCCTCAATACTACAATTCTCCACTGCTGGTTCTTCAGGCTCAACACTAAAATGCTCCACTGCCGGGTCTTCAGCCTCAACACTGCAATTCTCCACTGCTGGTTATTCAGGCTCAACACTGCAATGCACCACTGCCAGGTTGTTCTGCCTCAATGCTACAATGTTCCACTGCAGAGTCTTCAGCCTCAACACTGCAATCGTCCACTACAGGCTTTTGAGGCTCACCACTGCAATTCACCAATGCAGGTTCTTCAGCCTCGAGGGTGCAATTCTCCACTGCTGGTCCTTCAACCTTAACACTGCAATGCTCCAATGCAGGTTCTTAAGCCTCAACACTTGCAATTACTTCATGGGCAAACATTGTGGGAGTACCAAATAACTAATAACGGGAACTTTGGTTTCATGTGGCCATCCAGTACGTCGGTTCAAAGGGTTTTTGGGTGCGTCAAAATTTGAAGCAGGCCTTGCATTCACCTCATGGGCAAACATTATGGGAGTACCCAATGAATAATCCGAACTTTGGTGTAGTGGAAATATGTTATTTGTAGGCGATGTACGGCCAGCAGTTAACTAGGCGACAGGTCTCACAAAGGTGATGGCATATGTTATCCTGAGAAAAGGTAGTTTTAGACCCCAGGGTGTCTTCCTGGGACACACAGAAATGGAAACATTTCACACCTCTGATGCCTTGAAGGCAGACGTCAAATGGGACCGCAGCCTTACAATTTCTATTTACTATGGGAAAGAAAAGCTAAAACAAGAACCTTTAGAAAAATAATGTACTCATTGGTAAAGTAGCCATGGTCCAGTCACAAACCAAGAAATGGAATATTGACATGAGAGGCTGGTCTAGAAATCTGATCTCCAGGTTAAATCTATAAATTAGGCCTTACACAAAGAAAGTCGGTTCACAGATTGATGGACAGCCGAGCTGATGTGATCCAATTCATAGTCATCCCCCCTCAGGGAGCAGAATACCAGACTGAAAGGTTTAGTTATTTCTGTAAGTTTCTGCTCTGATTTTATCACTGTATCACTGTTTTGCATATTTGTATGTCACTTTTTATTTCCATATTTTTATACATTTTTTTTGTAAGCACTGTACCTTTTCTATTAAAGCTTAAAACTTTAATAAGTCTAAACCTTGTATGCTCTAAAAGAATCCACAGCCTTAGAGTGTGTGATCTTGGCGATTGGCAGACACTAGTAGTAGTAATTCCGGGACTCATCGCCCGTGTTCGGTGAGTGGTGGCAAAGTATCAAGCGGGGTGCATGGTCTGTGTCTGGGTGTGATTTATGCTCCCATTGCAGCATAGGACAGAGGTTGAATTCTGGACTGAGTGAGTAGATTAACCCTTGCAGGCGCAACCCCAAGTCAAGTGCTGAGAAGCGGGTTTGCGACATTTGTTTTCAAGTGGCCATCCAGGACATCGGTTCAAAGAGTTATTGGGGTGCATCCAAATTTGGAGCAGACATTGCATTCACTTCATGGGCAAACATTATGGGATTACCAAATGAATAATGGGAACTTTGGTTGCATGTGGCAATCCAGGACGTCGATTCAAAGGGTTATTGGGGTGCATGTAACTTTAGGGTAGGGCAGGGCAGGCCTTGCATTCAATGCATAGGCAAACAGTATGGGAGTACCAAATGAATAATAACGGGAACTTTTGTTTCATGTGGCTATCTAGAACATCTGTTCAATGGGTTATTGGGGTGCGTCCAAGTTTTGGGCAGCCCTGCCACTCACTGCATACGCAATAACAGTATAAGAGACCCACTGATTAATAATGGGAACAACAGAGCATAATCGGTTGATGGCTAAGAATATTAATGCCGACTGCTGGCCCTATAAAAATAGGCTTTGTTAATTTGAGTCCCTCATTCATTAATGAAACAGGATGTGTCTGATGATGTGTCACACACCACATGGCCAAATAAGGTTGTAAAATGTTAAAATGACATTTCCCAGTGAATGCATTTGTCTTCGTTGAAAGCATTGCTAAAGTTGAAAAACACATCAAAAACGCTACGTGTGAACATAGCCCAAGAGGGTGGAGGAACATTGTTGTTTTGGGTTATTTATTTTGCCTTACATAGAAATCATTACCCTGGAAAGGATGTTCCTTAACATGCAGTATTTCCCAGGAAAATCCATTTTGGTTTCGTTTTCGTATGTTTTATTGTGTGCCTGTAAAAGTGGCGTAAGATTCTGACATTGTTCACAGCTGTGACCTGAAATGCTTCCAGGGGTCTTCCCCATGATGTTCCCGTGTCATTTCAGCACAGTTCCCATCGATTTCCGATGTTTTTAGACCCTAAGACGACCCCAGGAGGGGGGGTGTCGCGGCAAAAATGCTCAGGTTTCCCATAAACTTACATTGGGCTCGTTGATCGGGTCGAGCAGCCGAGCATTTCAATATGCTCAACGCAAGCAACAGGCAGCCGAGCATTTTAGTGCTCGCCAATCACTACTCAGTGCTTACAGATGTATACAGACATCACTAGAGGGAGCTCACTACATACCGATATCACTAGAGGGAGCTCACTACATACCGATATCACTAGAGGGAGCTCACTACGTACCGATATCACTAGAGGGAGCTCACTACTACCGATATCACTAGAGGGAGCTCACTACATACAGAATTATAGTCACCGCTAGAGGGAGCTCACTACAGATGCACACAGTCACCACTAGGTGGAGCTCAGTGCATAACATGATATAATTGAGTATAAGTAACAAGTATGCAGTGAGCTCCCTCTAGTGGTGGCTGCAGTTAGACCCAATTTTACATTTAATTCTGGATCATTTTGGAGCTTTGTTTATAAAAAAAAAAAAAAAAAAAAACTTTGTGTGACATGAAACCAGAAATTAATCTGCACTCGAAGACAACGTATTATGCGACAGATGATAATCCTTCAAGCTCCTACCATGAAGCTCACCTAACACTTACCATGTACTTAAAAGCCAATCGATCGACACAGTCTGAGTTTCTACCAGAATCCATGACCACATCAGCGGCAGCACCTGAGGAGAGGGGGGGGTTGTGTTATACTGCAAAACGCCCACATCTCACATATAGACGTCACTTAAAGGAATTCGCCAGCATTATGTCAATATGTAGCTTACAGGGATATTCGCACTACTTAACAGTCAGGATCTCTTCAAGAGCTGCAATCACTATTCTGCTGTTACAGCGTGTCTTATCATCCAGTCACCTCCTGAGCTGCGCTCACTATTCCATTGTTCCATCATGTCTTATCCTCCAGAGCTGCAGTCACTATTATGCAGTTACATCATGTTTCATCCTCCAGAGCTGCAGTCACTATTCTGCAGTTACATCATATCTCATCATCCAGAGCTGCAGTCAATATTCTGCAGTTACATCATGTCTGATCCTCCAGAGCTGCAGTCACTATTCTGCAGTTACATCATGTCTGATCCTCCAGAGCTGCAGTCACTATTCTGCAGTTACATCATGTCTCATCCTCCAGAGCTGCAGTCAATATTCTGCTATTACATCATGTCTTATCCTCCAGAGCTGCAGTCACTATTCTGCAGTTACATCATGTCTAGTGTTGAGCGATACTGCCCGATATCCCGAAATATAGGATCGGATTGGATCGGCCCGATGCTCAAAAAGTATCGGGTATCGCCGATCCGATACCGGAAACCCAATGCAAGTCAATGGGACAGAAATATCGTAATTAAAAAAAACCTCTTTCTTTCCTTGTAAACACTAGATATACACACATAGAATATATATATATATATATATATTATATATATATATATATATATATATATATATATATAGAGTCATGGCCAAAAGTTTAGAGAATGACACAAATATTAATTTTTACAAAGTCTACTGCTTCACTTTTTCTAATGCCAATTTGCATATACTCCAGAATGTTATAAAGAGTGATCAGCTTAACAGCAATTACTTGCAAAGTCAATATTTGGCTAGAAAATAAACTTTATCCCCCAAAACACATTTCAACATCATTGCAGCCTTGCCTTAACCCCTTCACCCCCAAGGGTGGTTTGCACATTAATGACCGGGCCAATTATTACAATTCTGACCACTGTCTCTTTATGAGGTTATAACTCTGGAACGCTTCAACGGATCTTTGCGATTCTGAGATTGTTTTCTCGTGACATATTGTACTTCACGTTAGAAGTATAATTTATTCGATATAACTTGCGTTTATCTTTGAAAAAACACAAATATGGCGAAAATTTTGAAAATTTAGTAATTTTCAAACTTTGAATTTTTTTTCCCTTAAAACAGAGAAATATGTCACACAAAATAGTTAAGAAATAACATTTCCCACATGTCTACCTTACATTCAGCACAATTTTGGAACCAACATTTTTTTTTGTTAGGAAATTATAAGGGTTAAAAGTTGACCACCTCACATTTGAAGTCACTTTGACGGGTCTATATAGCAGAAAATACCAAAAAGTGACACCATTCTAAAAACTGCACCCCTCAAGGTACTCAAAACCACATTCAAGAAGTTTAATAACCCTTCAGGTGCTTCACAGGAGCTGAAGCAACGTGGAAGGAAAAAATTAATATTTAACTTTTTAGCCACAAAAATGATCTTTTACAAACTTTTTTTTATTTTCACAAGGGTAAAAGGAGAAAATGGGCAGATAAAGTTGTTGTGCAATTTCTCCTGAGTACGCCAATATCCTATATGTGGGGGAAAACCACTGTTTGGGCACACAGCAGAGCTCGTAAGGGAAGGAGCGCCGTTTGACTTTTTCAAACTAAAATTGGCTGGAGTTGAGATTGGACGCCATGTTGTGTTTGGAGAGCCCCTGATGCACCTAAACAGTGGAAACCCCCACAAGTGACACCATTTTGGAAACTAGACCCCTAAGGAACTTATCTAGATCTGTTGTGAGCACTTTGAACCCCAAAGTGTTTCACAAAAGTTTATAATGCCTGGGTGTGAAAAAAAAAAAAAAACAATTTTCCACAAAAATGATTTTTTAGTCCCAAATTTTTGATTTTTCCCAAGGAAATTGGACCCCAAAAGTTGTTGTCCAATTTGTCCTGAGTACGCTGATACCCCATATGTATGGGGGTGGAAACTGTTTGGGCGCACGGCAGGGCTTGGAAAGGAAGCAGTAACGTTTTGGAATGCAAACATTGATGGGGGTCATGCTCCGTTTGTAGTGCCCCAGATGAGCCTAAACAGTGGAAACCCCCCACAAGTGACCCCATTTTGGAAGCTAGACCCCCTAAGGAACTTATCTAGATCTTTGGTGAGCACTTTGAACCCCCAAGTGCTTCACACAAGTTTATAATGCCCGGGCATGAAAATAAAAAATCCTATTTTTTTCCCACAAAAATTATCTCTTAGTCACTAATTTTTTATTTTCCCATAGGTAACAGGAGAAATTGGACCTCAAAAGTTGTTGTCCAATTTGTCCTGAGTACGCTGATACCCCATATGTGGAGGGTAATCACTTTTTGGGCGCATGGCAGAGCTCGGAATGGAAGGAGCACCATTTGACTGTTTCCAACCAAAATTGGCTGGAATTGAGATTGGACGCCATGTTGCATTTGGAGAGTCCCTGATGTGCCTAAACAGTGGAAACCCCCAACAAGTGACCCCATTTGGGAAACTAGACCCCCTAAGGAACTTATCTAGATCTTTGGTGAGCAATTTGAACCCCCAAGTGCTTCACACAAGTTTATAACGTAGAGCCGTAAAATTAAAAAATCATATTTTTTCCACAAAATTGATCTTTTCACCCCAATTTTTATTTTCCCAAGGGTAACAAGACTCCAAAAGTTATTGTGCAATTTGTCCTGAGTACGCGGATACCCCATATGTGGGGGTAAACCACTGTTTGGGTGCATGGCAGAGTTTGGAAGGGAAGGAGCGCCGTTTGACTTTTTCAACGCAGAATTGGCTGGATGCCATGTCGTGTTTGGAGAGCTCCTGATCTGCCTAAACAGTGGAAACCCCCCACAAATGACACCATTTTGAAAACTAGACCCCTCAAGGAACTTATCTAGATGTGTGGTGAACACTTTGAACCCCGAAGTGCTTCCCAGAAGTTTATAACATACAGCCGTAAAAATAAAAAATCCTTTTTTTTTTTTTACAAAAATGATTTTTTCGCCCCAATATTTTATTTTCACAAGGGTAACAGGAGAAATTGGACCCCAAAATGTGTTGTCCAATTTGTCCTGAGTACGCTGATACCCAATATGTGGGAGTAAACTACTGTATGGGCGCACGTCGGGGCTCGGAAAGGAAGTAGTAACGTTTTGGATTGCAGACTTTGATGGAATGGTCTGGGGGCGTCATGTCGCATTTGGAGAGCCCCTAATGTGCCTAAACAGTGGAAACCCCCACAAGTGACCCCATTTTAGAAAATAGACCCCACAAGGAACTTATCTAGAAGTGTGGTGAGCGCTATGAAGCCCCAAGTGCTTCACAGAAAATTTATAACATACAGCCGTAAAAACAAAAAAAATCATTTTTTTTTTACAAAAATGATTTTGTCGCCCCCAGTTTTTTATTTTCCCAAGGGTAACAGAAGAAATAGGACAAATTGCACAATAACTCTTGTGGTCCAGAGTACGCTGATACCCCATATGCGGGGGTAAACTACTGTTTGGGCTCATGGCAGAGCTCAGAAGTGAAGGAGCACCGTTTGACTTTTTCAACGCAGAATTGGCTGGAATTGAGATCAGACGCCATGTCACATTTGGAGAGCCCCTGATGTGCTTAAACAGCAGAAACCCCCCCAATTCTAACTCCAACCCTAACCTCAACACACCCCTAACCCTAGTCCCAACCCTAACCACAAACCTAACCCTAACACACCCCTAGCCCTAATCCCAACCATAACCCTAATACTAACTTTAACGCCAATCCTAACCCTAACTTTAGCCGCAACCCTAACCCTAATGGGAAAATGGAAATAAATACATTTTTTTAATTTTATTATTTTTCCCTCACTAACGGGGTGATAAAGGGGGGTTTGATTTACTATTTATAGCGGGTTTTTGTGATTGGCAGCTGTCACGCTAAAAGACGCTTTTTATTGCAAAAAGTAGTTTTTTGCATCACCACATTTTGAGAGCTATAATTTTTGCATATTTTGGCCCACCGAGTCATGTGAGGTCTTATTTTTTGCGGGACGAGGTGACGTTTTTATTGGTACCATTTTTGAGCACGTGACTTTTTTTATTGCTTTTTATTTCGATTTTTGGGAGGTTAGAATGAACAAAAATCAGCAATTCATGAATTTCTTTTGGGGAAGGCGTTTATACCGTTCCGCGTGTGGTAAAATTGATAAAGCAGTTTTATTCTTCGGTCAGTACGATTACGGCGATTTTTTTATGTTTTGGCGCTTTTATAGAATAAAAACAATTTTATAAAAAAAATCATTATTTTTGCATCGCTTTATTCCGCGAGTTATAACTTTTTTATTTTTTCGCTGATGCCGTATGACGGCTCGTTTTTTGCGGGACAAGATGACGTTTTCAGCGGTACCATGTTTATTTATATCTGTCTTTTTGATCGCGTGTTATTCCACTTTTTGTTCGGCGGTATGATGATAAAGCATTGATTTTTTGCTTTTTTTTTTTTTTTAAGGGGTTCACTAAAGGGGTTACCTAGTGGGACAGTTTTATAGGGGGGGTCGTTACGGACGCGGTGATACCAAATATGTGTACTTATATTGTTTTGTTTTTTTTATTTACAGGAAGAAATAAATTTATTGGGGAATATTTTTTTTATTTTTTTTTTTTTTTACCACTTTTTATTTTTATTTTTTTTACTTTTTTACTTTGTCCCAGGGTGGGACATCACAGTATTTTATCAGATCGCTGGTGTGACAGTGTGCACAGCACTCTGTCACACCAGCGATCGCTCTGGCATCGCTGCAGGCTTCCTCAGCGCCTGCTCTCAGCAGGCACTGAGGAAGCCGCCTCCCTGCAGGACCCCGGAGCCATCTTGGATCCGGGGACCTGGAGGGAGGACGGAGGGAGGACGGACCCTCGGAACAGCGCGACACATCGCGCTGCTCTGAGGGTCTCAGGGGAGCGCGCAGAGAGCCCCCACCCTGCGCGATCCTCCCCTGTGCCCCGGGCAGACCGCGATCATGTTTGATCGCGGTGTGCCAGGGGTTAATGTGCCGGGAGCGGTCTGTGACCGCTCCTGACACATAGTGCTGGGTGTCAGCTGTGATATACAGCTGACACCCGGCCGCTATCAGCTACGCTCCCCCCGGGAGCGCAGCTGATCGCCCATGAGTACTATTCCGTCCATGGGAATTAGGTCCAGGGTCACATGGACGGAATAGTACATCTGATGGCAGAGAGGGGTTAAAAGGACCAGCTAACCTCTTTTCAGTGATTGCTCCATTAACACAGGTGTGGGTGTTGATGAGGACATGGCTGGAGATCAATCTGTCATGATTAAGTAAGAATGACACCACTGGACACTTTAAAAGGAGGCTGGTGCTTGGCATCATTGTTTCTCTTCTGTTAACCATGGTTATCTCTAAAGAAACACGTGCAGTCATCATTGCAATGCACAAAAATGGCCTAACAGGGAAGAGTATCGCAGCTAGAAAGTTTGCACCTCAGTCAACATTCTATCGCATCATCAAGAACTTCAAGGAGAGAGGTTCCATTGTTGCCAAAAAGGCTTCAGGGCGTCCAAGAAAGACCAGCAAGCGCCAGGACCGTCTCTTAAAAGTGTTTTAGCTGCGGGATCGGGCTACCAGCAGTGCAGAGCTTGCTCAGGAATGGCAGCAGGCAGGTGTGAGTGCATCTGCACGCACTGTGAGGCGGAGACTCTTGGAGCAAGGCCTGGTCTCAAGGAGGGCAGCAAAGAAGCCACTTCTCTCCAGAAAAAACATCATGGACAAACTGATATTCTGCAAAAGGTACAGGCAGTGGACTGCTGAGGACTGGGGTAAAGTTATTTTCTCGGATGAATCCCCTTTTCGATTGTTTGGGACATCAGGAAAACGCCTCACCAGTCTTGTCTCATGCCAACTGTTAAGCATCCTGAAACCATTCATGTGTGGAGTTGCTTCTCAGCCAAGGGAATCGGCTCTCTCACAGTCTTGCCTAAAAACACAGCCATGAATAAAGAATGGTACCAGAATGTCCTCCAAGAGCAACTTCTCCCAACCCTCCAAGAGCAGTTTGGTGATCAACAATGCCTTTTCCCGCATGATGGAGCACCTTGCCATAAAGCAAAGGTGATAACTAAATGGCTCAGGGAACAAAACAGAGATTTTGGGTCCATGGCCTGGAAACTCCCCAGATCTTAATCCCATTGAGAACTTGTGGTCAATCATCAAGAGACGGGTGGACAAACAAAAACCTAAAAATTCTGACAAAATGAAAAATATTTAGAGTTGAGAGTCCTCAACTCTAAATATTTTTCTATCTACTGGCTAACACGGTACAAAGATATACATCTTTACTGTGACAAAATGAAAGCATTGATTGTGCAAGAATGGACTGCTATCAGTCAGGATTTGGTCCAGAAGTTGATTGAGAGCATGCCAGGGGAATTGCAGAGGTCCTGAAGAAGAAGGGTCAACACTGCAAATATTGACTTGCTGCATTAACTCATTCTAACTGTCAATATAAGCTTTTGTTACTCATATGTTTGCAATTATTATATTTCTGTCTGTGATAAAAACATCTGTCAAACACACATAAAAACCAGAGGGCAGCAGATCATGTGAAAATATAATATTTGTGTCATTCTCAAAACTTTTGGCCATGACTGTAGTTCATACACTTCTACATAGTAAAATAGCCTCTGATTCAATAGCCGGGCAATGCCGGCTTTTGTGAAAATACAGAAGCACCCGACATTAAATGACACATGGTTTACATAGAGTTAACCATGTCATTTCATGTAGTTTGATATATGGTTTTCACTAACAATTACATGAGTATGTGTGCAAAATTTGACACATGTAGGGGTTAATTAAAGGTGTAAATTCGTTGTAAAAAAAAAAATGTTTTTGCTACGAATTTACACCTTTAATTAACCCCTACATGTGTCAAATTTTGCACACATACACTCATGTAATTATTAGTGAAAACCATATATCAAACTACATAAAATGACATGGTTAACTCTATGTAAACCATGTGTCATTTCATGTCGGGTCTGTAATTTCACAAAAGCTGGCAATTGAATTAGAGGCTATTATACTATGTAGAAATGTATGTACTATAAATATATATAGGTGTCACAAATTCAATGACGTGTGTATATATATATATATATATATATATATATATATATAATATATATATATTGTGAGACAGTGAGAGTATGTGTATTGAATGGGGTGTATATTTCACCTAGCTACTTTACTGACTGGTATAAGGGAGGTGTGTGGCTTTGTAAACCTAGTGGTAGAGAAAGGTCACTACACCTTACATTCAGTACACACTTGCAGCTCAGGCCTGAAATCACTCAGGTGTTAATTAGGAGACCAGAAGTAGGTGTGTTGGAACACAGTCAGAGAGCTCGCTTAGTCTGGACAAGGAGTCCCGGCACAAGAAGCAGTCTCCAGGAGTGTGAGCTATCTCAGTCTGGGTGCTCGATGTACCCCGGACACAGGAGTAGTCTCAGTGAGAATCCGTGCGAATAGCGGCTGAATAGGAGGGGAGCTCTCTCAAGTCTGGACATTGAAGGTGCCTTCAGACACAAGGAGGAGACTCTGTGAAACTCCACGCTGGTAAATGCTGAACATATGTGTTGTTTTGGCCCCGGCTGGTAGAGTCGGGACCCGGATAGATAGGGAAATCTATCTAAGTGTAGTAAGTGGCTAGACAAGCCTAGGTCTTCTGTTTATGATTTGTTTTATATCTGTTTGCTGTGGACTTTAATAAAGCTGGTTGCGGCCAGTTTTCACCAGAACTGCTGTCTGAATGAACTGTTTCCGTGCCACTCTGTCTACCCAGACGGCGATCCCAGAGCTATATCCCCTGAAAAGCTTACAATATATATATACTATATATATATATATATATATTATTATTATATATAATATATATATTATATATATATATATATATTATATATATATATATATATATATATACAGTACAGACCAAAAGTTTGGACACACCTTCTCATTCAAAGATTTTTCTGTATTTTCATGACTATGAAAATTGTAGAATCACACTGAAGGCATCAAAACTATGAATTAACACATGTGGAATTATACATTACACTTTACAAAAAAGTGTGAAACAACTAAAAATATGTCTTATATTCTAGGTTCTTCAAAGTAGCCACCTTTTGCTTTGATTACTGCTTTGCACGCAGAAAAGGTGAACGGATGGACTCTACATGCCTGGTTCCCACCGTGAAGCATGGAGGAGGTGGTGTGATGGTGTGGGGGTGCTTTGCTGGTGACACTGTTGGGGATTTATTCAAAATTGAAGCGGTGAGCGGTCCAGCTCACCCAAAACCATCTCGATTGGGTTCAGGTCTGGTGACTGTGGAGGCCAGGTCATCTGGTGTAGCACCCCATCACTCTCCTTCTTGGTTAAATAGCCCTTACACAGTCTGGAGGTGTATTTGGGGTCTTTGTCCTGTTGAAAAATAAATGATCGTCCAACTAAACGCAAACCGGATGGAATAGCATGCTGCTGCAAGATGCTGTGGTAGCCATGCTGGTTCAGTATGTGTTCAATTTTGAACACCATCACACCACCTTCTCCATGCTTCACGGTGGGAACCAGGCATGTAGAGTCCATCAGTTCACCTATTCTGCGTGCAAAGCAGTAATCTAAGCAAAAAGTGGATACTTTGAAGAACCTAGAATAGAAGACATATTTTCAGTTGTTTCACACTTTTTTGTAAAGTGTATTGTATAATTCCACATGTGTTACTTCATAGTTTTGATGCCTTCAGTGTGATTCTACAATTTTCATAGTTATGAAAATACAGAAAAATCTTTGAATGAGAAGGTGTTCAAACTTTTGGTCTGTACTGTATGTATGTATATATATATATATATATATATATATATATATATATATATTAGTGTAGAAATTGTTGAAAAAAAAATGCGTGGGCTCCCGCCCTATTTTCTCAACCAGACAGACAAAGCCAGCGAGTGGGGCAGATCATAATAGCCCAGAGAGGGACCATTATTTTTGCCCCCCCCTGGCTACTAACATCTGCCCCCAGACACCCCAGAAAAGGCAAATCTATAATTAGATTCGCCCTTTCTGGCACTTTGCCCGTCTATTCCCATTGCCCTGTAGCGGTGGCGAATGGGTTAATAAGGGTTTAAAGCCACCTTGCTATTGAAAGGTGACTTTAAGCCAGGTCAATAATTGAGAGCTGTCAATTAGACAACTATCAATTATTAATCCTATTATATGAAATAAAAATAAAACACACACACACTTTAATTAAAAATCATTTTAATGAAATAAACACAGTTTTTGACCATATTTTATTTTACTGCCATTCCTTGCGAAGCCCTTGTTCACCTGTAATAAAAATAAAATAATAAAGCAACATTATTCTTACCTATCCGATGTTCAGTCAGGTCCCCCGATGTAATCCTTCTGAAAGGGTTAATGTTTACTGCAGGGACCGCAGCTAATGCTGACAGCCTGGCAGTAAACCCCCGAATGAAACATCTCCTCTCCTGGCTGACAGACAGTAGAGGAAGTGGTTAGCATAATTGATTGCTTCCTACTTTCACTTCAGGTCAGCCAGGGACACCGCACTGCATCAGTGACATCAGAGGGAATCCCGGCTGACCTGAAGTGAACTGATTAACAAAAATAGGGGATCCCCTCGAAAAAAAAAAATGGCGTGGGGTCCCCCCTATTTTTGTTAACCAGCCTGATAAAGCAGACTACTGAGGCCTGTTTTTTCAGGCTGTTAAGGAGCCAATATCCATGGACCTTGCAAGCCTGATAATACCAGGCCACAGCAGTCCACTTATCTTGGCTGGTTAACAAAAATAGGGGATCCCCTCGAAAAAAATGGCGTGGGGTCCCCCCTATTTTTGTTAACCAGCCAGATGAAGCAGACTGCAGAGGCCTGTTTTTTCAGGCTGGTAAGGATCCAATATCCATGAACCTTGCAAGCCTAATACCAGGCCACAGCAGTCTGCTTAGCTTGGCTGGTTAACAAAAATAGGGATCCCCTCGAAAAAAAAGATGGCGTGGGGGTCCCCCTATTTTTTGTTAACCAGCCAAGTAAAAAGCAGACTGCTGCGGCCTGGTATTAAAAGACTGTCAAGGCCCATGGATTTTGGTCCTCAACAGCCTAAAAATACCAGGCTGCAGCAGCCCCACAAATGGCGCATCCAAAGATGTGCCAATTGTGGCACTTTACCCGGCTCTTCCCACTTGCCCTGTAACGGTGGCAAGCGGGGTAATAAGGGGTTAATGTCACCTTTGATTGAAAGGTGATAATAAGCCCGGTTAATAATGGAGAGGCGTCAATAAGACACCGATCCATTATTAATCATAGTTTGTAAATTTTTAAAAAAATACACAGCCAGAAAAAAGTCTTTTAATGAAATAAAACACCACACAGTTTTCATTATTTTTATTGTACGCTCATCCTGCGACGCCATCGTTCTCCTGTAAAAAAAACAAAAACAAACCAACACAAATACTCCCTGTCCGACGCAGTCCAAAATCACGAGTGTCCCACGACGAGTCCAGCTCTGCTACATCTGGATGACAGGCTGAGCCTGACATCCACATAGAGCAGAGCTGCTTACCAGAGCTGCTGCCCCGGCGGTGACGTCATCCGCACTGGTTTACGGCCAGCTGTCGCGAGAGTACAGCTGGCCGAGATTACCCAGTACCCGGCAGCACGTGCAGTTATCGCGAGAAGCTGCACGTGACCGCCAGGGAGAGGGTAATGGCCGGCCTAGATGGATGGATGGACGTGACCGCCAGGGATCTTCTGCCAGGTAAGTGCTGCTGACACCTGACAGACCCGCCCGACACTGACAGTGACACTTTAGGGAAGTTCCTGTGTCACGTACTTCGTTCTGTGACACAGGAACTCCCCATAGACTTTAGAGGGAAAACTCCGATTCCGGTATCCGATATGACAAAAATATCGGATCTCAGAATCGGAATTCCGATACAGCGAATATCGGCCGATACCCGTTATTTGCAGTATCGGAATGCTCAACACTAATCATGTCTCATCCTCCAGAGGTGCACTCACTATTCTGCTGTTACATCATGTCTTATCCTCCAGAGCTGCACTCACTATTCTGCTATTAAGTCTCTATTCTTATAAACGAAAATACCCCATAATGGCATACAAATGGTGCCACAAATCGAGAGCATAAGCCCATATAGGAACAGACAACACCCGCTCCAAAGCAACACCAGGAGGAAAGGAAGCAAATGGGTGACAAGAAATAAAATAATTTTAAATGTATTTTATTGGAAAAGTACAAAAGTCAAAACAAACAGTAACATGCAGAGAAAGTAGTAAAATGACTCAAAGCAGAAATACCAAAGGCTCCACAGGGCATCTACTCTCCTCACAGAATCCCCATTTCATGTGGTAAGAAAGGAGGAACCATCATGTCCTTAAATTACCAGTGTATAGAAAAGACATAGGTGGAAAAGGCAAGTGTCCCTTCACACAAATCATCGCCAGTGCGATGGCCAGTATATGTATAGAGGTTCAAAATAAACCCATAAGTGAGAGGGGCGCTTTCCAATGTGTTTAAAGTCCAAAGAGGAGAGAGAAGTCCTGGGCCGGCAGTGTGGACCCCCGACGCGCGTTTCGTGTGTGTCACAGCACACTTCCTCAAGGGGAATGTATAGGTAGTCCATAGAAGGACCTTTAAAAGGACATGTGATCGAGTCACATGATGTTGTTAACCAATAGCAATGCGCATAATGGCGCATGCGCAATGCGAGCCGCAGGTGCTTGAGACATGTGTGAGAGGCGTCAGGACGCCAGTGCGCACGCGCCAAGAGGCGCGCTCGCACAGCGCGTCCTGTGTGATAGTTGGACCTTACAACATTGACCTCTTTATTGCGCAACCATGGGAGATTGTTTCCATAACGATGATGCACTATTTCAAGATCCATTCTTCTTTGAATCATATACTCCTGCTAATTCATTCGTTTTGAACTGATATGTCTCCTATGTATTATTATGATCTATGTCATGACCTTACTTTTGTTCTATTGGGTGTTTTGTTGCATCTTACTTACTGCATCTGATACATATTGCGTCATTATATGGGCAGCGCGCATGCGCGATTGCCTGCCGCGGCTCCTGACATGTGGTGGGCGTCACACAGGACGCGCTGTGCGAGCGCGCCTCTTGGCGCGTGCGCACTGGCGTCCTGACGCCTCTCACACATGTCTCAAGGACCTGCGGCTCGCATTGCGCATGCGCCATTATGCGCATTGCTATTGGTTAACACCAATCATGTGACTCGATCACATGTCCTTTTAAAGGTCCTTCTATGGACTACCTATACATTCCCCTTGAGGAAGTGTGCTGTGACGCACACGAAACGCGCGTCGGGGGTCCACACTGCCGGCCCAGGACTTCTCTCTCCTCTTTGGACTTTAAACACATTGGTAAGCGCCCCTCTCACTTATGGGTTTATTTTGAACCTCTATACATATACTGGCCATCGCACTGGCGCACTGGCGATGATTTGTGTGAAGGGACAATTGCCTTTTCCACCTATGTCTTTTCTATACACTGGTAATTTAAGGACATGATGGTTCCTCCTTTCTTACCACATGAAATGGGGATTCTGTGAGGAGAGTAGATGCCCTGTGGAGCCTTTGGTATTTCTGCTTTGAGTCATTTTACTACTTTCTCTGCATGTTACTGTTTGTTTTGACTTTTGTACTTTTCCAATAAAATACATTTAAAATTATTTTATTTCTTGTCACCCATTTGCTTCCTTTCCTCCTGGTATATAAGTCTCTATTCTGTAGTTACATGTCTTATCCTCCAGAGCTGCAGTCACTATTCTGCAGTGACATCATGCCTTATCCTCCAGTTACCTCTAGAGCTGCAGTCACTATTCTGCAGTGACATGTCTTATCCTCCAGTCACTATTCTGCCATTAGATTTGATTTTGCCCCCTTGGAGGACATCTGATTTTTAGTTCAGTTGATGAGAAATAGAAACATTAGAGGTAGAATAGACTTGACAACCCTGATGAGGTCATAAAATGTGATGCAGTTGTCAGGCAGTGAGCGTCTGCACCCTTTCCTTTAAAGGGAATCTGTCACCCCAAAAATGCCATATCAAGTAAAGATATGGCTGAATAGTGCGTCCCATAACTAAGCTAATGGTGGGTATCATATATCATGATACCCCCGTTTTCATAACAAAATACCTTTGTAAAGTTGGTGATTGAACGTGTCAATCACTGCAGTCAGGTCAGGAGGGCGGCGGTTTTCATGTCCTCCCCCGCCCCCGCTCCTCGTCATCTCTTTCATATCGCCGTCTGTGAATACCACAGACGGCGTTAGTTTCCCGCAATTGCGCAATTCAAAATTCTGCCGCGCATGCGCAGTATGCTTTGCCCAGCAGTGGGCAAAGCATAAAATTACTACAGCGCATGCGCTAGTATTTCCTTGCCCCGTAAAATTCTGCTTGCCTTGGACGACTTCCGGGGCAAGGAAAGACTAGCGCATGCGCTGTAGTAATTTTATGCTTTGCCCACTGTTGGGCAAAGCATACTGCGCATGCGCCGGCAGAATTTTGAATTGCGCAATTGCGGGAAACTAACGCCGTCTGTGGTATTCACAGACGGCGATACGAAAGAGATGACGAGGAGCGGGGGCGGGGGAGGACATGAAAACCGCCGCCCTCCTGACCTGACTGCAGTGATTGACACGTTCAATCACCAACTTTACAAAGGTATTTTGCTATGAAAACGGGGTATCATGATATATGATACCCACCGTTAGCGTAGTTATGGGACGCTCTATTCAGCCAT
Source organism: Oophaga sylvatica (assembly GCA_033576555.1). Taxonomy (NCBI): domain Eukaryota; kingdom Metazoa; phylum Chordata; class Amphibia; order Anura; family Dendrobatidae; genus Oophaga; species Oophaga sylvatica. Next base: position 379,440,202 of record JARQOD010000001.1, on the reverse strand, counting down.
ATCTTTACTTGATATGGCATTTTTGGGGTGACAGATTCCCTTTAAGCGTAAGTTCACACTAGGTCTTTTTTTCAGCAGCAAAACCTGATCTCTCAGCAGTAAAGAAGCTGCACCACCTTTTAGCACCAAAAACTCAGCAAAACCTAATACCTGCGTTTTTGGGCCATTTTTTCACCACCCATTCATTTTAATGGGTGAAAACCGCTGAAAAAAGTGACAAGCTCCATTGTGTAAAAAACCATGGAAAGCACAAAATCCTGATGGAAAAAATAAACAGCGTGCATGAGATTTCTGAAATCTCAGACTTTGCTGGTACTGTAAGGCTATGTGAACATTGTGCGCTTTTTTTCAGAGCGGAAATGGGCCAAAAAACGCTATGGAATCCTTATGCCAGCTAATTCACAGACAATCCTAAAGTGTTGTGCACATGATCAGTAAATTTCCTTTGAGTATTTGCAGTGTGTTTTTTTCTGCAGCATGTCAATTTTTTGTGCATTTCTGCAGTGTTTTTCACACACTGACTTCAACTGAGTGAGGCTGTGGTTCCACGGTCCGGAACCACAGCGCTTTGGACGGAGCGGAAATTCCGCTCCGTCTAAGCTCCGCCCCCTTTATGACGCGCGATCTTTCCGGAGGTGTTCAGGACACCTCCGGAACACCTCCGGAAAGAGCGCAGGGCTACATAGCCCTGTGTTAATTCTGTTGCGGCGACGCACCGTCGCCGCAATACGCGAGGACATGCTGCGGTCTAAAAAGACGATCCGCATGTCCGTTTACGCAGGTTTGCCACCTGCGTATTGTTACGCATAGTGGAGACGGGATTTCTTGAAATCCCCTCCACTATGCTGTAACATCTGGACGCTGCGTGTTTGGCGCTGCGCCAGCGCACAGCGCCAAACACGCAGCGTATCCTGACCGTGGAAACTCACCCTCAGTCAAATCCGCAGCAAAAACGCTGGTATAAAAATGTTTCTGGATTTGCTGAGTTTTTATTTGCGTTTTTACCGGCTTCCAATGGCGGGAGATGTGACCGCTCTACCCGGCCGCCAGCGATACACTGACAGGAGGTAATCGCTCCCGCAGCACATCACTGAGGTGCCGTGAGAGAGGTCATCGGAGTTCATCAGCTGATCAGCTCCGGTGCGCTCCCTTACGGCACCACCACAGTGTGAGAGATTACCTCCCGTCAGTGAATCGCCGGCTGTCTTTGAGAGCAGTAACATCAGTGACTGCACTTAAAGTGATCAGTATCGTCGTGGGACATTATGGATTACCTTCTCTGCAGACAGGTGAGGAATATTGTGGTTTATTATTTTATTTTTGTTGCAGGACACGTTGGCTTTGGTGGATTAAGCGTTCGGTATGATTTAATTTAGATTCATTAAAGGAGTCTGTGTCATTAAAGAACTTTATTCTGGGCGTCTGTTTTATACAATATCTCTATGGGGTTAGTAACGGATAGGTGTCTTATAGACGCCTCTCCATTACTAACCTGTGGGCTTGATGTCACCTGACAATACAAAGGTGACATCAACCCCACTTGCCACCACTATAGGGCAAGTGGGAAGAGCGAGGCAAAGCACCAGATTTGGCTCATCTTATAGATGCGCCTTTTCTGGGGTGGTTGACAGTTGACGTTTTTAGTCTGGGAGGGGCCAATATCCAAGGCCCCTTTCCAGGCTATTAATATCAGCCCGCAGCTGCCTGCCTAGCCTTTGCTGGTTCAATTTTATAGGGGTTAACCATGTCAACTTTTTCTGGGGTTCCCCTATAAACTAGCCAGTAAAGGCTAAGCAAACAGCTGTGAGCTGATATTAATAGCCTAGGAACCTTTATGGCTATTGGCTCTTTCCCAGAATATTAAGATCTGCCCTCAGCCGTTGGCTTTAACTCTGCTGGCTATTAAAGTTACGCGGGAGCCCACACAATTTTTTTTTCTTTAAAATTAACAGTTGTTGTTTGGTTACAGCCTATGTACGTTCGTTTTGTTAATGCTCCTACATAGGCTGGTGTGTGTGTGGTGTGTGTGTTGTGTGTCACTACTAAGTGACATTACTTTATTTTTATTACTAAGCCTAGAGCTTGGAGTCAACGACAGCTGCTGACACCAAGCTCTGATCCCATTACCCTGCAAGCAAATACTCAACAAGCACACACAGCCTTAAAACGCAGCTGGAAATTAGCATTAAAAATAAATAAATGCAACATGTGAACATAGTCTAAGATTTTCATGAGGACTGGTGGAAAAACACAAAAGTTGCTAAATGATAAGTCCTGAGTCTGCACAGCTGAGGGTTTGTGACAATGTGTCCAGCTCAGGCGGTGATCGGAGTGTTACCCTGTAGACTTGGGGCTCAGCTCCCCCGGCAGCACAGACTCAGGGGTTTCCATTCACTGACAGCAAGGAAAGGGGATGTGGCCGGCTGCAGGGCCACACGGTGCACACCCACTGGCCGGCTGCAGGGCCACACGGTGCACACCCACTGGCCGGCTGCAGGGCCACACGGTGCACACCCACTGGCCGCTGCAGGGCCACACGGTGCACACCCACTGGCCGGCTGCAGGGCAACACCGTGCAGACGCACTAACATGGAGGATTATCCCCAGGGCCACACGGTGCAGACGTACTAACATGGAGGATATCCCCAGGGCAGGCTACAACCCACCGCGGAGCACCAGACTGCACAGAGCGCAGCTGCTGCGGTAATATCCCCTCTGCCCGCGATACCTTCCCCGGCAGCCGCCGGCCTCCTGCTCCCGGCTCCTCGGCGTCTCCGGTGCGGCATCTTCCGCCTTGTGCGATTCCTCTCACTGACACTTTCAGCTGCCGACCAAGCGAAGGAAGAAACGCGCGGTGGGAGTGGCTATACACAACACAAGGCGCGCAGCGCTGCGAGTGGGCGGGGCTACCAGGCATCGTTGCGCACCGTGACGTCATAGGCTTTTCATTCATTTAAAGACGCGGAGCAGAGAATAATTAGCTTTTCTTAAAGGGTTAAGTGAAAAAAATGAGTGCACTTCAGAAATAATGGACTCTTACATAGTACGGACTGCTGTGCTTGGTGACAGTAGCAATTAAAGGGGTGATCCACGATTATAAATGAGAAAAAAACCTCATCCATCTTTCAGACACAGCACCCTCACTGACCATGGGAGATTAAGAGGGCAATTTAGCCCTGTTACAGGGTTGTCCAGGCTCATTTTTATGACTGCAGACTTGAACCCTGAGACTGGACAACACTAAAGTGAATGTAATGGAGAACCTGTGACAGTGGGGGCGCTGCTTCTGAAAGGACATGTTCATCTTTTATCACCATCCAGATCAATCCCTTTAATGTGGATCAGGCCCCAGTGGCACCGCTGTCATCACATGACCACCTCACAGGCCAATCGGTATATTGGCAGTAGTGTGGATTTTGGGAGTTGTAGTAGGTTGGAGAATCAATCATTTCCAGGAGCAAAGATACAATACTGGATGCAGCAGGGGCGCCCCAATCCCCCAGACCTGGATGATGTCATTAGTTTGCAAATTTGTGGCAGCCTTGACTTGACTCATGAAAACAGTGAAATCACAGAGCTGGAGCGCCAGGACTACAACCCTCATCCTTCACGCACCGGTCGTGGACATCAGGACAATCTCTTTTTACACCTGGTTGTGGTTTTAGAAGCAGATTGTGATACAACCGCAGTTTCCTACACTTTGTAGGTGCAGAAAATTTGCATTAATGCAACGTGAGAGTTAGCCACAACACCCCTTTGTAACCATGTCAGCACAGTCTCCCAGCACAGTAGTAGTGAGCTACCCCCTTTATTGTCCTAAGACATACTGTACCTGCATCATGAGTGCAGCTCACTTCGTGCTCCATGATGGATGTACACGTCCCGATTGCACAGTGCCGCTTCTGTACCAGAACATTCAGCTTAAAACCAGACTGATATACACAGCGGGGACTCCTGCTATGATCTGGGTTCTCACCAATCCTGGCAGTTGATCCCCTCCCCCACCCCAATAGGATGTCATCAACAGGGACAGCAGTACATTAGGAGTTTGACAGCTCCCTCATGGGATGCCGATGGGTAGCCAAGGTAACATTAGCTATAACCAATCAAATCCTTCCAGAGGTGGGGGGGGGACCTGATCAGCCAGTGTTCATTCAGGCACTGCATATAGTCACACACAGCACTATTGGGGTACTGCTGCGTGCTTCTCATGCCATCACGTTCGCAAAAGGAAAAAAAAAAAACACAAGTTCACTGCAGTAGTCAAAGCTCAGCTGGCTGCTGTAAGAGACAGATGGCTGCTATTCAGGTATCATCTACCAGAAGAGATGCAACCTCAGCTCACTAGCCTACATCAAAGTCAAGAACCCAGTGCATGTAAGGATATGGTTAAAGACCTCATGCAGAATTCACACTCCTATGTTAGGGTATGTTCCTAACGTCAGTAAATGCTGCGGGTTGGACTCTGCATACACCCGCAGCAGCCAGATGTTACAGCACAGTGGATGGGATTTCATGAAATCCCATCTCCACTATGCGTCCTGACTCCTGAGACGCCTCCGGCTTCCCTGCGGAGACACACATGCAGTGCGTCTTTCCAGACCGCAGCATGTCAATTTATGTAGCAGAGATGCTACATCTCCGTTGCATAAATTACCCATTCACTATCAGATGTGGTTTTATCTTTACAGTCACATGTGTATTAAGTGCAGGAACACAGCTTACTACACGTGTACTAATTTAAATAATGTACCTTGTTTCAGCCGCAAATTTGTGTACGCTGCAGTTCTTGCGATGAGCTGTGCTGATCATGAGAACTGCAGTGCACGTGACTGCACTATAGCCGGACATCTTCAAGCTCCAGTGTCTGGATATCAGGCCGAATGGTGGCATAATACCACCATACAGCCAAAGACATCCGGATATGACAGAGCTGGACTCGTTGAGGGTCAGAATGTATATATTCTCGGTGGACAGGTACGGTATATTGTTGCTTTTTTTTCTTTCAATTCTCTTCCAGGTGACAAGGGCGTCGGTGGAATAGGCGATGCAGTAAGTATGGTTTAATTAAGATCTAGTAAAGGAATCCATCATTATTTTAATTAAACAACTTTATTCTGACTGAGTTTATTTACCATGTAACTATAGGATTAGTAATGGATAGGTGTCTCATAGACACTTCTCCATTACTAAGCTGTGGGCTTGATGTCACAGGACAATACAAAGGTGACACCAACCCCACTTGCTACAGGGCAAGTGGGAAGAGCTGGGTAAAGTGCCACAATTGGCACATCTTTGGATGTGCCAGTTATGGGACAGCTGCGGGCTGCCATTTTTAGGCTGATGAGGGCCAAAATCCATGGGCCTCACCAGCCTGAGAATACCAGGCCACAGCTGTCGGCTTTCTCTTTGGCTGGTTAATAGAAGTAGGGGGAACCCTGCTATTTTTGCTAACTATCCAAGGTAGCCAGACTGCTGCGGCCTGGTATTATCAGGCTGGTAAGGTTTGTGGATATTGGATCCTTACCAGCCTGAAATACCTGTCCTAGTAGTCTGCTTTACTCTGGCTGGTTAACAAATATAGGGGGGCCCCCATTCTATTTTTTTTTTTTTTTTGAAAGGTGGAGACCTACCTCTGCTTTCCTCCACTTCCTGTGTCATGTACGTCTGGCTGTCACAAGATTCACCGTTACATAAATTAGTATACACATCCCACACTTAATACGCATGTGACTAGTAAGATAGTGGTTTTAACGCATCTAAAATGATAGTCAATGCGTAACTTACGCAGCTACATAAATTGACTTGCTGTGGTCTGGGAAGACGCTCCGCATGTCAGTCTCTTCGTGTGAGCCGCAGGCATCGGTGCACACATAGTGGGCATGGGATTTCTTGAAATCCCATCCGCTATGCTGTAACAATGGGACGCTGCAGATTGGACATTACGGATGCATGCAGCATCCAACCCACAACCCATGGAAGAAACGCATCAAAGAGGCAGGTGACCTGGCAACCTCAGATGCAGATTTCATGTGAAGCAAATCCTGAGCCATTCCTGATCATGTGCACATACCCTTACAGTCCCAGTAAGGCCAGAGAATCACATTTTGGCTGGAAGTTCCTTGTCTTGTGCTTATCAGCTTCTTGTATGCCCAAGCTGGTAGGATCAGGTCAGGAGACCCATGGGTAAGGGGGTTATGCAGCTTCCGTATTGGTCCATGGTCAAAAGTGGGGAAATAATTACTAACAAAAGACGGATTTTGGTAAGAACTTACCTGTAAAATCCTTTTCAGCGAAGGAAGGAAAGGAGACACACTAGTAATGACTAGTGGGTAGGCGGAGCCCAGATAGGATTGACACCTCAGATTAAAAAGAGTGTTGACCGGCCCCTCCAGCTCGGGCTCCTCCTACTCCTGCTTCTTCAGTCGTACAAAAGCTTAGGGAAGAGCAAATATCACCAGCGGAGCAAGATAACCCCTTCTGAAGGACTTCAGAGAAAAAGCAAGAATACAGGTTATGCATGCATGTAGGCAAAAAACCACACAGTTCCAGGTACTACTCACTGGACCTGACCACCGCGATGAGCTGGCAATGCTGGAAAGGAGCCGTAGCGCGTCAACCTCAGTCCAGATAATCGCTATCAGAAGAGGGTCACGCCGCATCTGAAAACACATCAACACACTTCTGCCATGGGCGGGTGCTGTGTCTCCTTTCCTTCCTTCGCTGAACAGGATTTTACAGGTAAGTTCTTACCAAAATCCGTCTTTCAGCAGCAGAATGGAAGGAAAGGAGACACACTAGTAATGACTAGTGGGACGTCCCAAAGCAGTCCAAAAATTAAGGGTGGGAATATAACCAAGAAAAAACAGGCAGAATCCCAACAACCTTGGTAAATGCGCAACAGGCGCCAAATACAAGTTAACTAGAACTTTACACTACAGCCGCCTGTAGGACCCTGCGTCCTAAGGCCGCATCAGCGGAAGCACTGACGTCCACCTTATAAAACTTTGTAAACGTGTGGACGGAGCGCCAAGTCGCCGCTCGGCAGAGCTGAGCTGCCGAAGCCCCTTGATGAAAGGCCCACGATGAGGCCACAGCCCTCGTGGAATGAGCACGAATCTTAATCGGGCAAGGTTCGCCTTTAAGTCGGTAAGCCTCCAAAATGGCTGACCGAATCCAACGAGCTATAGAGTCCTTGGAAGCTCGTTGACCACGTCGACGACCTGCTGGAATCACAAACAAGGAGTCTGACTTCCTAAAACCTTGAGTAACAGACAAATAGAACTTCAAGGCCCGCACTAAATCCAATGTGTGCAAAACCCGTTCCTTTGCATTCCTCGGGCCCGGGCAAAGTGAAGGCAAAACAATATCCTGGTTAACATGGAATTGCGACACTACCTTAGGTAGAAAGTCGCCCCGTGTGCGAAGCACTACTCGATCGGGTAAAATTCCAGGAAAGGAGGCGAGCAAGAAAGAGCCGCCAACTCAGAAACCCTTCTCAAAGAAGTGACTGCGACTAGGAAGGCAACCTTCCAAGAAAGCAAAGAAAGGTTAGCAGAATCCATTGGCTCAAAAGGCCCATGCTGAAGAGCCTCCAGGACAAGGTTGAGCCGCCAAGGAGACACAGGTGCCTTCCGCGGCGGAAACTGACGGGTTACCACGCGAAAAAAGGAGTGCACGTCCCTACGCGAGGCGATAACTCTCCGGAACAACAGGGACAGGGCAGAAACCTGACCCCTCAGGGTGCTAACTGCCAAACCCTTGTCCAGCCCGTACTGTAGAAAAGCCAACAGATTGGGAATGGAAAAAATCCTCGGGTTCCTTGAAGAACCCAAACACCACGAGAAGAAGGCTTCCCAGGTCTTGTGGTAAATTCTAGTAGTAGCCGGACCTCTGGCAGCTCGCAGAGTGGCAATGACTTCGGCTGAAAAACCTCTACGGGTCAGTATTTCGGTCTCAAGAGCCACGCCGTCAAACGCAGAGACTTCAAGTCCGGATGACGGACAGGACCCTGGGTTAACAGGTCCGGGCAAAGAGGAAGTGGAAATGGCGGTGCTGCCAAAAGCGACACCAGTGTCGAGAACCACGTCCTCCTTGGCCAATCTGGGGCTATCAACATAGCCGGGATTCTCTCCAGTCTAATCCGACGCAGCACCAGAGGAAGTAAGGATATCGGCGGAAACACATAGATTAGCTCGAATCGGTCCCACGGGGCCACCAGAGCATCCACCGCCACAGCCTTCGGGTCCTTGTACCTGGACATGAAGGTCGGCAACTTGGCATTGGACCTGGATGCCATCAAATCCACTTGGGGAACTCCCCAAAGGGAGCACAGCAGTGCAAAGATCTCCGGATGAAGACTCCATTCTCCGGGATCCATCTTCTCTTGACTGAGGAAGTCCGCCGTGGTATTCTGAACTCCTGGAATGTGACTCGCAGAGATGGCTGGTACTCTGTCCTCGGCCCAATTCAGGATCCGAGACACTTCCACCATGAGCCTGGAACTCCTCGTCCCGCCTTGGTGGTTGATATACGCGACCGCCTTTGCGTTGTCTGTCTGCACTCGGACTGGTAGACCGCTCAAAGGGACCGTCCAGTGTTGGAGGCAAAGAAAAATTGCCCTCAATTCCAAGATGTTGATCGGTAGAACAGACTCTTCCGATGACCATACTCCCTGAACCAAGAGATCGTTCCAGACACCCCCCCAGCCCGTCAGGCTGGCATCGGTGGTTATGACCGACCACCTCGGAGGAAAGACTTCCCCAGTGATAACGTTCCAGGACGTGACCACCAACTTAGGGACTCTCGCACCCTGCGAGAGATGAGGATACTGCGATCCAGTGCAATCTGCGATCGATCCCAATGACTCAGAATGAGCCTTTGGAGGGCTCTGGAATGAAACTGGGCAAACGGAAGCGCTTCCATGGAAGCCACCATCAGACCTAAAAGGCGCATACACTTCCGAAGGGACATTGCTGTCGAAGACTTCATAGTCTGTACATGTCGAAGGAGACATGCCCGCTTGTCTGGAGGTAGGGACACCACTGCCCGTACCGTGTCGAAATGCATCCCCAAAAACAGGATTGACTGCGACGGTTCCAGAGACGACTTCTCCCAATTGACCAGCCACCCGAAGTCCTCCAGGAGCTGAAGGGATAGATTGCGAGCCGTCACCGCCTCCTCCTTTGAGGACGCCACAATCAAAAGGTCGTCCAGATAGGGAATAATCGTGACTCCCTGTCTTCGAAGAATTGCCATGAGAGGCGCTAGAATTTTTGTAAAAACTCTGGGCGCTGAAGCCAAGCCGAATGGCAGGGCCACAAATTGGTAATGGTCCTGACCTATGGCAAAACGAAGGAAGCGCTGTGACTCCATGCGGAATTTTTGGGTGTGGACATGCTGATTCAATCTTTTGAGATCCAGAATAGGACGAAATTTGTCCTCTTTTTTGGGGACCACAAAGAGATTTGAATAAAAACCTTTTCCCCGGTCCTCTGTCGGAAACGGTATTACTACACCCTTCTGCAGAAGGAATTCCACCTCTCGCAGCAGAGCGGCAAATAGCTCGGGCTCTGACAGAATGCGAGACTGGCAAAAACTGTCCGGGGGTCGAGATGAAAACTCTATGAAATAGCCTGCCGACACAACTCGCGTTACCCAGAAATCCGGAACGCGGGAAATCCAATTCGCCTTGAATTGGAGCAGGCGACCCCCCACCCGAGAGCCCTCGAGTGAGGACCTGGCGTCAGTCTGCCTTGGCGGGCTTCTTGTCAGTTTCCCGCTTGTCTTGACGAAAACTTTGTTTCCAAGGGGTGCGGGATTTCTGAGAAGACTTCTTTCCCGAAAAAGAGGGACGACCCGATCCCCAAGAAGACTGACCAGATCGTCCCCTAGACCGAAAATACCGCCGACCATTACCGGCACTAGGTCTGCCAGACGTAGAAGCCATAGCCCTTCGCTGTGGTAAAGCCGCTTCTTTAGCCTTTGCCATCAGCTCTGTGAGATCAGATCCAAATAGCTGACCACCCTTGTAGGCTAAAGACAGTAAACCCTGCTTGGAAACCACGTCCCGGTCCACTGTCTAAGCCACAGTGCTCTTCTGACTGTGACCGCTGAGGATTGCGTCCTGGATAATAATGACGCAGTATCCAGACCTGCATCACAGCTATATCGGGCTGCAGTCTCCAATAAATCGAGAAGTCCATCAATCTCAGATAATGGAGATCTATTTTGCAACGCCTTCCGTAAACGGACCAACCAGCACAGGGAAGCCTTAGAAGCACACATGGATCCTAGTACTGCTCTGAATCCATGACCTGCAGCTTCATAGATGGATTTCGCCGCCATCTCCGTTTTTCTGTCCAGCGGCTCTTGCAGACTCGCTTTCCCTTTAACCGGAAGCAATGAGGATTTACTAAGCTGGGATAAAGGAACATCCACTTCAGGAGAAGGAATCCAATTATCCGTCAATTCCGTTGAACACGGATATAATGCTTCAAAGAACCGTGTCCCTTGAAAACGTTTATCCGGACACAGACGTTCCTTCTCCACTACCGTATTAAGCTCTTCCAGAGCCGGTAATGTTGACCGCGACTTATGGTACTCCTGGTACATGCGGCCCAACTTACCAGGCCGTGTAGTTACCTCCTCCGGTAACTGTAACGCCTCCCTCATAGCTTCAATTAAAGCCTCTGTTCGGCTCACAAGAGAGAAAGAATGTCCCTGCCGATCCTCCTTATCCGAATCGGATAACTCCCCTTCTGAGTTTGAAGAAGAACCCTGTCCGCATTCCATATCAGATACCTCTGATTCGCTACGCGGAAAAGATGGCACCGGCTTGCGCCGCTTCCTGTCATGAGAGGATCTAGCTGACACCCACTGACCTAAAAGGTCAGACAAGCCATTAATTGACTGAGCGATGGCATCTAATTTGGTATCGCTGTAAATCGCAGCGCTTGATGCCGTCGAAGTCTGCGTATCAGATACTTGCGACTGATCCTGTAGCGGATCTGGCAGATGGTCCGCACCTTCCGGACCCTGAACCGACATGTCAGCAGTAAATTGGCAGGTCAAAACCCTGTTAGTAACTGGAAACAGTGTGGTTACTAAGCAGACTGAACAAGTACACTGAAGGGTTAAAGCTCTTAAAGAAGAGAGTTACCCCAGCTATCTCTCAGTATATAAATAACCTCCTGCGTTCTGATCCCTACCGGGTAGAACCTGCGGCGGTTATTGCTGAAAGGGTTAACCCTTCATAGAGGTTAATGCCGCCAACTCCCACAACTCCCTATATAAAATAAAAGGAGTGTGCGAGTCCCAGGTCTCTATAAGAGAACGCGGCTGCAGATAAACGCTATCTGTCACTTGGAACACAGATAGGTTCTGCGCTGTGGGGTGATGATATTCACTCACCCAGCTGGCCTCGGTGAAAGTATACCTTAAACAGGAGGAGCGGAGCATGAAGAGCCCAGAGCCTCTGTAATGGCCGCCGCGCTGAGAGAAGCCGGAAGAGAAGGACAGTGAAGCTGCAGTCTCCTCAGAGCGATTCCTGTCACAAAAAGAGCGGGAAGCGTGAAGCCACGCCCCCTCCGGCTTCAAAAAAGAGCGCAAACTCCTCGCTCTCTGCTCTCCTCTGTCCTGCAGGTATCTGCCTGCACACATAAAATACAGTCACCAAACATGTCATCTAATACATGTACCAGCGGCTGCCGCAGCAGCCGCTGAGAGCACACACACATTCAGCATAAAATGCGGTACTCACCAGCCGAGCGCCACAGGGACCCCCAGGGGTTTGTGGCGCTGTGCCCATCGCTTCCCCCCTCCGGGCGGGGAACGCAGTGACCCCTGATGTGCGGTTTGCGTCCCCGCCAGGGAAGCAATCCTCATCCCCCAGGGCCGGCGTGAAACTGCAGGGACCACCATACAGGGTATTACAGATCGCCAAGGGAGAGGTGGGGGTCCAGCAGCGCTGAGACCCCTGAGACCTCTAGACCACTTCTGGTGATCCAAGTCTCTTGTCCGATAAAAATAATAAAGTTTTCTGAGGAGCTGCTTCCAGCAGCGACCTATCCTCTGGACCTCAAATTTTAGACTGAAGAAGCAGGAGTAGGAGGAGCCCGAGCTGGAGGGGCCGGTCAACACTCTTTTTAATCTGAGGTGTCAATCCTATCTGGGCTCCGCCTACCCACTAGTCATTACTAGTGTGTCTCCTTTCCTTCCATTCTGCTGCTGAAAAAGTGCATTCTGACCCCAATCTAGGAGAGCTGGTTACTGAAGAGCCCAGAACTATCAGAACCAGCCACTTTATGCATCTACAGGCAGGGTTAACAAATGCAAATTATGAGTCTCAGACCCTCTGGATCATCCATCAATATTATCGTTTTCCTTCAATGACTGGAGAGAACACCCTGAAAGGACATAAATATTTATTTTAACATAACAATGTAATTTTAACAGACAGACAACATCCAAAAAATAAATATATCTCGATGCAGGTAGCAGAAATGCTGCACACTGTACAAAAACCTAGCCAGTGAGTATTAGAACGTGTTCAGGGTGGTGGTTGGCAGGGGGGGGGGGGGTGGGGTTTGGTGATGACTGATCAGTCAACTTCTTCCATTCGGGAGGAGTCTTCATCTCCTTCCAGTGGGGGCATCTCCTCCGTGGCAGGGGGCATTAGGTCCTCAGTGACCACGTCATCCTCGTCGATACCTGCGGTATCAGATCAAGAGTTTACGGCGAGGCCGCTACAGATAAGAAATACCCCTTCACATTACAGAACCAGCAAGACAAAACTCACCAAGACCAAGCTTTATCATCCTGTAGATGCGGTTGGCGTGTGTCTGGGGGTCTTCCAGGCTAAAGCCTGATGACAGGAGGGCAGTCTCGAAGAGCAGAATTACCAGATCCTTCACAGATTTGTCGTTCTTGTCGGCATCTGCCTTCTGCCTCAATGTTTCAACAATGGAATGGTCTGGGTTAATTTCTAAGTGCTTTTTGGCTGCCATGTAGCCCATGGTGGAGTTGTCCCTCAGTGCCTGTGCCTTCATGATACGCTCCATGTTCGCAGTCCAGCCGTACGTACTGGTTACGATGCAGCAGGGCGATGTTACTAGCCTGTTGGACACTACAACCTGAAAACCATGAGACAAAATAATTAGAAACTGCAACCAGGGACAGACCACAAGTCCAAGACGAAAAAAAAAAAAAAGTGTCAAGATACTAACCTTCTCTACTTTCTTTTCGAGGATGTCCTTCATGATTTTACACAGATTCTCAAATTTTGCTTTCTTTTCCTCCTGCCTCTTTTTCTCCTCCTCATCCTCTGGGAGCTCCAGCCCTTCCTTGGTGACGGAAACAAGGGTCTTGCCCTCAAACTCTTTCAGTTGTTGTACGCAGTATTCATCGATTGGCTCGATCATGTAGATGACCTCAAGGCCATGCTTCCTAAGCCGCTCCACAAAGGCCGAGTGGGCGACCTGCTCTTTTGTCTCACCTGTAGAGAGAGGAAGGTTTGGTCATAGCGAACTTGCACAGGCTGCGATGAATTAGAAGCAATCCTCATCATGTGCAAGGGAAATGAGTCTAGTAAATGTATAGATGGGGTTGGGGGGAGGAAAAAAAAAGAAAAAAATTGCAAGTCCAGTTGAGAAACAGGTATGCGAATTCCCCCTTACAGAGTGAGCCCCCCACACCTGTGATGTAGTAGATGTGCTTCTGGTTCTCCTTCATCCGGGTGCAGTAATCTTTCAGGGACACCATTTCATCTCCAGATGCAGATGTGTAGTACCGCAGGAGTTCAGACAGTTTGTTGCGGTTCTGAGAATCTTCATGAATCCCAAGCTTTATGTTTTTGGAGAATTGTTCATAGAGCTTCTTATAGTTTTCTTTGTCCTCAGACAGTTCTGTGAAAAGCTCTAGACATTTCTTCACCAGGTTCTTACGGATCACTTTCAGGATCTTGCTTTGCTGCAGCATCTCTCTGGAGATGTTCAGGGGGAGATCTTCTGAGTCCACCACACCTCTGATGAAGTCTACGAGATAAATAATGGATTAGTACAGCTTTATAACCGACCACACATTAAGGCCGGCGTCACACGACGACAAAAAAAAAAAAAAAAAAAAAAAAAAAAAAAATCGGTCCGTTTTAGACGGTCGATTGTCGGATCAAAATGCAAACATCACACATCCTTCTGGCATCCGATTTTCCTTCAAAGATGCGATTTAGTCGCATGTGTGTGTACCTTGTAACATTCGATTTTCATCCGACTTGCGAGATTTTCTCGCAGGCTTGCAAAACTGACATATAATGGATCCAAAAGAATAGTATTTCAATCACAAAAAGAAGAATAGATATATACACATAGAACACATATACATTATATATATACATATATATAGTTCCTAGACTTCTACATACTGTAATAGCCGCTAATTCAATTGCCGACTTCTGTGAAATCACAGAAGCCGACATGAAATGATACATTGTTTCCACACAGTTAACCATGTCATTTCCTGTATTTTGATATTTGTTTAGAACTTACAATTACATGAGTGTATTTGTGCAAAATTTCAGACATGTAGGGGTTAATTAAAGGTGTAATTTCGTTAAAAAAAATGCGTGGGCTCCCGCTGTATTTTCTCCACCAGACAGACAAAGCAAAGCGAGTGGGGGCAGATAATAACAGCCTAGGGAGGGTACATTTTTTGTGCCCCCCTAGCTACTAACATCTGCCCCCAGACACCCCAGAAAGGGCAAATCTAGAATTAGATTCGCCCTTTCTGGCACTTTGCCCGTCTATTCCCATTGCCCTGTAGCGGTGGCGAATGGGTTAATAATCTCACCTGTCACCTTAGTATTGAAAGGTGACCTTAAGGCAGGTTAATAATTGAGAGCTGTCAATTAGACAACTATCAATTATTAATCCTATTGAAGTAAATTAAAAAAACACAGACCATTAATAAAAATTAATTTTAATGAAATAAAAACACATTTTTTTGACCATATTTTATTTTACACTTAATCCGTGCGAAGCCATTGATCTCCTAAAATAAAGATAAAAAAATAAAAAAAACATTATTCTTACCTATTCCGCTGATCTGTCACGTCCCACGCTGTAATCCTTCACAAAGGGTTAACTAGCTTTGAGCCAAGCAGTGCAAGTAATCCTGCATGCTCAGCTCAAAGCTCCTGAATGAATAAGTTCCTCTCCTGGCGACAGGAGAGGATGTGTTTCATGAATGAAGCTTAATTGATTGTGTCCACTTTCCCTTTAGGTCAGGTCACTAAAGTTAAATTGCCAATAAATCAATTAAGCCCATTCATGAATCTATTCCTCTACTTTCGCTGGGAGAGGAACTTATTCATTCAGGGGGTTAGAGCTAGGAGACAGAATTATCTCCCTGCTAACTGTAACCTCTTAACCCTTTCTGATGGATTACAGCGTGGGACCTGACTGTACATCGGATTGGTAAGTATAATTTTGCTTTTTTATTTTATTTTTATTAAAGGAAATGGTTTTAGCAGGAAAATAAAATATGGTAAAAAACTGATTAATTAAACTTATTTTTTATTAAACTGTGTGTGTGTTTGATTTTTCTTTCATACAATAGGATTAATAATTGATAGTTGTCTAATTGACAGCTCTCAATTATTAACCTGCCTTAAGGTCACCTTTCAATACTAAGGTGACAGTAAGGTGAGATTATTAACCCATTCGCCACCGCTACAGGGCAATGGGAATAGACGGGCAAAGTGCCAGAAAGGGCGAATCTAATTCTAGATTTGCCCTTTCTGGGGTGTCTGGGGGCAGATGTTAGTAGCCAGGGGGGGCACAAAAAATGTACCCTCCCTAGGCTGTTATTATCTGCCCCCACTCACTTGCTTTGTCTGTCTGGTGGAGAAAATACAGCGGGAGCCCACGCATTTTTTTTCAACGAAATTACACCTTTAATTAACCCCTACATGTCAAATTTTGCACAAATACACTCATGTAATTGTAAGTTCTAAACAAATATCAAAATACAGGAAATGACATGGTTAACTGTGTGGAAACAATGTATCATTTCATGTCGGCTTCTGTGATTTCACAGAAGCCGGCAATTGAATTTGCGGCTATTACAGTATGTAGAAGTCTAGGAAATATAATATATATATATATATAATATATATATATATATATATATATATATATTTTGTGTATATCTATTCTTTCTATTCTTTATTAAAGCTGTCAGTGTGATTTTACAGTATAGCCGGGGATGAATTGCCGGCTTTTCTAAAGGACACCGATGCGATTTCATCGCAAGTCACACAGTGTGGTCCGTTTGTAATCCGATTTTTCATCGCTCCCATAGACTTGCATTGGCGATTGTCGACCGACAATCGGTGACAATCGCAGCATGCTGCGATTGCACACGGACGTTTAAAACGGACCACAAAAAATCTGATACTGGGAGCTGCTCCATAGATCAACATAGGTCCGACTGCAATGCGATTTTTCATCGCATTGCAGTCGTCCGATTATGTCACCAGTGTGACGCCGGCCTTAGAGGCTGAATATTACAGCCAATGCACCAACACCAGAATCACATTAAAGTCCCCACACAGCTGCCCCTGTCACCACCAGGTTAAACAGAATGCCCCTGGTGTTTGCGTGTAGTGCTCAAGTGACTTGTCCCACCAGATGAGGAGACAAGGGCAGAGGTTTGGGGGGGTCCTGTAGACAAGAATATACATGAGAGGCTACCATTAGGTTTCACTTACTCAGATATTCAGGGATCAGCTCCTCACAGTTGTCCATGATGAAGACCCTCCGCACGTACAGCTTGATGTTGTTCTTCTTCTTCCTATTCTCAAACAAGTCAAAAGGTGCTCGTCTGGGCACAAATAGGAGAGCTCTGAACTCGAGCTGTCCCTCCACAGAGAAGTGCTGGAAACAGAAAGTGAGAGGTACGTTAGCATTTGGGGAGGTGGGGGGAGGAAACCACAAGTCCAAAAACTGTACTTTCATCTATGGATAGTAAAGTAGCTTAGAAGAGACCAATACCCACTTTCACAGCCAGGTGGTCTTCCCAGTCATTGGTGAGACTCTTGTAGAACTCGCCATACTCCTCATTTGTGATGTCATCTGGGTTTCGGGTCCAGATTGGTTTAGTTTTGTTTAACTCTTCTTGGTCAATGTATTTTTCCTTTATCTTTTTTTTCTTCTTCTTGTCTCCTTCCTTCTTATCTTCCTCCTCATCAGAGCCTACATCTTCTATTTCAGGCTTCTCCTCGCCTTTTCCTTCTTCCTCCTCTTTCTTCTCTTCCGTTTCCTCCTCGGCTTCATCGTCACTGACCTCCTTATCACGCTCCTTCTCCACGAAGAGTGTAATTGGATAGCCGATGAACTGGGAATGTTTTTTGACAATCTCCTTGATTCTCCTTTCTTCAAAATAATCAGATTGGTCCTCCTTTAGGTGCAGGATAACTTTGGTTCCACGGCCCAGGGGCTCACCTGAAAGGGACCATTAATTATTAGGCAGCGATGCAATGCTTGATTACAAAGCTCACATTTACACATCCAACATATCTGGACTGGCTGTGGTGGTCTTTTGACAGATGAATTGCAGCAGGGGACCTAACTGAATGGCAGAGAGGTATGGATATTATTGCTTTTTTTATTTTTTTTTATTACAGGAGAACAAGGAATTCAGATGGAGTGGCAGAATAATAAATTTGGTCAAAAACTATGTACCGTAATTATTTCATTTAGTTAAAAATTATTTTATGTGTGTCTTTAATCCTTTATTACTACAGTATTAATAATGGCTAGTTGTCCAACTGACACCTCTCCATCCGGGTTATTGTCACCTTTCAATAGCAAGGTGAAATTAACTCCTTGTTAACCCATGAGCCACGCTAAAGGCAATAGGAATAGAGAGGCTAAGTGACACCAAAGGCACATCTCATAGATGTGCCTTTTCTGGGGTGGCTGCAGCCAGAGGTTTGTAGCCGGGGGGGGGGGGAATTTAAAAAAAAAAAAAAAAAAAAAACCACACACATGGTCCCTCTCTAGGCTATGAATATCTGTCCTCAGTCACTGGCTTTCCCTCTCTGGTGAAGAAAATTAATTTTTTTTCCGTGATTATATCCTTAAATTTAACCCCTAGAGTTCCAAATTTTTCCTTACACAAACTAACATTTATTAAACTCTGACATATATAGATCGTTTTGATACGACATGGTTTACTAAATAAATTAATCAAAATTGTCCTCTATAGTCAATTGGCACTTCAGTCTAATTAATAAACCACACTGATGTGTATATTCACACCAGACAGAAGCGATCCAAGATAAAAAACAAAGTTTATTTCAATATTTAAAACACAGTTAAGGATAAAAAACAGAATGTCTCAGGAAAGATGCCATCATGCAAAAGTTAGTAATGTGACTGTGTGCCAATTATAACATAACATATCAACACCACATAATAAAGACAACAGTGTGTCCCAATAATTATATGCAATACAGGAAATCCATAATAAACTTCAAGTGAAAAAAATAGAAATAAATTTATAAGGCATTTGTTAAAGGTCCACAGATCACATTAAGTTCATAAGTATAGTAATACCAGATAAATTGTTCTGCATTTGGAATAATGCAACAATCAAGGATGATGGTTGGATGTCAATACTTTCTCAAATCAAAGATACACAGTACCAGAATAGGTTAAAATAACATAATAGTAGACTTGTGTCAAAGATTAGGGATAAGAAAAATCCATGCACATATTACTGGCAGCAGTGTAAACAAGGAGTCATAGGCAGGAGAAAATACCCATATATAGAGAGGTTCAATATACATCCAAACTCTAATAGAGACAGAGGGAGTAACGTTCAATAACAACCATAGTGGCCTCCATGGTGAAGAAAATAAGATATTAAGCAATGTATATACCTGGCAATGTTTTCATATTCCAACGCTACCATTGGTCATCTGGATAGTTAAAAATCCCTTCACCCCTCACTATAACCACGCCCCCAGAAGAAGCAGACGGCGAAACGCGGGTCGGGGTGGGCGGACGCCATCACTGCAACATTGCCAGGTATAAATATTGCTTAATATATCCTATTTTCTTCACCATGGAGGCCACTATGGTTGTTTTAGAACGTTACTCCCTCTGATTGTCTCTATTAGAGTTTGGATGTAATATTGAACCTCTATATATGGGTATTTTCTCCTGCTTAGGACTCCTTGTTTACACTGCTGCCATTAATACGTGCATGGATTTTTCTTATCCCTAATCTTTGACATAAGTCTACTATTATTAATATGTTAATTTAACCTATTCTGGTACTGTGTATTTTTGATTTGAGTTAGTATTGACATCCAACTATCATTGATTGTAGCATTATTCCAAATGCAGAACAATTTATCTGGTATTACTATACTTATGAACTTAATGTGATCTGTGGACCTTTAACAAATTGCTTATGAATTTATTTCTATTTTTTCACCTGAAGTTTATTATGAATTAATATGGATTTCCTGTATTGCATACAATTATTGGGACACAATGTTGTATTTATTATCTGGTGTTGATATGTTATAATTGGCACACAGTCACATTACTAACTTTTGCATGATGGCATCTTTCCTGAGACATTCTGTTTTTTATCCTTAACTGTGTTTTAAATATTGAAATAAACTTTGTTTTTTATCTTTGATCGCCTCTGTCTGGTGTGAATATACACAGTGTGGTTTATTTATGGTTTACTATAAGTAGACCATATGTTGGGTTCAGTAATGATACTACTGAAGCTGGCAATTGATCAGATCCGTCGCCAGAATCAGTCATTTGCCAGATGACGACAGATCCAGCGCTCATAGGTTTCATATATCACAACCTACACAGATCCAGCAGCATCAATCACCTGGATCCCACCCCCCACAACAATAGATTGTGACTGATGGCAAAAACTGATGTGTGAAAGAGGCCTTAGGGTTGTGTGTTCACATGATGCCACCCCAGATATGAAATCAGCAAAATGCACTTTAAACACTTTGTAGCTTTACAGTATAACTGCACAATTTCAGGTATATTACGCAAAACCAATACAGTTCTCGTATGCACATTGTCACACCAAACAGTTCTTGTATACTTACTATTATCCACTCGGACTGTGAAGGATCCTCCGGCTGAGGACTCCCAGGCGTACTGCTCATCATCATTGTGCTTGGTGATCACCGTCACCTTCTCAGCTACAAGGTAGGCAGAGTAGAAGCCGACACCAAACTGACCAATCATAGAAATATCCGCTCCGGCCTGCAGAGCCTCCATGAAGGCTTTGGTCCCAGACTTCGCAATAGTGCCCAGATTGTTGATGAGATCAGCTTTGGTCATACCAATGCCAGTGTCGATGATAGTCAGGGTGCGATCCTGCTTGTTAGGTATCAGGTCAATCTTCAGCTCCTTGCCCGAATCCAGTTTGCTAGGGTCTGTGAGACTCTCATAGCGGATTTTATCCAGAGCCTACAATAATGATACTTGCTTTTAGAAAAGGTCAGCAGTAAGAGACAAAAGCCAGGATGAAATCTCAGGTACTTACATCCGAAGAGTTAGAAATGATTTCTCGCAGGAAGATCTCCTTGTTGGAATAGAAAGTGTTAATGATCAAGGACATAAGCTGAGCGATCTCAGCCTGGAAGGCAAAGGTTTCCACATCTTCCTCCACTGGTGGTCTGGAGATGCACTCTGCACTTCTTCTGGCATCTATTGAGGAGAGGAAAAACAAAAGCAAATGATGATGATAGCGGTTATAGTGCCAGTGAGAATCCCTGCCCTTATTGCTGCAAGACAAGGATCTTTCTAGATGCAATGAAGAGATCACCACCTACTGGCAAGACCTGGGTACTGCAAGCTTCTAGAAGCTACTAGCCTCATCCCCCATACCACCCCCCCCCCCCACACACAATCCTATAGGGGTTAATGCAGATTATTACAGGAAGTTCAGTATTAAGCAATTCAATCCAGCACCAATGCCTTTACAAATTTCAGACAAGAAACTCATCAGCCACATCCTTTGGAAATAAAATTAATGATATGTACACCACTAGGCTCCTTCACATCTGCCAGACAGGACACCACCACATAGCACTATGCCAGAAGCTGACAGACCCTATTGTGAGTGGCAGGTTGTTACAGCAGCCTCAGGATCCAGTATATTTTTAATAAAAACTATAATGTAAACACAGACACAAATATAGCCAACCCAGATTTATTGGGCCAGAGCAGAGAACACAGATTTACTGGAACAATCAAAATACCAGCACTCCTGCTAACTAGAAGTACAATGCAGACACCCCCTAGTCTCTACATTGGGGGACCCCACTACACAAAACACCAGTGTGCATCACAATGAGCCCATTAAAACCTGACAAGCCAAGGACAATCTGCTGGTATTTGTAGCTCTACACAACCGCAGAATACAGGACTCTAGCATACATCACAATGAGCCCACTATATACAGAAAGTCAGATATCACTACAACGCCCAGCAAACCCATTTACATATATAATGATCAAGTACTTCCACTCCCAATGCTGCCCAGCAACTAAAACCAGCCACCCCAAAGACAACCTGCTGGCACTTGTAGTTCCACCCGACCCCAGGATACAAAACACTGCTCCATAGCAAGACTAGGCCCGGCGCTGCAGCCCATAAATATATAGGAAACCGACTAGCTGCTCAGCGCAAATATGCCAGCAAAGGGTGTATAATGTGGCTAGGGGGAGGTCGTGATAGCGCCTCTCACCGTGTTTGGTCCGGTATATCCGCTCAGCCACCGTTCAACTACACCAGCAGCGGTGACAGCCTGTCTGACTGACTGGCCGAGGCACGTCACCTCTTTTTTATACCACCGCCCACCCTACTCTCACCACGCCCACAGCTAACAGAAACGTCTGGAACACGGACTTTTTCCCGGGCGGGAGAACCGCGGTTTTAGCAACAACCAATCACAGAGCAGCCTGTTCTGGAGGCGTAACAACTGTGGAAAACACTAGAAGGTGCTGGAGCCAGGTGCTGATTACCATGGCAACAGGGGAAGCATCGATTGTGGATGTGGATGCTACATTCTCTCATTACAGATTACAGATTTCCACATATATTTTTTCTCATTCTGTCCACAGTCATCTCTTTAATATGATGTGATTAAACACATTTCCCCGACTCCCCCCACATACATGAACTCGCCTTAGTTGGACGCGCGTACATTCTGACTGAAAAATCAGATCCAACATGTCCGGCCATTCGCCTGAGAAGGACGCTCGTGCGTTCTGACTGAAAAGTCGGATCCAATGTGTCCGACCCTTCATCTCAGATGTACGCTTGTGCACTCTGACTGAAAAATAGGTTCTAACATGGACAACTCCTCGTCTTAGATGAATGTGCATACGTTTTGACTGAAAAATCGGATCCAACATGTCCGATCCCTCGTCTCAGGTGTACGCTCGTGCACTCTGACTCAAAAATCGGATCCTACATGTCTGATCCCTCGTCTCAGGTGTACAGTCATGTACTCTGACTGAAAAATAGGTTCAAACATGGACAACTCCTCATCAGGGGCGGACATATCATTGGTGCAACCTGTGCGGTCACACAGGGGCCAAAGAAGTTAGGGGGCCCATTTCTACCTCTAAAGCCGGTGCAATTTTGCATTTTTAAGAGCTCTTGGGCTGTAATGGGCCCATGTATAATTCTTGCACAGGGGCCCTTTTCTCTCTGTGTCCGCCAGTGCTCCTCATCTTAGATGAACATGCGTATGTTCTGAGTGAAAAATCGGATCCAACATGTCCGACCCCTCGCCACAGATGTACGCTCGTGCATTCTGACTCAAAAATCGGATCCAACATATCCGATCCCTCGTCTCAGGTGTTCGCTCGTGCACTCTGACTGAAAAATAGGTTCAAACATGGACAGCTCCTCGTCTTAGATGAACGTGCGTATGTTCTGAGTGAAAAGTCGGATCCAATGTGTCCGACCCTTCATCTCAGATGTACGCTTGTGCACTGTGACTGAAAAATAGGATCAAACATGGACAACTCGTCTTAGATGAATGTGTGTACATTTTGACTGAAAAATCGGATCCAACATGTCCGATCCCTCGTCTCAGATATACTCTCATGCACTCTGAATCAAAAATCGAATCCAACATGTCCGATCCCTCGTCTCAGGTGTACGCTCGTGCACTCTGAATCAAAAATCGGATCCAACATGTCTGATCCCTCGTCTCAGGTGTACAGTCGTGTACTCTGACTGAAAAATAGGTTCAAACATGGACAACTCCTCATCAGGGGCGGACATATCATTGGTGCAACCTGTGCGGTCACACAGGGGCCAAAGAAGTTAGGGGGACCATTTCTGCCCCTAAAGCCGGTGCAATTTTGCATTTTTAAGAGCTCTTGGGCTGTAATGGGCCCATGTATAATTCTTGCACAGGGGCCCTTTTCTCTCTGTGTCTGCCTGTGCTCCTCATCTTAGATGAACATGTGTATGTTCTGAGTGAAAAATCGGATCCAACATGTCCGACCCCTCGCCACAGATGTACGCTCGTGCATTCTGACTCAAAAATCGGATCCAACATGTCCGATCACTCGTCTCAGGTGTACGCTCGTGCACTCTGACTGAAAAATAGGTTCAAACATGGACAGCTCCTCGTCTTAGATGAACGTACGTACGTTCCGAGTGAAAAATCGGATCCAACATGTCTGAACCCTCGCCACAGATGTACGCTTGTGCACTCTGACTGAAAAATTGGATCCAATATGTCCGACCTCTCATCTCAGATGTACGCTCGTGCACTCTGACTCAAAAATCGGATCCAACATGTCCGATCCTTCGTCTCAGGTGTACACTCGTGCACTCTGACTAGAAAATTGGATCCAACATGGCTGACCCTCACCTTAGATGTATGCTCGTGAGCTGTGACTGAAAAATAGGTTCAAACATGGACGACCCCTCGCATCAGATGAACGTGTTTACGTTCTGACTGGAAAATTGGATCCAATATGGCCAACCCCTCACGTTAGAGGTACACTTGTGAGCTGTGACTGAAAAAATTGGTTCCAACATGGACAACTCCTTGCCTCAGATGAACATGCGTACGTTCTGACTGGAAAATTGGATCCAACATGTTCAACCTCTTGCCTCAGATGAACGCGTTTAAATTCTGACTGAAAAATCGAGTCCAACATGACTGACCCCTCGTCTCATATGTACGCTCATGTGCTGTGACTGAAAAATCGGATCAACATGTCCGACCCCTTTGCCTCAGATGGATGCTCGTGAGTTCTGACTGAAAAATCAGATCCTCCATATCTGACCCCTTGCCTCAGATGAAAGCGCATAAGTTCTGACTGAAAAATCGGATCCAACATGTCCAATCCCTCACCTCAGATAAATGCTCGTGTTTCTGACTGAAAAATCAGATCCAACATGACCGAACCCTCACCTCAGATGAATGTGCGTATCTTTTGACTGAAAAATCAGATCCAACATATCCGACCCCTCACCTCAGATGCACACTCATGCAATCTGACTGAAAAATCAGATCCAACATATCCAACCCCTCACCTCAGATGAATGTGCGTATGTTTTGACTGAAAAATCAGATCCAACATGTCCAATCCCTCGCCTCAGATGAGTGCTCGTGCGTTCTGACTAAAAAATCAGATCCAACATGACCGACCCCTCACCTCAGATGGACACTCATGCAGTCTGACTGAAAAATCAAATCCAACATATCCGACCCTCACTTCAGATGAATGTGCGAATGTTCTGACTGAAAAATTGGATCCAATATGTCAGACTCCTCTGTCCCTCAAAGTCTTCCATCAGAGGGGAGTACAGAAACATCTGTGGAGCCCCTGAGGGTTCAGTCTCCACAGAGGTGTTGCATCTCATCCAGAGGTGTGACACCTGACTCCCAGATAAGGAGGAAGCACCCCTAGCACTCCACACTGGCATCCAACACACCATGCCAGCTGAGCATACGGACGTACCCTTCGGGAGGATGGTCTGACTGGTTAGCAAAGGGTGTAGAGTGGGTGGGTGGAGTTAGCAGCACTTAGGCTGCTTGTGAGAATAGAGAGCAGTCAGTCTTGGACTGGGTCTTTGTCTGAGTTCACCTCAGGGAGAAACTGCTAGAGTCAGCGAAAGGGTCTGAAAAGGCACGGACGTTGGTTTGTGTCGACCCGCCACCACAATTGTGGGTTACCAGGGCAATGGGGTACTCAGAGCCGAGCCCGTAGAAGTCTATGGGATTGTCACAGGTAGCGGTGGCTCGGTCTGTGGCCCTAGCGGTCTGGCGTATGTTGGGGGAATATTTACAGGGGATAGATATATTTACAGTTCGTGACGCCACCTGTAGTCTCTGGTAATTTGTACCAGCGCTGCTGTAGATCTCTGAGGGGATGGTGATGCAGCTAGATGTCGGGTCCCCTACAGGTGGGACTCTTCCCTCAGGTCGGTAGTTAAAGCAGGGTTGTGCAGGCATGCAAGTAAATAACTCAGTCTCACACGGTCAGCGTCTTTCCATACCTTTACTTGTAAGATGGTAAGGCAGGTCCCAGGGAGGCTGATGGGGTTGATGGAGGATGAGCTTTGAGGCAACGGCTAAGCAAGTTAGGGGCCTCCTTTACTGTCCAATGTTGATGAGTCCAACCAGCCTGAAGCGTAGTTCCCTCTATAACTCCAGCTATTCCAAAGCTGTTCTGCCCAGTCAGTTTTTGTGGTCGGAGCCTTCCTGTGAGAGAGCTGAGTTCCTATTCTTGCTGATCAGGCTCAAGGTTCTCACTCTCCCTGACCCCAGATACGTACTGACTCTTCAGGGATGCTTGCCACGACCTAAGGTCCGATAAGCCTCTGGTTTTCTTACCACTAAGCGTGAAGCTTTAGTGATCCTTCGGTCCCCAGTGACCGGTAACAATGTGCAGGTATCCTATACTTATGGCACTTCTCTGTTCTCTTCCACTATGCCCTTCGATATGCTCAACTCTTAATAGATATCTCAGTCCGTCTTATAGTGGGGCACAGCTCTGACCAGGCTGAGGTGAACTGGCTCACCTGTACTGGCCTCCACTTTCTGAACTGCACAAAGACTGCACTTCCTCACTCCTTCGAGTCACTGACTGAACTGAACTCAGACTACTTAGCACTCCCCTCCACACCCCTGGTGGGTGTGTCCGAAGTGTACATGATATCATGAAGAGCCCTTAACCGTTACCTCTCCACTCATCCTCCTGGTATTGTGTACCAGGGCTACACATTCCCCCATGGTAAACGACAGCACTCCCGGGCTGTAAAATACAAGAGACATTTTTGTTTATGCATTAAACATCAACATTAAACATTAATTCGTCCCATCCGGGAGGTAAGGATGTCTTGAACGTTGCTAACAAAACATTATATATAGAAAAATACAATATTAAATAACATTTTCATATAAATAGACAATATGCTTGTGAAGGACCCGCACCAAACCTTCAACGTGGGTCCTGGGTGGGCTGCAGGACATCCGAATGCAGACCTCACTCAGTGCCTCACCACACGGGTTTTATGTTCAGAGGTAAGTCAAGGCTTCGTGTGAAATCATTAAAAGGCACCTTAGTGCAACTATTTACAAGATACAGTTTTTGGGCTGGCTCAGTCCTCAGCCTCTGAGTCCATTATAAGACATAATAGGGAAAAACACATATATATATATAGACTTTTTACAGTATTCACATTAATTCGTTATAATTACTGCTGGTATCGAATGGGTAACTTTCCTTTTGTGATTCGCTCTGATCTACGTGGAGTAGCTTCAGGTATATTAAGTTGCGATCTGTCTGCACTGCGTAACGGCAAACTATAGAACTGCCTCAATCTTTCTATGGATCTGGCAAGCGTACTGATGGCTGGGCGGTGTGAGTCAGCTTCACCAGGGGATCCCATAGTATGGGGCGCTGCTTCAGATGATCCTTCTTGAGATTCCATAGGTTGAGGTGTTGCTGGGATGGGTAACTCCTGAACGGGCTCGACTGGCACCACGGGCACAACTGGAGGTAAAACTTCCTCTTGTGGCTGATAAAACTGCAACACCGGAACGATTACAGCATCTCCCAGTCTAGGCCAATCCGCAGGAAAATCTCCCAGATCGGTGTGTATGACCTCTTCTTTCCTTTCTTTTTGATTGATGACAGGGTTCTTGTCACAACATTTTAAGGGTTCTGGACACAATTTCAAATGGTCTCTGGACACAGTGGTTATTGTTCTTCCTCCGTCCTTACTGATGATACAAACTTTTCTGTTGTCATATTTAGAATCTTGTACAACGTAGGGTTCTTGCTCCCACTGGTTATCCAATTTGTGCATCTTCCTTTTTCTTTTTAATACTACCTCTCCAGGCATCAAAGGCTTGGCAGGAGCATTTCGGTTGTAAACATCTTCCTGTTTCTCCCGTGCCTTGTTGAGACTTTCCTCTACACAGATTTGGACTCTTCTGTATTGCTCTTGCCGATTGATGTCCCAGTTTTCAACAGCGTCGTCTGCCTCCGGTTCTACCACTCCAAGTTCTATATCCATTGGTAGTCTTCCGGGCCTTGCTCTCATAAGATAGGCTGGAGTGCAGTTAGTGGAACTGACAGGTATATGGTTATACAAATCAACCAAATCAGGTAGTAAATCCGGCCATCGATTCCTGTCTTCCAACGGTATGGATCTCAACAAATCAAGGACAATATGGTTCATTTTTTCGCAAAGACCGTTGGTTTGAGGGTGGTATGGCGTTGTTCTAATTTTCTTGCACCCGTACATGTGACAGAATTCCTTGAATAAATCAGCTTCGAAAGCAGGTCCTTGATCGGTTAATACTTGCTCCGGATACCCATGCGGTCTGCAGAAGCTTGCTTGAAAGGTTTTCGCGGCCGTCACTGCGGTCTGGTCCTTAACTGGAACAACCACCAGAAATCTGGAGTAATGGTCCACCATGGTCAGGGCGTACGAGTATCCAGATCTACTTGGCGACAATTTGACGTGGTCCAGGGCCACAATCTCCAGAGGACGAGTCGTCCGGATAGGTTGCAGGGGTGCCTTCTGACTACCGTAGTCCTTTCTTCTGAGACCACAGGGTCCACAGTTCCGACACCACCTCTCGATGGAGCTGCGCATCCCTACCCAGTAGAACCGGCATCTCAACAGGGTCTCCAGCTTTCTCCAGCCAAAGTGTCCTGCTTGATCGTGGTATGCTTCCAACACCATTGGGACGTCTGCCTTGGGGACCACTATTTGCCAGACCATCTCATGGGTTCTAGGGTTGACGTATCTCCTGCACAACTTCTCACGGTATAGGAACAACCTGCTTTTCTCGTTCCACAGGAGCTTGGCTGACATAGGTGCTTCCTTTTCCAAAGAGGAGCCTTCCTGTCTTAACAACTCCTTGATGCGGCTGACCACTGGATCACTGTCCTGAGTCTCTTTCCAACTGTGATGGGGTAAAGGATTTAATGTTGCACCATACTGCTTTCTGTTGACTCGATGCTCGTGGACTACCCATTTCGATGGAACGCAGGTAGCTCAATTTCTTCCAGGTCATCCGATTCTTCCGTATCAGAGTCATGCGGCATTCGGGACAACGCATCAGCATTAGCATTCTTTCGACCTGCCCGGTACTTGATAGTAAACTGGTAATTGGACAACCGAGCCATCCAACGCTGCTCCATGGCGCCCAGCTTGGCGGTTTCCAGGTGCGTTAACGGGTTGTTGTCTGTGTACGCCGTGAACTTATTGGAGGCCAGATAGTGCTTAAATCTTTCAGTAATGGCCCAGACCAGCGCCAGAAACTCCAGCTTGAAGCTGCTATAATTTTCCGGATTCCTCTCAGTTGGCCTGAGTTTTCTGCTGGCATATGCGATGACTTTTTCTTGGCCATTCTGCTTCTGACTGAGAACTGCTCCCAACCCTTCATTACTGGCGTCGGTGTACAACAGGAACGGTTGGCTGTAATCAGGATAGGTTAAGATCTCATCACCTGTAAGGATCTCTTTCATCTTTTGGAATGCTTCAGCCTGTTCCTTACCCCAATTAAAGGGAGGGTTTCTGCTCTTTAGGGATTGTCCTACTAGGAGGTCCTGTAAAGGAGCTGCCTTCTTCGTGTAATCTTTCACGAATCTCCTGTAGTAACCCGTTAGTCCCAGGAACTGTCGCACTTCCTTAAGGTTCTTCGGCTCCGGCCACTTCTGGATGGCAGTGACTTTCTCTGGGTCCGGCGCTACTCCTTCCGAACTGACGATGTGCCCCAAGTATTGTACCTTCTGTTTGAGTAGATGGCTTTTTGAGGGTTTTAATTTCATCCCGTACCTGGACAGGGACTCGAATACTTCTGCCAGGTGCTTCAGATGGTCCTCATATGTCTTGGAATACACGATGACGTCGTCTAGGTATAGCAGCACGGTTTCAAAATTGAGATGTCCCAGACAATTTTCCATCACTCTCTGAAATGTTCCTGGGGCACTGCTGAGCCCAAACGGCATTCTATCGAACTCACAGAGCCCCATTGGGGTGGTGAAAGCCGTTTTCTCACGATCCTCCTCAGCCACAGCCACTTGCCAGTAACCACTAGTCAGATCAAGGGTAGAAAAGTAGTTAGCCGTTTTCAGTGCAGCTAATGATTCCTCTATACGTGGTAACGGGTATGCATCCTTGTGTGTTATGCGGTTCACCTGCCTGTAATCCACACACATTCTCATACTACCATCTTTCTTTTTAACCAGAACTAGAGGGGCTGCCCAGGGGCTACAACTATCCCTTATCACCCCGGCTTTCTTCATATCATTCAACATTTCTTTAGCCTTCTGATAATGAGCTGGAGGTATGGGCCTATACCGCTCTTTGATGGGAGGATGACTGCCTGTAGGGATATGATGTTGTACTCCCTTAATTATCCCAAAATCAAGTGGATTTTTGCTAAACACTTGGGCGTACTCTTGCACCACCCGTAATACCCCTTGCTTCTGGTGAGCGGGAGTGGTGTCCGTCCCAACATGGAGTTGCTGACACCACTCCGCCACCTGAGTTGCTGGGTCAATGTCCTCCGCTATTTGACAGGAGTCTAAGGACTCAGCCGGGAGAATAGAATTATTATCAACAGCATGTAGTTTAGCAATGGTTGCATAACGGGGTAAGTTTACCTCATCATCTCCCCAATTGAGAAGCCGTACCGGTACTCTTCCATTCACCACTTCTACTACTTCTCTAGCAGTCATAAGTGTAGGTCTATGTTCTGAATGGTGGGGTTCTACTACAGCTTGGTAATTCTGTCCTCTCAGACCTATGGCTGCCCTGCACCAAATGATCATTTCACTCATTGGGGGTATCACAATAGGATCCGAGTCAGTGACCCGTACATTACCAATTTCGCCGTCTGTAAGCTTCGCTTGCTGCTGACACACCAGGGCCCGGATCTCTCTTTGGATTACTCCTCTCTGCCTTGGTCGGGCAATCTCAGCGAGCTGTTGGAGTAAGAACACAACTTCTCCCAAACAATTACCGATAATGTTAGTACCCAAAATTATATTTAAACCGTTCTCCTCATTTACAGTCTTTACTACCAGAAGCCCCTGGTCTTTCAACTCCTCTCTGCCCACCTTTACATCTACACATTTTGTTCCGAGTACTTTTACAGGAAGACCATTAGAAGCATACACGGTAAAGTCAAGGCTCGGAGGTTTAAGACTGTCCATTGACCAGTACTTGGTATATAGGGCATCAGGTATTAGGGTCACCTGCGACCCAGTGTCTAACAATGCTGGAACAGCAATACCATCTAGAATAATAGACAGGTAGGGTCGCCCGCCCACATACCTGCGGCTCCAGTCTAGGGGGCCTGACGGGTATTCTCCTGGGTGTTGGCCCTTGGACCCAGGTTCTGCCCGTTTAAAGGACACTGTGGAGACATATGACCTTTCCGGTTGCATCGATAACAGATGATCTCTCGACGAGGAGGGTGTTGATCAGAGGTCGCTCCTGGGGTGGCGTTGTCCTCCTCCGGGGGGCGACGTCTTCTTTCTTCTCCGGTGCATCCACGGGACGTCTTCTGGGCAGTCAGCTAACAAGATCTTCCCTTCTTCCTCTTTCCGCAGTTGCAGGGCACTCATTACAGCAGCCAGATTTTTAGTCAGCTGGCGCACCTCTGAGCGCAGACAATCCAATTCACTGGGAGGTGTCACCTGCGCTTTGGCTTCGGCCACTAACGGGGAAAAGGGGGTTACTGCCGGTTCCAGAGTGACTTCAGCCTGATGATGTTGGGTTGCCACCTCAAGTTTGCCCAGGGCCGCAGCCCTTTTATTGCCATGTCTTTTAGGGCATCAAAGGTAGCATCCGGATGATCTAAGGACCACCAGTTTACAGTTCTGCGTTCCTCTTGGATCTCAATCCCTGTATAAATTGTTCTTTCAGCATTTTATTCTCGTCGATAGCATTTAAATTGTTAATTTGCTTGAGGGCTCTCAGGGCTCCCTGTAGTCGGCAAGCGTAGTCCCGGATGCTGTCACCTGGCTGTTGTGAACAGTGATAGAAGGCCATCCGGAGATCCGTTTCTGTGCGGTCTTCAAATATGGCATGCAGCTTAAGGAAGATCGCAGGTACCGACTCCTGATCAACGGTATCCCAAGTCTCCACTTCCCTCTCAGCAGCGCCAGTTAGCTGCCCTATTAGCACAGCAGCTTTTTGTCTCTCAGGCATGGAGTACATTTCTAGGATGCTGCATAACTTCCGCTTGAAGCCTGCTAATGTGCCTGGCTCACCGCTGTACTGGGGAAGCCATTTCGCCCCAGGCATATATGGGAGCGTTAGTGGCATGATCGGGACTACCGGACTGGGTGCAGGGCCTGCGCCCCCATCTGGCGCTACAATACCAAGCGGTGCGGGATTGGGGCCTCCGGCCGGGGCCGCACTGTCAGCCGGTTGTTGTGACATCTTAGCGCCCCCTTGGTTAAACGGAGCCTACCGGTTTCAGACGCTGCTATTTCACAGGCACCGCAGTGGGAACAGGACCTTCGTCGCAGGCGCTCTGATGTCAGAGCGTTCACTTCCTGTTGCAGGACCTGCCGCTGAGTCAGAGCCGGGGGCGTGTCCAAGACTTTGCGCGCTCTTTCAGGTACGCCCACCTTCTTCTCCAGCGCCTTAGGGCGCGAATCTGGCGGAAAATATGGCGGTATTTGGCGCCAAACAACAGCAACAGTCTTTTTCATCAAAACACTCCACAGGCACACAGGGCTCGCAATGCTGCAAGTTTCGTATCCTGTTCGTGACGCCAAAGTTTTGTGTCGACCCGCCACCACAATTGTGGGTTACCAGGGCAATGGGGTACTCAGAGCCGAGCCCGTAGAAGTCTATGGGATTGTCACAGGTAGCGGTGGCTCGGTCTGTGGCCCTAGCGGTCTGGCGTATGTTGGGGGAATATTTACAGGGGATAGATATATTTACAGTTCGTGACGCCACCTGTAGTCTCTGGTAATTTGTACCAGCGCTGCTGTAGATCTCTGAGGGGATGGTGATGCAGCTAGATGTCGGGTCCCCTACAGGTGGGACTCTTCCCTCAGGTCGGTAGTTAAAGCAGGGTTGTGCAGGCATGCAAGTAAATAACTCAGTCTCACACGGTCAGCGTCTTTCCATACCTTTACTTGTAAGATGGTAAGGCAGGTCCCAGGGAGGCTGATGGGGTTGATGGAGGATGAGCTTTGAGGCAACGGCTAAGCAAGTTAGGGGCCTCCTTTACTGTCCAATGTTGATGAGTCCAACCAGCCTGAAGCGTAGTTCCCTCTATAACTCCAGCTATTCCAAAGCTGTTCTGCCCAGTCAGTTTTTGTGGTCGGAGCCTTCCTGTGAGAGAGCTGAGTTCCTATTCTTGCTGATCAGGCTCAAGGTTCTCACTCTCCCTGACCCCAGATACGTACTGACTCTTCAGGGATGCTTGCCACGACCTAAGGTCCGATAAGCCTCTGGTTTTCTTACCACTAAGCGTGAAGCTTTAGTGATCCTTCGGTCCCCAGTGACCGGTAACAATGTGCAGGTATCCTATACTTATGGCACTTCTCTGTTCTCTTCCACTATGCCCTTCGATATGCTCAACTCTTAATAGATATCTCAGTCCGTCTTATAGTGGGGCACAGCTCTGACCAGGCTGAGGTGAACTGGCTCACCTGTACTGGCCTCCACTTTCTGAACTGCACAAAGACTGCACTTCCTCACTCCTTCGAGTCACTGACTGAACTGAACTCAGACTACTTAGCACTCCCCTCCACACCCCTGGTGGGTGTGTCCGAAGTGTACATGATATCATGAAGAGCCCTTAACCGTTACCTCTCCACTCATCCTCCTGGTATTGTGTACCAGGGCTACACAGGTTTATCCATCCGTGGCCCCCATCCTGAAGAAGGAAGGACCAAGCCATCAGGGAACGGCCCCTAGACTAGTGGGAAAGCTTCACGCCCTGCTAGTAAGCCGACGGCGGTGATCACTTTATGGGTCACTGCCACCACCACCAGCAGCATCCCCTGGAAGGAAGCTATATAGGACCAAGGACGTACAGCATTGATCTGTTTCCCGACAGGACCGCAGCTTCTAATCCAAAGGACTGCATGGTGAGGTGTTAGGAAGTAGAAAGGACTAAAGAGCACAGAGAGCGAAAGCCAGAAAGGAACACACTGAAAGGGAGTCTTGGGAAGTGCGACCAATCTACCTGGGGATTGCTGGATCACTCTCCCGGAGGACACAGTGCCAAGCGGGCATCTGTATTACCGGTGACAGAACTATGAGTAAAACCCTGAAACTGCACTTGGACTGTCTCGATTATTCCAGCGTCGCACATCCTCCTGCTACACTCCTCAGCACCATTCCTAAAATATACACTAACTACCTGCCCTGGAAGGACACAGCCTCACCTGTAGGAGGTTTACCATCTAGCTGCACAACACCATCCCTTCCAGAGGACCTGCACAGCAGCGCTGGTCACGCTGACCAGATACTACAGGTGGCGTCACGAATCACTATATGAACATTAATCCCCTGTAAATATCCCCTTTTTGGTGAGTGCCCAGGGCCACGGACCGAGTCGTGGCTACCGTGACATCTCCTATAGAAATCAACGGGCTCGGGTCCGAGTACCCCACGGCCCTGGCGGGCGACTCACATCCATCAAATCGGTAACCAATACGTCCAAAATTTAAGGATTCAGATGATTTACCATTCTATTTGCATGCATATAGACCTGAAAAATGTACAAATCCACTGCCACCATGACAAGTTCCCCGCCAGCCTTTATATTTATCACAGTCATGTGATTGGCTGAAGCAAGTGATTGGCTGCAGAGGTCACGTGACTAGAAACCGGCGGGGGATCGGTATAATGAAAGCGTTAGACCGGTATAATGAAAGCGTTAGACCAAGTACACGTCCCTCTTTTATGTTACTAATAAGGGCCACAATGCCCAGACCGAACTATATATGAGCTGGGCAGGTGCCAGGTTTTTGGGGCCCTTGGGATGACAGTATTTTGAGTTTTCCTCTTCGCCTTCCAAGACCTATAACTTTGTTATTTTTCCGTCGGTATCTTTGGATAAAGGCTTGTTTTTGGCGGCACCAGCTGTTGTTTTTATTTTTACCATTTGGGGGCTCGTCTGATTTTCTAAAATAATTTTATTCCATCTTTTTAAAGGTGACATGAGCAAAAAACTAAGATTCTACCATTCCGATTTCTTTGATTTTTTTTTCCATTTTCTGTATGGGACAAATATTAAGATATTTTTTAGTTCGAACAGTATGTTGTTAATATTATTTATTTTTAAGAATTGAAGTTCCAAGTATTATTATTTTTTCTATATTTAAATTCTTTTGTTTTCATGTTTTAGTTTTCCTAGTGTATAATACGCTGTAATATTACCGTGAATTGTGAAATAGGTCTCATAGGAGTCTAAATATGGCAGACACAAGGACCTTTACTAGCTCCTGGCTGCCATGATATTGCCATTGGTGCCACACAATGACGTTTCAACCATGGTTGACAGCGGCGTATACGGGGGTAAGCTGCTGCATTCTCGGCGGTCAGCCTCGTGTGCCGCCTGTATACCAGAACTTATGAGCCTGCGCCATACACATAAGTGTGCACAGTCGTCACACATGTACGATGGATGTTGCAAAATGAAACCCGGGCATTATGGGCCCCATCACTTGCCGAGTACCGGTAGCGGCACTGTATATGAGGCTGTTAAGGAAGGTTGATGAAGTGTGAATATGGCCCAGCTTATGCCTCTTTCACACATCCGTTTTGCGCCTGAAGGCGCGATCCGGCCTTTTTTTATAAAATCGGATCCGGCGAAATGTAATGCCGGATCCAGTTTTTTCCCATTGACTAACATTAGCGGCGGATCACGCCGCATGGGCTTGCGGCACGTCCGGTTTTTGCCGGATCCGGTGTCAGGTCTCATTCCGGCGTCTGGAAAAAACTGCAACTGTAGCGGTTTTTTTTTATGTCTCCGGCGAAAAAGCCGGAAGCGCCGGATCCGGCACGTCCGGCTTTTGTCACAATGAAAGTCTATGAGCGCCGGACTGCGCCGGTCCGGATCCGTTTTTTTAATTTTTAGCCCAGCCCACAGCAAACATATATAAAGCATGTCAGTGGGACACTCAGCCATTAGCATGCTGCCAGCAAAGAGAGCAGGAGCCAGCCAAAGACCACCACCACCAACAGCACCAGCAGCAGAAATGGAGCGACAGGACAGCTCATCCGACAGCAGACGGTAAATATCACATCCTCCATTCCCAAAAAATGTAACCACTTTTTTCTTTTTCAGCCAGGGCTATGGAATATACATATATTCACTGGCCGTTTTTGTTTCCACAGCAGAGGACGCCGAACCCAGGCAGCAGCCATGGAGCAGCATCACTCCCGGGAGAGGTCATCCGACAGCAGACGGTAAATATAACATCCTCCATTCCCAAAAAATGTAACCAATTTTTTCTTTTTCAGCCAGGGCTATGGAATATACATATATTCACTGGCCGTTTTTGTTTCCACAGCAGAGGACACCCAACCCAACCAGCAGCCATGGAGCAGCATCACTCCCGGAGAGGTCATCCGACAGCAGGCGGTAAATATCACATCCTCCATTCCCAAAAAATGTAACCAATTTTTTCTTTTTCAGCCAGGGCTATGGAATCTACATATATTCCATGGCCTTTTTTGTCTCCTTATTCCACAGCAGAGAACGCCAAACCCAGGCAGCGGCAGCAGCAGCAGAAACAGCAGCAGAAACAGCAGCAGCAGCAGCTCCACCACCAGCAGAACCGGAGTCCAGGGAGCTGCAGCGTCACCATGACACATCTTCTTCTGGGAGCCCTCCCTCTCATCGTCAGCATTAAAAAAGTATTATTTTTTTTTTTTTCACAATACATCTGTGGGATATATGTATTCATTGTCTTTTTTTAATTACAGGAATCACCAGCTGAAGAGGAGCTCCCAGAAGAAGAAGGACGGGGTGGACAGATACCCGGAGTGGGCTCACAATTCGTAAGTATCCTGCATCTGAGTCGCACATGGTACCAGGGTTATGGGGTACTCGGCACCAGCCCATTGAAGTCTATGGGGAATGTCACTGGCAGCAGAGCTGGTCCGTGGCCCTGGGCGCTCATACAATGGGGGGAATATTTACAGGGGATTGAAGTAATAGTTGTTCGTGACGCCACCTGTGGTTTCTGATCAATAAGACCAGTGCTGCAGGGTTAATCTTCTGAGGGGATGTTTTTAGGCAGCTAGATGTTAAGTCCCCCACAGGTGGGACTGTTCCCTCAAAGTCTATGGTGGTGCAGGGTGCAGGTAATAAGTCAAACACACACAAGCTGGTCTCTTTCCATACCTTTACTGTTGAAGGTTGCAGGTATGTCCCGGGAAGCTGCTCAGGGTGGAGTATGTACATCCAGGTAATCGCTGAGTGAGTTTAAGGCCTCCTTTCCTTGTAATGTGTGAGTTTCCAACCTGCGTGAAGCAAAAGTTCAACTCTATGTATAACAGCTACGCCCGGTCGACATTGTGGTGGAGCCTTTTCTATCTCTGGTGACCAGATGTTGGAAAGAACTAAGGCCGTTGTGGCTGATCAGGCCGACTCCGTCCTGTTCCCCCTGACTCCTGTTACGTATCGACACTTAGGGCTACCTTCTGTGACTTGAAGTCCAGCAAGGATTCCGGTTTTCTGTCACTAGCCGTGAAGTACTAGCAATGCTTCGGACCCGGTGTCCGGTTAATCGAGTGAAGGTGGTCTGTCACCGAAGTCACTCCTTTCTTGGGTAACCACTTGCCCGTCGCCTCACTCTTACCCTTAACATAAGCACGGGTAGCAGTGGGTGTAGTTGTCAGCTTTCTTTCTTTCCAGCTCACTGACTGTTCTCAGTTAACTCGATGTTCTGCAAACTGTAGTCCCCTTCCTTCTTTCCTTCAAAGACTCTGTCCAGAGCAGCTCTCAGGACATTTCGTCAGACTGAATACACGCTTGCTCCGAGAGTCACTTTCCACATTCATGGGATACTAGCAGTCTGTCTGTTCTGAGTAACAGCTCAATCTCTCTCCTTCTGCTGTGACAGGAATCACTTCAGCTCTCACTGAGCTCTGACAGGAACTAACTCCCGCTCTCTTGACTGGCTACTGCTACCTAACTCACCCTTAAATAGTCTAAGATTCCCTCTAGTGGTAGTGTTGGGAAATGTGAGTTGTGAATGAATATCAGGTTTTTGCAATTACCTTTTTGTACACACTCCTGGGAACATGTGTACCAAGCGCAGCTGGGCCACACATCCCCCCTAGTTATCATCAGCACTCCCGGGCTGAAATAGAAAAACATTTTTATATTAACATCAACATAACTCTTCCCTTGCGGGAGGTAAGGACACTTTAAACGTTACAATGTATACAATAGCAAAATAGGAAAATATCAAAATAGTATTTACAATAAATAATTACAAGGCAAGATTCTTGTGGAGGACCCGCACCAAAAACCTCCCACGTGGGTCCTGGGTGGGCTGCAGGACTTCATTGCTGCAGACCTCACTCAAGGCCACACCATACGGGTTTTTCTTCAGAGGTAGTAAGGCTTTATGTAAAACCAAGATGGGGCACCGAAGTGCGAACTATTTACAATTAAAGTTTTTGGGCTGGCAAAGTCCTCAGCCACGTAGTCCTTGCATATGAACATTTTTCAGTAAAATCACAATAATACTATATCTTCTCATTACCCAACTGGGTATTCTATTCAAGATTATGCAAAACATTTATCACAATATTAATAAAGTGCAAATTCTTCAACTTTATACAGCTGCAGTAAACCCTGTCTGGGTCCTACTGTTCTTCTTCTCTTTTGCAGATATCAATGACGTCTTCCATACCTGGGGCTGGAAGTACGCGTGCGATCTGGAACGCATTACTAACATGTCATGGCCTGCGATCTGTGTCTGAGTAGCCACAGTCCTGGTCGCATTTGAGCGATTTTCTTGGGACCCCACGGGTGCCTCTTTAGAATATAGATTTGGCTCACTTTGGAACACACTTTCCTGCTGCGTTGTTGAGTAAGACACAGATGCATCCGGTGGCTCAATTGAAGTCACACAATCCTGGTGTGATGCAGGGCAGGACGCGTTATGCGATGTAGGTGCGCGGCCTGGCGCTGATGGAGCTGAGGCCCGGGACACTGTGGCATGATGTACATTACCGGCTTCGGGGACGGGGTCGCTGACACGGAAGACGTTCAGAGCATACCACCCTTTAAGACCCCAGTGCCGCGTATAGGAGACTATATCCCCATTCATGAGATCCCTTCCCGGGTGACCAATGGGCAGATGAGACTCCACATCCCTGCGGCTGACAAATACCCCTTGGTACAGGCCTGGCTCATGGATGAAACCCCAGCCTTTGCGGAGTTTGAAGTCGCTAACGCACCCCTGGCGCCGCGGTTCCTGGAGCGTACCTTTGTCTCTCCTGACGCTTTCTTTATCAGCGAGAAACTCCTCCTGGTACCGCTGACGGAACTGTTGCACCTCTTTCTCCTCCTGCTGTCGTCGCTTCTCCTGCTCACGGCGTCGCCATTCATTCTCTATCTGGGCGGCGTATTCCACGTCGTCCAGGTATTCCATCTCTTCCCAGTCGACCTCCAACACGGACGGCTGGGTCTCCTCCGGTGTCCCTACCGGGGATCGGCATTCCGCTGCGGCCTCCAGGCCTGGCTGGCACTCCGGAACGGGCAGGGCCTCCTCAGCCTCCTTCTCTCCCGCCGCTTCATCGGTGGAGTCGGGATCAGCACTTTTGGAGGCGGCCTCCGGTTTCTCATCAGCCGCTGGCACTGGTGACACAGGTAATAGTTGCGCTCCTGGAGGGAGAGCGTTGCGTCCCACAGCAGCCGCTGTTTCCGGGCACGCCATCTTTGCTCAATCTCCTCCATCTCTTCACGGTGTTGGGCCAGGTCCCTTAACACCACATCCACCTCTTCCAGTTTCTGCATGGTTTGGTCGGTCTCCCGACCTGGGGACGGCTCCGGCACAGGCAGTAGTTCTTCAGGGGAACGGGGCCTACGCGCCACCGCTCCTCCACACAGCGTCTCCTGTCCTTCCGCCATCTCTCTCCAGGCCAGACTGTATTTTCCATCAGGAACAATCTGGTCTTTTCTGTGGAGGCGGGACTTGCGCTTCCTCTTCTTGGCATAGAGGATGAAGAGGAGGCGGATCTCCCTTGCAGTGGGGCAGGCTTTCGTATTGTAATAGCATTTAGACAGGGCGCCCATAGCTTTCGCGCCACAGGGGGGTACGCCCACGAAGGCACGCCCACCTTCTTCACCAGCGCCTCAGGGCGCGAATATGGCGGAAAATGGCGCCAAAAGTCACAAAAACTGCACACAGTCTTTTTCACAAAAACAGTTCAATTAGGCACACAGGACTCACATCCAGTAAGCTTTTTATCCTGTTCGTGACGCCAAAGATGAGTCGCACATGGTACCAGGGTTATGGGGTACTCGGCACCGAGCCCATTGAAGTCTATGGGGAATGTCACTGGCAGCAGAGCTCGGTCCGTGGCCCTGGGCGCTCATACAATGGGGGGAATATTTACAGGGGATTGAAGTAATAGTTGTTCGTGACGCCACCTGTGGTTTCTGATCAATAAGACCAGCGCTGCAGGGTTAATCTTCTGAGGGATGTTTTTAGGCAGCTAGATGTTAAGTCCCCCACAGGTGGGACTGTTCCCTCAAAGTCTATGGTGTTGAAGGTTGCAGGTATGTCCCGGGAAGCTGCTCAGGGTGGAGTATGTACATCCAGGTAATCGCTGAGTGAGTTTAAGGCCTCCTTTCCTTTTAATGTGTGAGTTTCCAACCTGCGTGAAGCGAAGTTCAACTCTATGTATAACAGCTACGCCCGGTCGACATTGTGGTGGAGCCTTTTCTATCTCTGGTGACCAGATGTTGGAAAGAACTAAGCCGTTGTGGCTGATCAGGCCGACTCCGTCCTGTTCCCCCTGACTCCTGTTACGTATCGACACTTAGGGCTACCTTCTGTGACTTGAAGTCCAGCAAGGATTCCGGTTTTCTGTCACTAGCCGTGAAGTACTAGCAATGCTTCGGACCCGGTGTCCGGTTAATCGAGTGAAGGTGGTCTGTCACCGAAGTCACTCCTTTCTTGGGTAACCACTTGCCCGTCGCCTCACTCTTACCCTTAACATAAGCACGGGTAGCAGTGGGTGTAGTTGTCAGCTTTCTTTCTTTCCAGCTCACTGACTGTTCTCAGTTAACTCGATGTTCTGCAAACTGTAGTCCCCTTCTTCTTTCCTTCAAAGACTCTGTCCAGAGCAGCTCTCAGGACATTTCGTCAGACTGAATACACGCTTGCTCCGAGAGTCACTTTCCACATTCATGGGATACTAGCAGTCTGTCTGTTCTGAGTAACAGCTCAATCTCTCTCCTTCTGTCTGTGACAGGAATCACTTCAGCTCTCACTGAGCTCTGACAGGAACTAACTCCCGCTCTCTTGACTGGCTACTGCTACCTAACTCACCCTTAAATAGTCTAAGATTCCCTCTAGTGGTAGTGTTGGGAAATGTGAGTTGTGAATGAATATCAGGTTTTTGCAATTACCTTTTTGTACACACTCCTGGGAACATGTGTACCAAGCGCAGCTGGGCCACACACATCAATCGCAGAAACACAACATCACACTACACACAACACATAGAAAACCATTTAGTACATACAGTACATCACACAGCGCCCAACACATATGCCTACATCCCAATTTTTTATTTTTTATTTTAGTCTCCCGAATCTGGTGCTCATCAAAGAGGTCCTCACAGTGCCTCCCAGAGTCGTCGGCGTGAGAGACGCGGCGGTCACCATCGTGTAAGTATATAATTTTTTTTTTTTTTTTTTAACCTTATAGTGTGGAGGCTAATGTTTTTTTTTCTCATTTTATTTAACAGGCTTCACAGCGTGCTCCCGACTCGGACGGTGAGGAGGAGGGGATAGATGTGGACCTCCTCATCGATCTGGTACGAGAAAGAGAGCCGCTGTGGAACATGGGGGACCGCCGCCATGCTGATCTCATCATCACCCGTCGGCTCTGGGAGGAAGTCACTTCGATAATAGTGGACCGCTGGGAGGACCTAGAAGTTTGGGCCCAGACTGGACACCGTAAGTATATACAGTTCAGGTTGCTGGATGTAAAGCAGTGTTTCCCAAACTCCAGTTCTTGTGGCCCACACGGGTCAGGTTTTCAGGATTTCCTGAAGACCTATAACTTTGTTATTTTTCCGTCGGTATCTTTGGATAAAGGCTTGTTTTTGGCGGCACCAGCTGTTGTTTTTATTTTTACCATTTGGGGGCTCGTCTGATTTTCTAAAATAATTTTATTCCATCTTTTTAAAGGTGACATGAGCAAAAAACTAAGATTCTACCATTCCGATTTCTTTGATTTTTTTTTTCCATTTTCTGTATGGGACAAATATTAAGATATTTTTTAGTTCGAACAGTATGTTGTTAATATTATTTATTTTTAAGAATTGAAGTTCCAAGTATTATTATTTTTTCTATATTTAAATTCTTTTGTTTTCATGTTTTAGTTTTCCTAGTGTATAATACGCTGTAATATTACCGTGAATTGTGAAATAGGTCTCATAGGAGTCTAAATATGGCAGACACAAGGACCTTTACTAGCTCCTGGCTGCCATGATATTGCCATTGGTGCCACACAATGACGTTTCAACCATGGTTGACAGCGGCGTATACGGGGGTAAGCTGCTGCATTCTCGGCGGTCAGCCTCGTGTGCCGCCTGTATACCAGAACTTATGAGCCTGCGCCATACACATAAGTGTGCACAGTCGTCACACATGTACGATGGATGTTGCAAAATGAAACCCGGGCATTATGGGCCCCATCACTTGCCGGTACCGGTAGCGGCACTGTATATGAGGCTGTTAAGGAAGGTTGATGAAGTGTGAATATGGCCCAGCTTATGCCTCTTTCACACATCCGTTTTGCGCCTGAAGGCGCGATCCGGCCTTTTTTTATAAAATCGGATCCGGCGAAATGTAATGCCGGATCCAGTTTTTTTCCCATTGACTAACATTAGCGGCGGATCACGCCGCATGGGCTTGTGGCGCGTCCGGTTTTTGCCGGATCCGGTGTCAGGTCTCATTCCGGCGTCTGGAAAAAACTGCAACTGTAGCGGTTTTTTTTATGTCTCCGGCAAAAAAGCCGGAAGCGCCGGATCCGGCACTTCCGGCTTTTGTCACAATGAAAGTCTATGAGCGCCGGACTGCGC
Source organism: Oophaga sylvatica (assembly GCA_033576555.1). Lineage (NCBI taxonomy): Eukaryota > Metazoa > Chordata > Amphibia > Anura > Dendrobatidae > Oophaga > Oophaga sylvatica. The sequence continues at coordinate 379,397,339 of JARQOD010000001.1, read as the reverse complement.
CGGTCCGGATCCGTTTTTTTTAATTTTTAGCCCAGCCCACAGCAAACATATATAAAGCATGTCAGTGGGACACTCAGCCATTAGCATGCTGCCAGCAAAGAGAGCAGGAGCCAGCCAAAGACCACCACCACCAACAGCACCAGCAGCAGAAATGGAGCGACAGGACAGCTCATCCGACAGCAGACGGTAAATATCACATCCTCCATTCCCAAAAAATGTAACCACTTTTTTCTTTTTCAGCCAGGGCTATGGAATATACATATATTCACTGGCCGTTTTTGTTTCCACAGCAGAGGACGCCGAACACAGGCAGCAGCCATGGAGCAGCATCACTCCCGGGAGAGGTCATCCGACAGCAGACGGTAAATATAACATCCTCCATTCCCAAAAAATGTAACCAATTTTTTCTTTTTCAGCCAGGCTATGGAATATACATATATTCACTGGCCGTTTTTGTTTCCACAGCAGAGGACACCCAACCCAACCAGCAGCCATGGAGCAGCATCACTCCCAGGAGAGGTCATCCGACAGCAGGCGGTAAATATCACATCCTCCATTCCCAAAAAATGTAACCACTTTTTTCTTTTTCAGCCAGGGCTATGGAATATACATATATTCACTGGCCGTTTTTGTTTTCACAGCAGAGGACGCCGAACCCAGGCAGCAGCCATGGAGCAGCATCACTCCCGGGAGAGGTCATCCGACAGCAGACGGTAAATATAACATCCTCCATTCCCAAAAAATGTAACCAATTTTTTCTTTTTCAGCCAGGGCTATGGAATATACATATATTCACTGGCCGTTTTTGTTTCCACAGCAGAGGACACCCAACCCAGCCAGCAGCCATGGAGCAGCATCACTCCCGGGAGAGGTCATCCGACAGCAGGCGGTAAATATCACATCCTCCATTCCCAAAAAATTTAACCAATTTTTTCTTTTTCAGCCAGGGCTATGGAATATACATATATTCCATGGCCCTTTTTGTCTCTTTATTCCACAGCAGAGAACGCCAAACCCAGGCAGCGGCAGCAGCAGCAGGAACAGCAGCAGAAACAGCAGCAGCAGCAGCTCCCCCACCAGCAGAACCGGAGTCCAGGGAGCTGCAGCGTCACCATGACACATCTTCTTCTGGGAGCCCTCCCTCTCATCGTCAGCATTAAAAAAGTATTTTTTTTTTTTTTTCACAATCCATCTGTGGGATATATGTATTCATTGTCGTTTTTTAATTACAGGAATCACCAGCTGAAGAGGAGCTCCCAGAAGAAGAAGGATGGGGTGGACAGATACCCGGATGGGCTCACAATTCGTAAGTATCCTGCATCAATCGCAGAAACACAACATCACACTACACACAACACATAGAAAACCATTTAGTACATACAGTACATCACACAGCACCCAACACATATGCCTACATCTCAATTTTTTTTTTTTTTCTTTTAGTCTCCCGAATCTGGTGCTCGTCAAAGAGGTCCTCACAGTGCCTCCCAGAGTCGTCGGCGTGAGAGACGCGGCGGTCACCATCGTGTAAGTATATAATTTTTTTTTTTTAACCTTGTAGTGTGGAGGCTAATGTTTTTTTTTCTCATTTTATTTAACAGGCTTCACAGCGTGCTCCCGACTCGGATGGTGAGGAGGAGGGATAGATGTGGACCTCCTCATCGATCTGGTACGAGAAAGAGAGCCGCTGTGGAACATGGGGGACCACCGCCATGCTGATCTCATCATCACCCGTCGGCTCTGGGAGGAAGTCACTTCGATAATGGTGGACCGCTGGGAGGACCTAGAAGTTTGGGCCCAGACTGGACACCGTAAGTATATACAGTTCAGGTTGCTGGATGTAAAGCAGTGTTTCCCAAACTCCAGTTCTTGTGGCCCACACGGGTCAGGTTTTCAGGATTTCCTTTTGTGCAGCACTATGGAAATCCTGAAAACATGACCCGTGTGGGCCATGAGGACTGTGGTTTGGGAAACACTGATGTTGTATACTAACCAATTTGTACTTTCTCGTTTCAGGGGAGAGAATTGTGAAGCGGTGGCGGTCTGTGAGGGATCACTTCAAGAAGGAGTTCAACAAGGAGATGCGGGCCCCGAGTGGATCTGCAGGACGCCAGAGCAAATATAAATACGCAAGGGCCCTGGCGTTCCTGCGGGCAACAATGGTCACCAGAAGGTAAATATTAAAAGAAAATGTTAACATGTCTAACTACATTTTTTATTTCAGCCAGGGCCATTCCATATCACTATATTAATTGTATTTTTTTCTCTTTATTCCACAGCACGGTGACCATCACTCGGGCGCCTGCAGAGTTGGACCCTTCTGGGGCGATCCTTTAGGAGACCGGCACCGAGGGATACTTCGACCGCCACTGCCCATCTGCACCTTCCCAGCTTTCCCTGACACGTGAGCCCTCTGTCCCCTCCACCAGCACTGGAGCATCGAGGCCGCCTGCATTACATGAATCTGCTGGTGAGGAGATAGCATCCCCTTTACCCCATCCTTCTGCCACTGCCACCTCTAGTACACCTGCAGCTACTGGGCGGCAGCGGCAGAGGGGTCAGGAAAGGAGCTATGCGCCCGAGTTCTTGCATTTGAATGCATCTTTCCAGAACTGTCTTAAAGTATTATCTGAACAAATTGCCGCAGGCATTAATCAGATAAACACCAACATTTTGGAGGTGAAGACACTTCTGCAAACCATGCATTCAGAAGCAAGAACATCTCCAAATCACAGCTTTCAGCAGCAGAATGGAAGGAAAGGAGACACACTAGTAATGACTAGTGGGTAGGCGGAGCCCAGATAGGATTGACACCTCAGATTAAAAAGAGTGTTGACCGGCACCTCCAGCTCGGGCTCCTCCTACTCCTGCTTCTTCAGTCTAAAATTTGAGGTCCAGAGGATGGTCGCTGCTGGAAGCAGCTCCTCAGAAAACTTTATTATTTTTATCGGACAAGAGACTTGGATCACCAGAAGTGGTCTAGAGGTCTCAGGGGTCTCAGCGCTGCTGGACCCCCACCTCTCCCTTGGCGATCTGTAATACCCTGTATGGTGGTCCCTGCAGTTTCACGCCGGCCCTGGGGGATGAGGATTGCTTCCCTGGCGGGGACGCAAACCGCACATCGGGGGTCACTGCGTTCCCCGCCCGGGGGGGGAAGCGATGGGCACAGCGCCACAAACCCCTGGGGGTCCCTGTGGCGCTCGGCTGGTGAGTACCGCATTTTTATGTGAATGTGTGTGTGCTCTCAGCGGCTGCTGCGGCAGCCGCTGGTACATGTATTAGATGACATGTTTGGTGACTGTATTTTATGTCCGCAGGCAGATACCTGCAGGACAGAGGAGAGCAGAGAGCGAGGAGTTTGCGCTCTTTTTTAAGCCGGAGGGGGGCGTGGCTTCACGCTTCCCGCTCTTTTTGTGACAGGAATCGCTCTGAGGAGACTGCAGCTTCACTGTCCTTCTCTTCCGGCTTCTCTCAGCGCGGCGGCCATTACAGAGGCTCCGGGCTCTTCATGCTCCGCTCCTCCTGTTTAAGGTATACTTTCACCGAGGCCAGCTGGGTGAGTGAATATCATCACCCCACAGCGCAGAACCTATCTGTGTTCCAAGTGACAGATAGCGTTTATCTGCAGCCGCGTTCTCTTATAGAGACCTGGGACTCGCACACTCATTTTATATAGGGAGTTGTGGGGAGTTGGCGCATTAACCCCTATGAAGGGTTAACCCTTTCAGCGATAACCGCCGCAGGTTCTACCCGGTAGGTATCAGAACGCAGGAGGTTATTTATATACTGAGAGATAGCTGGGGTAACTCTCTTCTTTAAGAGCTTTAACCCTTCAGCGTACTTGCTCAGTCTGCTTAGTAACCACACTGTTTCCAGTTACTAACAGGGTTTTGACCTGCCATTTACGGCTGACATGTCGGTTCAGGGTCCGGAAGGTGCGGACCATCTGCCAGATCCGCTACAGGATCAGTCGCAAGTATCTGATACGCAGACTTCGACGGCATCAAGCGCTGCGATTTACAGCAATACCAAATTAGATACCATCGCTCAGTCAATTAATGGCTTGTCTGACCTTTTAGGTCAGTGGGTGTCAGCTAGATCCTCTCATGACAGGAAGCGGCGCAGGCCGGTGCCATCTTTTCCGCGTAGCGAATCAGAGGTATCTGATATGGAATGCGGACAGGGTTCTCCTTCAAACTCAGAAGGGGAGTTATCCGATTCGGATAAGGAGGATCGGCAGGGACATTCTTTCTCTCTTGTGAGCCGAACAGAGGCTTTAATTGAAGCTATGAGGGAGGCGTTACAGTTACCGAGGAGGTAACTACACGGCCTGGTAAGTCGGGCCGCATGTACCAGGAGTACCATAAGTCGCGGTCAACATTACCGGCTCTGGAAGAGCTTAATACGGTAGTGGTGTCACGCTGTCTAATGATATGTATACAATGTCAGTAAACTATTAATACAGGAACAACACTCTATGCAACAACTAGTATAGCAACATAAGCATGTAAGTATAGAATAGATTTACCTGACACGATCTCTGCTGAACTCAGGGTTAATCTTGAGGACTTGATGAGCTGAAACAGGAAAGAGGTGGACCGGGATCTAACCTGACCCTAAACTGGGTCCTAACTAATCCCTCACCTTGGAGGTACTGATAATGGTTCAGAGGTCCAAGTCTCCAACCTAACCCTGTCTCCTATCAGACCCTGAACCCTGTAATCAGTCCTAAGAAGGATCCTGACTACCACCAAAGGGATATGGGCTGATCTCAGCTAAATACACAGATTAGACATATAAGACAGACAGGATAACACTGGCTTGCATACACACTCAAACACCAAAGGAACATAAATGGTCTGGGAAATAAACTCTAACCAAGTTGAGCTTAGAACAACTAAGGAGCTCACAACTAAAGTCTATACAGATTCATTCCTATCTGTGGTCTGCATGAAGGTTTCACTGGCAACTCCCCAAGCAGACAACCAGGAATTTAAAGGAAACCAATCAACAAATAATCAATTGCAGCCGGGAGAAACTGCACCCAGTCCCAGCACCGAGCATAGACAGAATTAACTCCCTAGCTGCCAAACACAAAGAAACAGCAGATCAGCTGTGAGAAGTCAAAATGTGCAACCGCGACGATCTTCGTGGCAATGCACACATGACAGTACCCCCCCTTCTACGAGGGGCCTCCGGACCCTCAGGGCCAGGCCTGCCCGGGTGAGTTCTGTGGAAGGTCCGAACCAAACGATCTGCGTTAACATCAGACGCAGGGACCCACGTCCTCTCCTCTGGACCATACCCCTTCCAATGCACCAAGTACTGAAGGGACCGGCGATTCAGACGTGAGTCAATGATCTTTGATACTTGAAATTCCAAGTTACCATTGACCAACACTGGAGGAGGAGGTAGAGGTGACGGTATGACTGGTGCCACATACCTTTTAAGTAATGACTTGTGGAACACATTATGAATTTTAAACGTAGGAGGGAGGTCCAGACGAAATGCCACAGGATTAATTATGGAACTGATCCTGTACGGCCCGATGAATCTGGGACCCAGTTTCCAGGAGGGCATCTTAAGTTTTATATTCCTGGTAGACAACCATACCAGATCGTTCACATTCAGATCTGGACCAGAAACTCTCCTCCTATCAGCCATACGTTTGTAACGGTTCCCCATCGCACTCAGATTATTCAATACACCTCTCCACACAGAAGCAAGTGACGACGAGAAACGCTCCTCCTCAGGAACCCCAGAAGGGCCCCCCCCATTGAAAGTACAAAACTGGGGATGGAAACCATATGCCCCAAAAAACGGGGACTTACCAGTGGACTCGCTCCGCCTGTTGTTAAGAGCGAACTCTGCCAGAGGCAAGAAAGAAGACCAGTCCTCTTGGTTCTCTGAAACAAAACACCGGAGATATGTCTCTAAACTCTGATTCAGACGCTCTGTCTGACCATTGGTCTGCGGATGAAAAGCCGAGGAAAATGACAATTACATCCCCCGACGTAAACAAAATGCCCTCCAAAATTTGGACACAAACTGAGACCCCCTATCTGACACCACATCAGAAGGCAACCCATGAAGTCTAACGATCTCCCTAATGAACACCTGCGCCAGAGTTTTAGCATTAGGGAGTGCAGGAAGAGCAACGAAATGTGCCATCTTACTGAACCTGTCAACAACCACCAGTATGACAGTATTCCCTGACGACGGAGGAAGGTCCGTAATGAAGTCCATAGATAAATGAGTCCATGGACGCTCCGGAAGTTTCAAGGGTAAAAGGGTCCCAGACGGACGGGTATGAGGGGTTTTAGAGCGAGCACACACCCCACATGACGCGACAAAAGTTATAACATCTTTATTAGCATTAGGCCACCAAAACCGGCGAGAAAGGAGATCTAAAGTAGCCTTACTCCCTGGATGTCCTGCTAGAGCAGAATTATGATGTGCCTCAATAACCTTTTGTCTCAACAGATTTGGGACAAACAGTCTCCCTGGAGGTCCTGCAGGGGCGTCCCCCTGAGCCTCTAACACCTCCTCCTCAAGCTCAGAAAATACAGCCGACACTACCACCCCCTCCTGAAGGATAGGACTCGGGTCATCCGTTTTCCCGCCCCTGGGAAACTGCGAGACAAGGCATCAGCCTTTACATTCTTAGACCCCGGGCGATAAGTGACGACAAAATTAAACCTGGTAAAAAACAACGACCATCGAGCTTGTCTGGAATTCAGACGCTTAGCGGATTCCAAATACAACAGGTTCTTGTGATCAGTAATAACGGTAACCGGGTGGACTGCCCCCTCCAAAAAGTGACGCCATTCTTCAAAAGCTAACTTAATGGCCAAAAGTTCCCTATTGCCGATATCATAATTCCTTTCGGCGGACGACAATTTCTTAGAAAAGAAAGCGCACGGATGCCATTTACCAGGGGACGGACCCTGGGACAATATAGCACCCACCCCTACGTCAGACGCATCCACCTCCACAATGAACGGCTGAGATGCATCTGGTTGGATGAGAACGGGTGCCGAAGCAAAACATTTCTTCAAAGAGGAAAAGGCTTGGCAAGCTTTGTCCGACCATTTAGAAAAATCCGTCCCTTTTCTTGTCATGTCAGTGAGAGGTTTGACGACAGATGAGAAATTACAAATAAATTTCCGGTAGTAGTTAGCAAACCCCAAAAAACGCTGCAGAGCCTTAAGATCCCCTGGCTGATCCCATTCAAGCACTGCTCTCACCTTTTCAGGGTCCATACGGAAACCGGAGGCTGACACCAAAAAACCCAAAAACTGAAGTTCCTGTACGGCAAATACACACTTCTCCAGTTTGGCGTATAGTTTATTGTCTCGCAAGATCTGCAACACCTGTCTCACATGCTCCTGATGAGACACAAGATCTGGCGAGTAAATTAAAATGTCGTCCAAATATACAACCACAAACAGCCCCACAAGGTGACGAAAAATGTCATTAACAAAATGTTGGAATACTGCTGGTGCAGTAGTCAGACCAAAAGGCATGACAAGGTTTTCATAATGTCCCTCCGGCGTGTTAAACGCCGTTTTCCACTCATCCCCCTCTTTTATCCTAATCAGATTATACGCCCCCCTGAGATCCAATTTAGAGAACCATTTGGCGCCAACAATTTGATTGAAGAGATCAGGAATAAGAGGGAGTGGATACGGATCTCGAACAGTAATCCGATTAAGTTCGCGGAAATCCAAGCAAGGGCGTAGGCCTCCATCTTTCTTCTTCACAAAGAAGAACCCCGCGGCTACTGGGGAAGATGAAGGTCTAATATGCCCTTTGGCCAGACTTTCAGAAATATAATCTTTCATAGCCTGCCTCTCAGGACCAGAAAGATTATACAACCTAGCTTTAGGCAACTTAGCATCAGGAAGGAGATTAATAGAGCAGTCATACACGCGATGAGGAGGCAACTCCTGACACCCTCCTCAGAGAAAACATCCCCAAAATCCTCCAAAAAAGGAGGCAATGTACTAGGCACGACCGCACTGATGACTGTGTTCATGCAGTTGCTTTTGCAAAACTCACCCCATTGGCTTATTTCTCTGGACTGCCAATTAATCACAGGGTTATGTTTAACCAACCAAGGAAGTCCCAACACAATGGGAGTAGGTAGACCCTCCAACACATAACAAGATAATTGTTCCCTATTATTGCCCCTACCCGAAGGTCAATGTTATGAACCTCATGAACAAAGCTACCTTGGCCGAGAGGCCTGGCGTCAATGGAGAATATAGGGATCGGTTTGACCAATACACTCAGATGCATACCTTGAGCCTGAGCAAACTGAGCGTCAACCAGATTAGCCCCGGAACCACTATCAAGAAGAACAGACAATCTCTCCCTCTCGTACCAACTACCACCTCCACTGGTACAAGGAACTGAGAAGAACTGGCGGATGAAATACATACTCCAGGTTGTCGTCCACCACACAACCTGGGATTAACAGTTTTCCGGCGACTTTTGGCTCAACAAGGCACGGGATGGACATTCTCCAACAAAATGTCCCTCTTTCCCGCAGAAAAAACATCTTCTAGTCCTGCGGCGTACCGCCAATCCCCTCCTACGAAATGATGTCCCTCCCAACTGCATAGGCTCATCCGAACAGACAAGGGGAACCTCAACATAAGGGACTTTAGTGGTAGGTGGAGAAACAACAGGGAGTGGGGTTACCTCACCCCTCTCCCGAAGCCGTCTATCAGTACGGATAGCTAAGGCCATAGCAGCCTCCAGTGAATGAGGAGACTCATACTGAGCCAAAACGTCTTTTAATTTATCAGAAAGCCCATGACAAAACTGGCTCCTAAGAGCTGGGTCATTCCACTGAGTATCTGTGGCCCATCTACGAAACTCAGAAGCAAATTCCTCTGCAGGACGATCTCCCTGCTGTATCTTACGTAATTTTGTCTCAGCAAGAGAGACCCATCTGGGTCATCATATACCAATCCCAGGGCAGTAAAAAATTGATCTACAGACAGTAGAGCCGGGGGTCCCGGAGGAAGGGAAAATGCCCAGGATTGAGGGTCCCCTTGCAGAAGTGAGATAACAATTCCCACTCTCTGCTCATCACTCCCTGATGATCGAGGCCGAAGCCGAAAATACAATTTACATGCCTCCCGGAAGGTGAAAAATTTGTCTCGCCCACCAGTGAACCTGTCCGGGAGAGCTACTTTAGGTTCAACTCTGGTTTGCTCCAGGGGAGACAAAACTTTGGACTTAATGTCCGTCAGCTCCATGGATAATCCCTGCAACTGCAGAGCCAGCTGGGCTACTGGATCCATGGTAACTGGAGATAATTTTTATGGCCAGTGAAAATGTCACGCTGTCTAATGATATGTATACAATGTCAGTAAACTATTAATACAGGAACAACACTCTATACAACAACTAGTATAGCAACATAAGCATGTAAGTATAGAATAGATTTACCTGACACGATCTCTGCTGAACTCAGGGTTAATCTTGAGGACTTGATGAGCTGAAACAGGAAAGAGGTGGACCGGGATCTAACCTGACCCTAAACTGGGGTCCTAACTAATCCCTCACCTTGGAGGTACTGATAATGGTTCAGAGGTCCAAGTCTCCAACCTAACCCTGTCTCCTATCAGACCCTGAACCCTGTAATCAGTCCTAAGAAGGATCCTGACTACCACCAAAGGGATATGGGCTGATCTCAGCTAAATACACAGATTAGACATATAAGACAGACAGGATAACACTCGCTTGCATACACACTCAAACACCAAAGGAACATAAATGGTCTGGGAAATAAACTCTAACCAAGTTGAGCTTAGAACAACTAAGGAGCTCACAACTAAAGTCTATACAGATTCATTCCTATCTGTGGTCTGCATGAAGGTTTCACTGGCAACTCCCCAAGCAGACAACCAGGAATTTAAATGAAACCAATCAACAAATAATCAATTGCAGCCGGGAGAAACTGCACCCAGTCCCAGCACCGAGCACAGACAGAATTAACTCCCTAGCTGCCAAACACAAAGAAACAGCAGATCAGCTGTGAGAAGTCAAAATGTGCAACCGCGACGATCTTCGTGGCAATGCACACATGACAAGTTGAGAAGGAACGTCTGTGTCCAGATAAACGTTTTCAAGGGACACGGTTCTTTGAAGCATTATATCCGTGTTCAACGGAATTGACGGATAATTGGATTCCTTCTCCTGAAGTGGATGTTCCTTTATCCCAGCTTAGTAAATCCTCATTGCTTCCGGTTAAATGGAAAGCGAGTCTGCAAGAGCCGCTGGACAGAAAAAGGAGATGGCGGCGAAATCCATCTATGAAGCTGCAGGTCATGGATTCAGAGCAGTACTAGGATCCATGTGTGCTTCTAAGGCTTCCCTGTGCTGGTTGGTCCGTTTACGGAAGGCATTGCAAAATAGATCTCCATTATCCGAGATAGATGGACTTCTCGATTTATTGGAGACTGCAGCCCGATATAGCTGTGATGCAGGTCTGGATGCTGCGTCATTATTATCCAGGACGCAATCTTCAGCGGTCACAGTAGAAGAGCACTGTGGCTTAGACAGTGGACCGGGGACGCGGTTTCCAAGCAGGGTTTACTGTCTTTAGCCTACAAGGGTGGTCAGCTATTTGGATCTGATCTCACAGAGCTGATTGCCAAGGCAAAGGCTAAAGAAGCGGCTTTACCACAGCGAAGGGCTATGGCTTCTACGTCTGGCAGACCTAGTACCGGTAATGGTCGGCGGTATTTTCGGTCTAGGGGACGATCCGGTCAGTCTTCTTGGGGATCGGGTCGTCCCTCTTTTTCGGGAAAGAAGTCTTCTCAGAAATCCCGCACCCCTTGGAAACAAAGTTTCCGTCAAGACAAGCGGGAAACTGACAAGAAGCCCGCCAAGGCAGACTGACGCCAGGTCCTCACTCGAGGGCTCTCGAGTGGGGGGTCGCCTGCTCCAATTCAAGGCGAATTGGATTTCCTGCGTTCCGGATTCCTGGGTAACGCGAGTTGTGTCGGCAGGCTATTTCATAGAGTTTTCTTCTCGACCCCCGGACAGTTTTTGCCAGTCTCGCATTCCGTCAGAGCCCGAGCTATTTGCCGCTCTGCTGCGAGAGGTGGAATTCTTCTGCAGAAGGGTGTAGTAATACCGGTTCCGACAGGGGACCGGGGAAAAGGTTTTTATTCAAATCTCTTTGTGGTCCCCAAAAAAGAGGACAAATTTCGTCCTATTCTGGATCTCAAAAGATTGAATCAGCATGTCCACACCCAAAAATTCCGCATGGAGTCACTTCGCTCCGTTGTGGCAACCCTGTCGCAGAACGACTTTCTGGTGTCAATCGACATTCGCGACGCTTATTTGCATATTCCCGTCGGAAGGGCTCACCAGCGCTTTCTTCGTTTTGCCATAGGTCAGGACCATTACCAATTTGTGGCCCTACCATTCGGCTTGGCTTCAGCGCCCAGAGTTTTTACAAAAATTCTAGCGCCTCTCATGGCAATTCTTCGAAGACAGGGAGTCACGATTATTCCCTATCTGGACGACCTTTTGATTGTGGCGTCCTCAAAAGAGGAGGCGGTGACGGCTCGCAATCTATCCCTTCAGCTCCTGGAGGACTTCGGGTGGCTGGTCATTTGGGAGAAGTCGTCTCTGGAACCGTCGCAGTCAATCCTGTTTTTGGGGATGCATTTCGACACGGTACGGGCAGTGGTGTCCCTACCTCCAGACAAGCGGACATGTCTCCTTCGACATGTACAGACTATGAAGTCTTCGACAGCAATGTCCCTTCGGAAGTGTATGCGCCTTTTAGGTCTGATGGTGGCTTCCATGGAAGCGCTTCCGTTTGCCCAGTTTCATTCCAGAGCCCTCCAAAGGCTCATTCTGAGTCATTGGGATCGATCGCAGATTGCACTGGATCGCAGTATCCTCATCTCTCGCAGGGTGCGAGAGTCCCTAAGTTGGTGGTCACGTCCAGGAACGTTATCACTGGGGAAGTCTTTCCTTCCTCCGAGGTGGTCGGTCATAACCACCGATGCCAGCCTGACGGGCTGGGGGGGTGTCTGGAACGATCTCTGGGTTCAGGGAGTATGGTCATCGGAAGAGTCTGTTCTACCGATCAACATCTTGGAATTGAGGGCAATTTTCCTTTGCCTCCAACACTGGACGGTCCCTTTGAGCGGTTTACCAGTCCGAGTGCAGACAGACAACGCAACGGCGGTCGCGTATATCAACCACCAAGGCGGGACGAGGAGTTCCAGGCTCATGGTGGAAGTGTCTTGGATCCTGAATTGGGCCGAGGACAGAGTACCAGCCATCTCTGCGATTCACATTCCAGGAGTTCAGAATACCACGGCGGACTTCCTCAGTCGAGAGAAGATGGATCCCGGAGAATGGAGTCTTCATCCGGAGATCTTTGCACTGCTGTGCTCCCTTTGGGGAGTTCCCCAAGTGGATTTGATGGCATCCAGGTCCAATGCCAAGTTGCCGACCTTCATGTCCAGGTACAAGGACCCGAAGGCTGTGGCGGTGGATGCTCTGGTGACCCCGTGGGACCGATTCGAGCTAATCTATGTGTTTCCGCCGATATCCTTACTTCCTCTGGTGCTGCGTCGGATCAGACTGGAGAGAATCCCGGCTATATTGATAGCCCCAGATTGGCCAAGGAGGACGTGGTTCTCGACACTGGGGTCGCTTTTGGCAGCACCGCCATTTCTACTTCCTCTTCGCCTGGACCTGTTAACCCAGGGTCCTGTCCGTCATCCGGACTTGAAGTCTCTGCGTTTGACGGCGTGGCTCTTGAGACCGAAATACTGACCCGTAGAGGTTTTTCAGCCGAAGTCATTGCCACTCTGCGAGCTGCCAGAGGTCTGGCTACTACTAGAATTTACCACAAGACCTGGGAAGCCTTCTTCTCGTGGTGTTTGGGTTCTTCAAGGATTTTTTCCATTCCCAATCTGTTGGCTTTTCTACAGTACGGGCTGGACAAGGGTTTGGCAGTTAGCACCCTGAGGGGTCAGGTTTCTGCCCTGTCCCTGTTGTTCCGGAAAGTTATCGCCTCGCGTAGGGACGTGCGCTCCTTTTTTCGCGGGGTAACCCGTCAGTTTCCGCCGCGGAAGGCACCTGTGTCCCTTGGCGGCTCAACCTTGTCCTGGAGGCTCTTCAGCATGGGCCTTTTGAGCCAATGGATTCTGCTAACCTTTCTTTGCTTTCTTGGAAGGTTGCCTTCCTAGTCGCAGTCACTTCTTTGAGAAGGGTTTCTGAGTTGGCGGCTCTTTCTTGCTCGCCTCCTTTCCTGGAATTTTACCCGGATCGAGTAGTGCTTCGCACACGGGGCGACTTTCTACCTAAGGTAGTGTCGCAATTCCATGTTAACCAGGATATTGTTTTGCCTTCACTTTGCCCGGGCCCGAGGAATGCAAAGGAACGGTTTTGCACACATTGGATTTAGTGCGGGCCTTGAAGTTCTATTTGTCTGTTACTCAAGGTTTTAGGAAGTCAGACTCCTTGTTTGTGATTCCAGCAGGTCGTCGACGTGGTCAACGAGCTTCCAAGGACTCTATAGCTCGTTGGATTCGGTCAGCCATTTTGGAGGCTTACCGACTTAAAGGCGAACCTTGCCCGATTAAGATTCGTGCTCATTCCACGAGGGCTGTGGCCTCATCGTGGGCCTTTCATCAAGGGGCTTCGGCAGCTCAGCTCTGCCGAGCGGCGACTTGGCGCTCCGTCCACACGTTTACAAAGTTTTATAAGGTGGACGTCAGTGCTTCCGCTGATGCGGCCTTAGGACGCAGGGTCCTACAGGCGGCTGTAGTGTAAAGTTCTAGTTAACTTGTATTTGGCGCCTGTTGCGCATTTACCAAGGTTGTTGGGATTCTGCCTGTTTTTTCTTGGTTATATTCCCACCCTTAATTTTTGGACTGCTTTGGGACGTCCCACTAGTCATTACTAGTGTGTCTCCTTTCCTTCCATTCTGCTGCTGAAAGACGGATTTTGGTAACAACTTACCTGTAAAATCCTTTTCAGCGAAGGAAGGAAAGGAGACACAGCACCCGCCCATGGCAGAAGTGTGTTGATGTGTTTTCAGATGCGGCGTGACCCTCTTCTGATAGCGATTATCTGGACTGAGGTTGACGCGCTACGGCTCCTTTCCAGCATTGCCAGCTCATCGCGGTGGTCAGGTCCAGTGAGTAGTACCTGGAACTGTGTGGTTTTTTTGCCTACATGCATGCATAACCTGTATTCTTGCTTTTTCTCTGAAGTCCTTCAGAAGGGGTTATGTTGCTCCGCTGGTGATATTTGCTCTTCCCTAAGCTTTTGTACGACTGAAGAAGCAGGAGTAGGAGGAGCCCGAGCTGGAGGGGCCGGTCAACACTCTTTTTAATCTGAGGTGTCAATCCTATCTGGGCTCCGCCTACCCACTAGTCATTACTAGTGTGTCTCCTTTCCTTCCTTCGCTGAAAAGGATTTTACAGGTAAGTTCTTACCAAAATCCATCTTTTTCAGGTCTGTAGCCGAGCGCATGGATACGCTATCTACTGACCAGCAGATGTATGTAATGCATACTTGCCACGCTGCTCTAGTGCAGGCTACCTCCCAACCTCCTCCACCCACCCCAGTCGTTCCTCCACTGGCCCCCCCTCCAGCCACCGTCCCCCCTCCAGCCACCGTCCCTCCTCCCCCTCCTATTCAATACCAGCCACCTCCCCACACTCCTGCCTTGTACCAACCTCCTTCCCTGTTCCAATTCCCAACCATATCACCTGCTCCTCCAGTCCCTGCCCCACCCTCCTCTCCACCACCCATCACCTGTTCTGCCTCCAACTTGTCCTCCCATTCTCTTACTCTTTCCACCCCTTCACCTCTTACTGTTCCTTCCCCACCACCATCCCAGTCCTCTCTCCACACTCCCAATGTCGAAGTGTCCCGCAGCCTCTCCAGCAGTATTTCCACCCCACACTATACTCAGTTGTAAATATTTTTTTTCAAAAAAGTAAAGACTTTTTCTAAACAAGAAATTTTATTACAAAATCAAAAATTTACAAACATTATATTAAATTTTTTTTTTTAATAAAAGTTACATTGGTTTATTCAAAATGTTGTCTGTCATTTATTTATAAGATGTAAAGTAAAAAATGTTGTGAAACAGGTAAAAATTTTTGGGTACACAAAAACACCAACATCACTTTGGGTAAAAGGTACATAAATTTAACCTTTTTGCCAAAGTTGTGTCCCGGGTTGTGTAGTATCCAAAGTATTTTCATCGTCGGTGGCGCTGACGCATAATGCGCTGACGTCTCGCTCTCTCCTTCTCCAGAACTATCACCTTCAAGCGATTCGCCTCCGCGGTAAAATCCACCAGATTCTTCAATATATTTCCAATAACAACATCCATCTTCTCTCCAACCTGTACTTGCTCCTATGCAGCCTGTCAAAGATGGGCTGTATATACAGTATATATATAGGATTACAGTAGCCAATCACATTTTAGGGGCGTTTTTAAAAAAACGGATCCATCGTAATCCGGCAAAAAAAACGGATAAAAAACCGGATGAAAAGGATGGGACGTCTCATCCGGTTTTACATGCTATTTGCCGGAAGGCGCCGTCAGACGCAAAACAGATGTGTGAAAGAGGCCTTAGTCGGTCACTTCCTACCAGTCTATATACATGAGGGAGGCATTTTAACGACACCCCCCCCCACAGATAGGGACCAAAAGGGCTGCCATTTGGCCTCTATCCCATCTTGCAAAAGAACAACCACAAGGACGACACTCAATAGTATGGCGCTCATATCAGTGCCATAGACATAATGACCAGGGGTCTATGGCAACCTCTCATCTCAGGGATAAGTGATCGAGGCTAAGGCTGGAGTCACACACAACCACAAAAAATCGGTCCGTTTTAGACGGTCGATTGTCGGATCAAAATGCAAACATCACACATCCTTCTGGCATCCGATTTTCCTTCAAAGATGCGATTTAATCGCATGTGTGTGTACCTTGTAACATCCGATTTTCATCCGACTTGCGAGATTTTCTCGCAGGCTTGCAAAACTGACTTATAATGGATCTAAAAGAATAGTATTTCAATCACAAAAAAAAGAATAGATATATACACATAGAACACATATATATATTGTGAGACAGTGAGGATATGTGGTGAATGGGGTGTACATTTCACCTAGGTTCTTTGCTAACTATAAGGGAAATATGTGGCTTTGTAGACCTGGTGGTAGAGAGAGGTCACTACACCTTGCATTCATTGCACACTTGCAGCTTAAACCTGAAGCCAATCAGCTGTTAATTAGGAAGCCAGAAATAGGTGTCTGCGGACACAGTCAGAGAGCTCATTCAGTCTGGACAAGGGGTCCAGGCACAGAAGGTGTATCCAAGAGTGTTAGAGCTGTCTTCAGCCTGGACACAGAGAGGTGTCCTGGCACAAGGAAGCAGTCTCTGTGAGAATCCATGCGGATAAGCCAAGAGTGTTAGAGCTGTCTTCAGCCTGGACACAGAGAGGTGTTCTGGCACAAGGAAGCAGTCTCTGTGAACCTCCATGCTGATGATTACCGAAGAGGAGGGGAGCCGTCTCAGTCTGGGTGCAGGAAGGACCCCGGACACAGGAGTGTCTCTGTGAACCTCCAGATAATGACTACTGAATAGGAGTGGATCTTTCTCAAGTCTGGAAGTCGGGTGGACCTTCAGACATAAGGAGGAGTATCTGGAAGACTCCATACTGGTAACATATATCATATGTGTTGTTTTGGGCACAGACTGATAGAGTCTGGGTTCCTGATAGAAAGGGACATTATATAAGTGTAATTAGTGGCTAGACAAGCCGAGGTCTTTTGTTTATGCTTTGTTTTATCTGTGTGCTGTGGACTTTAATAAAACTGGTTGTGGCCAGTTTTTACCATAATTGCTGTCTGAATGAACTGTTTCCGTGCCATTCTGTCTACCCAGACAGCGATCTCAGAGCTAAAACCCCTGAAAGGCTACAATATATATATACATGTCATTGTGACATGTATATATACATATATTTATAGTTCCTAGACTTCTACATACTGTTATAGCCGCTAATTCAATTGCCGGGTTTTGTGAAATCACAGAAGCCGACATGAAATGATACATTGTTTCCACACAGTTAACCATGTCATTTCCTGTATTTTGATATTTGTTTAGAACTTACAATTACATGGTGTATTTGTGCAAAATTTCAGACATGTAGGGGTTAATTAAAGGTGTAATTTCGTTGAAAAAAAATGCGTGGGCTCCCGCTGTATTTTCTCCACCAGACAGACAAAGCAAGCGAGTGGGGGCAGATAATAACAGCCTAGGGAGGGTACATTTTTTGTGCCCCCCCTGGCTACTAACATCTGCCCCCAGACACCCCAGAAAGGGCAAATCTATAATTAGATTCGCCCTTTCTGGCACTTTGCCCGTCTATTCCCATTGCCCTGTAGCGGTGGCGAATGGGTTAATAATCTCACCTTACTGTCACCTTGCAATTGAAAGGTGACCTTAAGGTAGGTTAATAATTGAGAGCTGTCAATTAGACAACTATCTAATTATTAATCCTATTGTATGAAAGAAAAATCAAACACACACAGTTTAATAAAAAATAAGTTTAATTAAATAATCACACAGTTTTTGACCATATTTTATTTTCCTGCTAAAACCATTTCCTGTAATAAAAATAAAATAAAAAAGCAAAATTATACTTACCAATCCGATGTACAGTCAGGTCCCACGGTGTAATCCATCAGAAAGGGTTAACAGGTTACAGGTCGCAGAGAGCTAATAATGCTGTCTCAGACCTGTATTCCCCTGAATGAATAAGTTCCTCTCCCAGCGAAAGTAGAGGAATAGATTCATGAATGGAGCTTAATTGATTTATTGGCAATTTAACTTTAGTGACCTGACCTAAAGGGAAAGTGGACACAATCAATTAAGCTTCATTCATGAAACACATCCTGTCGCCAGGAGAGGAACTTATTCATTCAGGAGCTTTGAGCTGAGCATGCAGGATTACTTGCACTGCTTGGCTCAAAGCTAGTTAACCCTTTGTGAAGGATTACAGCGTGGGACGTGACAGATCGGCGGAATAGGTAAGAATAATGTTGTTTTATTTTTTTTTCTTTATTTTAGGAGATCAATGGCTTCGCACGGATTAAGTGTAAAATAAAATATGGTCAAAAAAATGTGTTTTTATTTCATTAAAATTATTTATTCTTAAAGTGTCTGTGTTTTTTTATTTACTTCAATAGGATTAATAATTGATAGTTATCTAATTGACAGCTCTCAATTATTAACCTACCTTAAGGTCACCTTTCAATTGCAAGGTGACAGTAAGGTGAGATTATTAACCCATTCGCCACCGCTACAGGGCAATGGGAATAGACGGGCAAAGTGCCAGAAAGGGCGAATCTAATTATAGATTTGCCCTTTCTGGGGTGTCTGGGGGCAGATGTTAGTAGCCAGGGGGGCACAAAAAATGTACCCTCCCTAGGCTGTTATTATCTGCCCCCACTCGCTTGCTTTGTCTGTCTGGTGGAGAAAATACAGCGGGAGCCCACACATTTTTTTTCAACGAAATTACACCTTTAATTAACCCCTACATGTCTGAAATTTTGCACAAATACACTCATGTAATTGTAAGTTCTAAACAAATATCAAAATACAGGAAATGACATGGTTAACTGTGTGGAAACAATGTATCATTTCATGTCGGCTTCTGTGATTTCACAAAACCCGGCAATTGAATTAGCAGCTAGTACAGTATGTAGAAGTCTAGGAACTATAAATATATGTATATATACATGTCACAATGACATGTATATATATATATATATATATATATATATTATATGTGTTCTATGTGTATTATCTATTCTTTCTAGTCTTTATTAAAGCTGTCAGTGTGATTTTACAGTATAGCCGGGGATGAATTGCCGGCTTTTCTAAAGGACACCGATGCGATTTCATCGTAAGTCACACAGTGTGGTCCGTTTGTAATCCGATTTTTCATCGCTCCCATAGACTTGCTTTGGCGATTGTCGACCGACAATCGGTGACAATCGCAGCATGCTGCGATTGTACACGGACGTTTAAAACGGACCACAAAAAATCGGATACTGGGAGCTGCTCCATAGATTAACATAGGTCCGACTGCAATGCGATTTTTCATCGCATTGCAGTCGTCCGATTCTGTCGCCAGTGTGACGCCGGCCTTATAGATAGAAACGGACCATTAAGAGGTTTCTCATGAAGACAATTCACCCCATGACAGGAGATCTCTTCTGGAAGAGGCTAGAAGATTTCCCACCTAATTAGTGTGCTTTACTTCTTTACATTTAAAGGGATTCTCTGATTTGGACAATCAATTTTTTGTTACATCAGGAGTTCACAGGAGGACCGACTACGGAAACCCCTCACGATCAGCAACAATTAGTGGGGAACAAAGCAGCAAGTGATTTACTTCCCTGCAGTGCCCCCCATAGGAGAAATGTAGCATTACATCATGAAATATGCTGCCCTTGTCATGCACAGTCACGCCAGGAAGACGCTGAGTGATTCAGTGTTACCTAAAGACTTCCGGCTCATATACTTGGTGTGTTTGCTGTTGTGTGAATCATGTGTCACTCCTCGTCATGATGACAAAAGCTATGCCTGAAGACTCCAGAAGACACCAGAATTGAGGAGGAGAAGCTAAAGAGCACAAGAATATCACTGATGAAACTCTGAAACTGATACAATGATCAAACACTGATAAAATGTGATCCGAAACACTGACAAAAATCTAATCCAAAACACTGATCAAAAACTGATCCAAAACACTGATGAAAATCAGATCTATAACACTGATGAAAATCAAATAATGAAGAATAACCTCAAGCACTCAGAGAAAAGATCCAAAAGAGTCTATTTCAATTTTTATTGGCACAGTGGCATAACGAGGGTTCACACATCAAAGGAAAAAAAAAGTTTTCAACAGAAACAATATGATCCCGACGTTTTGTCCATATCGGCCTTTCTCAAGGGCGTGTTCTGTGAAGATGAGAGACAGGGTGCATGGTGTGTCCCCGGGTAATTGGGAAGGTCAATGAATGTTGTTAATGGGTGTAGCATGACATTAAGGGTATGTGCACAAGTTGCAGATTCTGTTGCAGTTCTGCAGCAGAACTGCAAATGATGTACAGTACCATTCTAGTCAATGGAAATCAAAAAACGCAGTGCACATGCTGCAGATTTTTCCGCGCAGATTTGGTGCGGATTTGAAACTGCAGCATGTCACTTCTTTTGTGCAGAACTGCAGCGTTTTGAGACCTGCTCCATTATAGGAATCTGCAGGTCTGAAAAGGCAGGGGAAATCTGCACGAAAACTGCAGTAAATCTGCAGCTAAAAAGGACAAAAAAAGGATAAAAACTGCGCAGATTTTGACCTGCAGTTTCTGCCAAGAGATGCAGATTCTGTGCGGAAAATTCTGCAGACCAATCTGCAACGTGTGCACATACCCGCATGGAGTACCCAGAAGGTCTGAGTATGATGACATCACAATGAGAAGGATCTGAATGCAACAATAACTGGAAAGGTCAGAGCATGATGTCATTGCGGTATGGTGTGACAACGTAACTAGAAAAATGGATTTAACCTTTACAATGCCAAACAACGATAAAACTGACGTTTAATCTTTTTATTAATAAAATAACTGTACACGTTACAAAAAAGAGCAAGTCACCTTAAGGAAGAAGGTAGCTTCAACTCTAAACCAAGTCACTCATCAAACTGCTGAGAAGTGACCACCAGGTATAGCGTTATTACAGCTCCGCGTATGTATCACAAGATAAGAGATAGTAAAGTGTTCTCAGACCGGTCTGTAGAACACGGACGGTATAAGCAAATTCACAAAGGTACATAAAACACTTTCATTGCTCTCAGTCCACTTCTTCCATCCTGGATGTGTCCTCATCGCCCTCTAGTGGAGGCAACTCTTCCAGGACTGGACTTGAGAAGTCCTCCTGAGTGACATCCTCTTCATCAATCCCTGCGAGCAAAAGTGAGAGTCTACAGTCTCACTGTGTATGTACACCACACCACTGTGTGTATGATCTCTGTACTATGACACCACTGATTGTACTGTACTGTGACATCACTGTGTGCATTATCCCTGTGTTGTGACATCACTATGTGCATTATCCCTGTACTGTGACATCACTGTGTGCATTATCCTTGTACTGTGACATCACTGTATGTATTATCCCTGTACTGTGATAACACTGTGTATTATCCCTGTACTGTGACATCACTGTGTGCATTATCCCTGTACTGTGACATCACTGTGTGCATTTTCCCTGTACTGTGAAATTACTGATTACATGATTCCTGTACTGTAACATCATTGTATGGGTTATTCTTGGCCTGTGACATCTCTGTGTTATTTCTGTACAGTGACAGAACTTTGTGTATTATCCATGTACTGTGACAATACTGTGTGCATTATACCTGTACTGTCACATCACTTTGTGTGTTATCTCTGTACTGTGACATCTCTAATATCGCTGTTTTGCGACATCACTATGTATGTACAGTGGCATTGCAGTGTGCATTATCATTATACTGTCACATCACCATGTGCATTATATCTGCACTGCAACATCTTCCATTTTTATAATTCCTGTACTGAGACATCACTATATGCATTAGCTGTGTACTGTGGCATCATGGTGTGCATTATTCCTGTATTGTGACATCATTGTGTGCATTATCCCTGTATTGTGACATCATTGTGTGCATTATCCCTGTATTGTGACATCATTGTGTGCATTATCCCTGTATTGTGGCATCATTGTGTGCATTATCCCTGTACTGTGACATCACTGTGTGCATTATCCCTGTACTGTGACATCACTGTGTGCATTATATCTGAGCTATGATATCACTGTGTGCATTATCCCTGTGTTGAGACATGACTGTGTACATTATCACTGTATTGTGACATCGCTGTGTGCATTATCCCTGCATTGTGACATCATTGTGTGAATTACCCATGTGCTGTGACATCACTGTGAGCATTATCCCCGTACTGTGACATCACTGTGTGCATTATCCCTGTACTGTGACATCACTGTGTGCATTATCCCTGTACTGTTACATGACTGTGTGCATTATCACTGTATTTTGACATCACTGTGAGCATTATCCCTGTACTGTGATATCAGAGTGTGTATTATCCCTGTACTGTACTGTGACATCACTGTGCATTATCCCTGTACTGTGATATCACTGTGTGTATTATCCCTGTACTGTGACATCACTGTGTGCATTAGCCCTGAACTATGACATCACTGTGTGAATTATCCCTGTGCTGTGACATCACTGTGTGCATTATCACTGAGCGATGACATAACTGTGTGCATTATCCCTGTATTGTGCTGAAAAAGAAAATGGACTGGACCTCCAAAAATCATATATTGATCTAATGCCGCTAGGCAAAAATATATATAACTGAACATGAGGTTCTTAGTTTAAAATTCTGATCAGACTGTATGAAGTCACTGCCATGTCATGGCGAACATCTTAGTGGGTCCCTATCGCCCTAACGGAGTGGAGCCATAAGCCGACCATCGTCGCAGCGACAATGCACCGGCAGGGTGGGCGGCCTGTTGCCCCACAGCGCCCATGTTGCAAGACTGAGTCCCTATGACTCCAGACCGTGGCTCCCCACCAGCATAAAACCACAGCTGTGCTGTGATATCAATGTGTGTATTATCCCTGTGCTGTGACATCAATGTGTGTATTATCCCTGTGCTGTGACATGACTGTGTGCATTATCCCTGAACTGTGACATCAATGTGTGCATTATCACTGTGCTGTGACACGACTGTGTGCATTATCCCCGTGCTGTGACATCAATGTGTGTATTATCCCTGTGCTGTGACATGACTATGTGCATTATCCCTGTGCTGTGACATCACTGTGTGCATTATCGCTGTGCTGTGACATCAATGTGTGTATTATCCCTGTGCTGTGACATGATCGTGCATTATCCCTGTGCTGTGACATGACTGTGTGCATTATCCCTGTGCTGTGACATCAATGTGTGAATTATCCATGTGGTGTGACATCACTGTGTGCATTACCCCTGTGTTGTGACATCAATGTGTGCATTATCCTGTGCTGTGACATGACTGTGTGCATTATCCCTGTACTGTGACATCAATGTGTGCATTATCACTGTGCTGTGACATGACTGTGTCTATTATCCCTGTGCTGTGACAGCAGTGTGTGTATTATCCTGTGCTGTGACATGACTGTGTGCATTATCCCTGTATTGTGACATCACTGTGTGCATTATCCCTGTATTGTGACAGCACTGTGTGCATGAGCCCTATACTCTGACATATTAGATATCAGAGGTCAGACCATCTGAGTGTCCATCTTTTATTGAGGGACAACAACTCATAACTGATATTAAAAGCCCTTAATCCAATGGTTCCAGCTCATGAGATGCCGACAAATGAGTGTCTTACTTACCTAGGCCAAGTTTGATCATCCTGTAGATGCGGTTTGCATGTGTCTGCGGATCTTCCAAGGTGAAACCGGATGACAGGAGGGCAGTTTCATAAAGAAGGGTAACCAGATCTTTCACAGACTTTTCATTCTTGTCGGCCTCTGCTTTTTCCCTTAACATTTCTATGATCGGATGTTCACAGTTGATTTCTAGATGCTTCTTTGCTGTCATGTAGCCCATTGTGGAGTTATCCCGTAGAGTCTGGGCCTTCATGATACGCTCCATATTGGCAGACCACCCATAGGTGCTGGTCACGATGCAACATGGGGACTCCACCAGTCTGTTTGAGATGACCACCTGAGCACAATGCAAGTTACAATCTATCATATCGAGATGTTAAGATGTGTGAGGCAGTGACTGGTGTTACATGTGAGGGTCATTGTATGTTCCCCCGAGGATGTGCACGAAGGCGTATGAAGGCCATAGGAGTGCATGGCAGTCACAGGCATAGCTGTGACTGCGATGCAGACTAAAAATAAGTAATAGCCTTGGACATGCTAGTGTCCAAGGCAGATGTAGGGAAAACCTGCTCTGGGATGTTGTGTTGTGAAACAGACTGCAGGATGGTAGTCGTGCAGTCTGTTTCATTCCAGGCTCGGGTTTTCCATGTGGCTGAAGGCCACATGTTCCTTTGTTAAAAGCCCTGCAGGAAAGGGTTTGGGTGTGACAGGTTTTAGTATCAGTGTGTGTCTGGTGTTCGGCGGGCGTACAGAGCATGACGCTGTGCAGAGCTCTGTCTGTGTGAGGTGACAAAGCAGCTGGAAAGCCTGGCACCCACAGCGTACACAGCTGTGCTGTCGCCCACGGCAACTGGTCAGAGGAGGACTAGCGTGTTTAGTGACTGTAAACTAAAAGATGCTGTGTAGTATATAGTGCTATGAAATGGACACTAATGCTATGCACTTGTGTGAATTGGACATTTAATGCCTTGAAGTAACGTAATTAAGAGATTTTGTGTTGAAACTTTGTGGGTCACTGCCTGCATACGTGTGATACCGCTGCATTACAGATGTTATCACAAAGTCTAAGGAGGCCTACTGTAAGGTTCTTTGTCTCTGTTGACATGTTCCTTGAAACTCAGTTTTCCGTCGGCCATTTTGCTTTCTGTCTTTCTGCAGCTCTTGCCCTCAGTTAATATGGAGTTTCCAGTTTTCATGTTCCCGCCCTGATTCTTCCCTCTTGCTTCTTAAGCAGCCTCAGCTGAACAATCAGTGCTCCTGAATCAAGCCTCAGTCAGTCTGTGACCTGACTCCTGGAAGCCTTGGACTTGTACTCCAGCTATTCCCTACTGAGGAACCTTGGAACACTTTTGGACTCTGGAAACCTGCTGTTTGGTGAATCCATGTTTGCAGAGGAATGACGGTACAGAGAAGAGATCCTGAACCTGCTTTGGAGATTTATTGTAGTGCTTGAAGTTACTCTGGCCTGCTGTGTTCTCCTGTCGCTGTTCCTGCAAACTGTGTGAACTTTTCAGCATGCTTGTATGAAGTAATACAAGTCATTTCATTTCAACCTATGTCTCCTGTGTTTTCCTCGCACCCAAGCACAAGACGCTATAGGAACTGTACACTATACATGACAAGATTCAGGAGCCAATGTTTAGTGTCTGCTGGGTCTGGGAAAGCCGTGTCTGCTGTGACTGTGGATATCAGATGTCCGTTTAATACCTTATGTGATGACAGTGGTTGTGACTTCTCACAACCATTCCAGGTGAGCGCATTCCCTTAAAATTTTACTC
Source organism: Oophaga sylvatica (assembly GCA_033576555.1). Classification (NCBI taxonomy): domain Eukaryota; kingdom Metazoa; phylum Chordata; class Amphibia; order Anura; family Dendrobatidae; genus Oophaga; species Oophaga sylvatica. The sequence continues at coordinate 379,372,027 of JARQOD010000001.1, read as the reverse complement.
TGGAGTGTTACCACAGGTAAACACTATTGTTTTTTTTTTTTTTTTTTTCCTTTCCTCTTCTCCTTCCAGCACTTCTGCCTTAAAAGATCTGGAAGATGGAGGCCCGCATAAAGGAACTTTGCGGAGTGACTGATACAATCCTTTCAGATGTACAGACTTTAAAAACCCTTTTGCAAGCCTACAGGACCTCACTAATCATAATTTGCAAGTGTTTGGACAGACTACCCAGGAATTGCGAGCCAGGATTGAGGCTCTAGAGGAACGAGCCCAGGCTCCTGCCATAACCCCAAGTTCTGGGATCCCCAAATTACCTCCTTTTCGTTTTGGCGGTGAACGTGAGAAATTCAGGGGATTTATTAATCAATGCAATTTATTTTTCTCTGCACATGCTTCACAATTTCCCACTGAACGATCCAAAGTGCTTACTATAATCATGTTGCTTACCAATAAGGCTTTGATGTGGGCAAACCCTCTGATTGAGACTGAGGATGATTGTTTGAATCACCTTGATGCTTTTATTTCAGCCATGGGGTAGGTGTTTGATGACCCCAATCGAGGTGCAACAGCTGAAGCAGCCATGTTAACTTTGCGCCACGGTAAGCGTTCAGTAGCCGAATATGCCCTGGATTTCAGGAGATGGGCTCTTGATACCACTTGGGACACTTCCGCTAAAAAATCTATTTTTCGGAAAGGGTTGTCTCCACTGATTAAGGATGAACTTGCTCGTGCCGACCCTCCCACTGCGTTAGGTGACTTTATTAACTATTGTATCCGTATTGATGCTCGTCTGACTGAACGCAGACAAGAGAGATGGTTCGAAAATAATCGCACTAACCTTTTACTACCTCCCTCCTCAGCTAAGGAACCTTTGAGTAGGATCACAAGGGAACCAGAACCTGAACCCATGCAGGTGGACTCTTTACAAAGACGGGTTAGTGATGCACGCAAAGAACATCGTATAAAGGAAAATCTATGTTTCTACTGTGGTAAGTCAGGGTACTTCATTATAAACTGCCCCAGCCGTTCTCGTAAGACTACTGCAGCAGTCATTCACTGTGAGTGTTGCGAGAGGAGCTCTGTCATGTCCGAGCCTCAGGCTCCAGAGAGATCTGCTGCAAGAGATCTTGATTTCTCGGACTTAAACTCTGTTAGTTCTGGGGACGATGACGGTATAAACACTGCAATTTTTCAAGTTTCCTCAGCGGTGTCCCAGCTGAGTTGTAAAAGAAACAATTCACATTGCTTCCTTTCCATCAAACTCTGGGTTGACTCAGTCTGGGTGTCTAGCTCTGCTATGATCGACTCAGGAGCAAGTGGAAATTTTATGGATATCTCCTTTGCTCTGAAACAGGGGATACGTTCAGTGAAGAAGGCTACTCCAGTACAGATGGAGACTGTGGATGGCTCTCTACTGACTTCTGGACCAGTGGATCAAGAAACAGAGCCTTTGAGGGTCCTTATGGGTAAAGATCATCAGGAGAAAATGTCTTTTATGCTTATCTCTTCTCCCCACTTTCCCATTATTCTAGGGCTACCATGGCTGCAGGCGCAGAATCCTACGATTAACTGGGAGACCAAGGAATTACACTTTCCGGAGAAACAGATGAGTCAAGGAGTTTCAGCTTGCTCTGTTCCTAAAGGAACCATGTCAGTCCCTGAACTACCAGCTGTATACCAGGACTATGTGGATTTATGTGACAAGAAGAACGCTGATCAGCTTCCTCCTCACCGTCCATATGATTGTCCAATTGAATTATTGCCTGGAGCCGAGATACCTTTTGGTAAGATCTACCCCTAACGGGGCCCGAGCTAAAAGCTTTGAAGGATTATATAGACGAAAATTTAGCCAAGGGCTTCATACGCCCCTCTTCATCTCCCGCAGGTGCACCCATCTTCTTTGTGAAGAAGAAAGATGGATCTCTGAGACCCTGCATAGACTATAGGGAACTCAATAAGGTTACTATTAGAAACCGTTATCCATTGCCTTTAATCCCTGAATTGTTGGAGAGAGTGCGGCATGCCAAAATTTTCTCTAAACTGGATCTCCGTGGGGCCTATAACTTGGTCCGTATTAGACCTGGGGATGAATGGAAGACTGCTTTCAGGTCACGCTATGGACACTTTGAATATCTAGTTATGCCTTTTGGTCTGAGTACCGCCCCAGCCACTTTCCAACACTTCGTGAATGATATCTTCAGGGATCTCCTAGATACATTTGTGGTGATTTATCTGGATGATATTCTAATTTTTTCTAACTCCACAGAGGAACATCATGGACATGTGAGAATGGTCTTAGAACGCCTAAGACAAAACCATCTCTACATCAAACTTGAAAAATGTGAATTCCATAGGACCGAAATTCAATTTCTTGGGTATGTACTATCTACGCAAGGGATTAGTATGGATGGAAGCAAGACCCAAGCCATCAAGGATTGGCCAATTCCCAGAAATGTGAAGGAGGTGCAGCGTTTCATCGGGTTTGCCAACTTCTATAGATGTTTCATTAAGAATTTTTCTGAGGTAGTGTCACCTATCACCCAACTTACCCGGAAACAGTCTAGGTTCTCCTGGACCCCGCAAGCTCAGGAAGCATTTTCCTGTTTAAAGGATAAATTTACCACCGCACCTATCTTAGTACATCCCAACCCCGAGCTTGCCTTCATAATAGAGGTGGATGCTTCAGACTGTGCCGTTGGAGCTATACTCTCTCAGAGAACAGGTGAGAAGAATGTCTTGCATCCCTGTGCCTTCTTTTCCCAGCAGTTGTCTTCGGCTGAGAGGAACTACGATGTGGGCAATAGAGAATTGTTGTCCATTATTGCCGCCTTCAAGGAATGGAGACACCTTCTTCAGGGAGCTGCACAGCAAATAGTCGTCCTGACAGACCATCGTAACCTTGAATTTATCAGGTCGGCTAAGTGCCTGACTCCTCGCCAGGCTCGCTGGAATCTTTTCCTAAACCAATTTAATTTTGTCATTTCTTATAGACCAGGATCGCGCAATGGAAAGGCTGATGCACTCTCTAGGATTCATTCAGCAGAGACACGTCCACTTACTCCTCCTAAGACTATTCTTCCTGACTCTAGATTCCTGGGAGTGATTCATAATCAAGACCTACTTAAGGACATCAAGGAAGCATACCATGCGGATTCTTTGTTGGCTCAACCCCCAAGGGACGTAAGTCTTGTCTTTAAGAATGGTGTCTGGATTCAGGGACAACGTCTGTATATACCTGAAACAGTCAGATTGAGAGTATTGCAACTCATCCACGATTCCAAGATAGCCGGGCATAGGGGAATTCTAAAGACACAAGAATTTCTTTCTCGTTTCTTTTGGTGGCCCACTTACAGGAAAGATGTCTTAAACTATGTCACTTCATGTGAAGTCTGTGCAAGATGCAAAACACCTCGCTCCTCACCAACTGGTCTGTTGCAACCTCTTCCCACCCCGTCCCGCCCGTGGGGATCCATTTCTATGGACTTCATTGTGGAGTTACCAACCTCTCAAGGGAAGAACACCATTCTAGTGGTGGTTGACCGTCTAACAAAGGCAGCTCATTTTATCCCTTGTGTCGGCTTACCCACTGCAAAACAGACATCAGACTTGATGATTAAGAATGTGTTTCGCTTACATGGAGTACCGGATGAGGTCATTTCGGATCGAGGGGTGCAATTCACTTCAAGGTTTTGGCAAAATTTCAGTGCAGCATTGGACATTAAAGTAAACCTTTCTTCTGCTTTTCATCCCCAGACTAATGGACAGACAGAACGAACCAATCAGACCCTGGAGCAGTATCTCCGCTGTTTTATCTGCCACCTACAAGATGATTGGGTGGATCTACTTCCACTGGCTGAGTTCTCTTATAACAACTCTCAGAGCGCCTCCACTAAGCAGTCTCCTTTTTACTCCAATCTAGGTTATCATCCTAACATTCTTCCTCGATTTCCCATAGATACGCCCTTGCCGGCAGTGGCTGAAAGAATCACTTCTTTACAAAAGAATATGGATCTTCTAAAGGAAAATCTAGAATTGGCTCAGGAAAGGTACAAGAAAGCAGCAGATACATTTCGTAAACCTGCACCAGCTTTCAAGGTAGGAGATTTGGTCTGGCTGTCAACCAGAAATCTTAAATTAAAGATTCCATCGTCTAAATTGGGACATAAGTACATTGGACCTTATAAGATCAATAAGATTATAAGTGCTGTTGCTTGTCGTCTTCAACTGCCCAGAACTATGAGAATCCACCCTGTCTTTCATGTATCCCTACTAAAGGCTGCAACACCCAATACGTTTCCTGGACGTTCTTCTCCTTGCCCTGACCCAGTGCTGGTCGATGGTCAGGAAGAATTTATGGTGGAAAGGATTCTAGATTCCAGGTTGTACAGAAATCAGTTGCAATATTTGATTAAATGGCAGGGCTACCCAGTGGAGGACAACTCATGGGAACCAGTCAATAATGTAAATGCTCCTCGCCTGCTCCGCCAGTTTCATCAGAGGTACCCTGACAAGCCTGGTCTGAGGTCATCCGGAGGTTGTCCCTAAGGGGGGAGTAATGTAAGGTTCTTTGTCTCTGTTGACATGTTCCTTGAAACTCAGTTTTCCGTCGGCCATTTTGCTTTCTGTCTTTCTGCAGCTCTTGCCCTCAGTTAATATGGAGTTTCCAGTTTTCATGTTCCCGCCCTGATTCTTCCCTCTTGCTTCTTAAGCAGCCTCAGCTGAACAATCAGTGCTCCTGAATCAAGCCTCAGTCAGTCTGTGACCTGACTCCTGGAAGCCTTGGACTTGTACTCCAGCTATTCCCTACTGAGGAACCTTGGAACACTTTTGGACTCTGGAAACCTGCTGTTTGGTGAATCCATGTTTGCAGAGGAATGACGGTACAGAGAAGAGATCCTGAACCTGCTTTGGAGATTTATTGTAGTGCTTGAAGTTACTCTGGCCTGCTGTGTCTCCTGTCGCTGTTCCTGCAAACTGTGTGAACTTTTCAGCATGCTTGTATGAAGTAATACAAGTCATTTCATTTCAACCTATGTCTCCTGTGTTTTCCTCGCACCCAAGCACAAGACGCTATAGGAACTGTACACTATACATGACACCTACCTTTTCCACCTTCTTGTTGAGAATGTCCTTCATAGTCTTGCAGAGATCTTCAAATTTAGTTTTGATTTCCTCCTGCTTCTTCTTCTCTTCTTCATCCTCTGGAAGCTCCAACCCTTCCTTAGTCACAGAGACCAAAGTCTTTCCATCAAACTCCTTGAGCTGTTGAACACAGTATTCATCAATGGGCTCCATCATGTAGATCACTTCTAGACCGCGTTTTTGGAGACTTTCTACAAAAGCAGAATGGGCCACTTGGTCTTTGGTCTCTCCTGCAAGGAACAAGACCAGATAATTATTAAGAAAGTTCAGAAGATGTGAGGCCTGGTATTAGACTTCAGTAGGCCAGCTCTTACCTGTGATGTAGTAGATGTGTTTCTGGTTTACCTTCATGCGAGTTACATACTCGGCCAGAGAGATCATCTCATCTCCAGAAGCAGAGGAGTGATAACGTAGGAGCTCAGAAAGCTTCTTACGGTTCTGGTTATCTTCATGGATTCCAAGCTATAAAATGAAAAATAGTAAATTCATAACTCAACACAAATGTCTTCTTTGTTGATCATCTCCTTGTTTGATAATCCATGGTTTTTGAAGAAAACTGTAAGAAGAAAGTTTCTGCGGGTCCTTGTCCTGAACTACACTTACCTTGATATTCTTGGACAACTGCTCATAAAACTTCTTGTAGTTCTCTTTGTCCTCCGCCAGCTCGGTGAATAGTTCCAAACACTTCTTCACCAGGTTCTTGCGGATAACTTTAAGGATTTTGCTCTGTTGAAGCATCTCACGGGAGATATTGAGAGGTAAGTCCTCAGAGTCCACCACTCCCTTCATAAAATCTGAAGAAAATGTCAAGAAGGTCAGACCATAAGGTTTTCCAAGACCGTGAAAAACATTGCATGTGTTCTGACAAAGAATCCAAACTATGAAGGTAACATTTTATATTTCTAACAACGTACTCAGGAACTCCGGGATCAGCTCCTCACAATTATCCATGATGAAGACCCTACGTACGTACAGCTTAATATTATTCCTCTTCTTCCTGGTCTCAAATAAATCAAATGAAGCTCGTCGGGGAACAAAAAGAAGGGCTCGAAACTCAAGCTGTCCTTCCACAGAGAAATGCTGGAAACAAGAAAATGGGAACATCAGTGCACTGCGTAACAGAGCAACACCAATAATTATCAAAGTGGAGCACAGATTTCATAGTTGTGCAATAATTTATCTATTAAAATACTATACTGTATAGGAAAAAAGTATCTACGCCAAGAGAAACAAGCTGGAATTATTTCAGAAACTATGGCAGCCGTAGCTGGACAGGACTTATTAATGGTGTACTACTATACAGGAATGAATGAGTTTAATGTTTGGCGAATTTAACTATTATGGGTCATTGCTAACTATAGAAAAAATGTCTGTTCCTGGAATGATCTCCATGGGGGTGGGGGAGGGTAATTTACAGGGGGGGCTGTAAAACGAGTATGGATATGTGACATGTGATATCTGTTCTAAATGTTCTTATGTTTAATAAAAATTTATCTGATTGAAAAAAAAATACTATATTGTCTTATGTACAAGAATATAACTACTATGATACTGCCCCTACGTACATGATTATAAATACAATAATAATGCCCCCTATGCACAAGAATATTATTATTATACTGCCCTCTATGTACAAGAATATAACTACTATAATACTGCCCTTGTGTGCAAGAATATTACTACTATAATACTGCCCCTATGTACAAGAATATAACTACTATAATACTGCCCCTATGTACAAGAATATAACTACTATAAAACTGCTGCCTATGTACAAAAATATAACTACTATAATACTGCTCCTATGTACAAGAATATAATTACTATAATACTGCCCCTTATGTACAAGACTATAACTACTATAATACTGCCCCTATGTACAAGAATATAACTACTATAATACGGCTCCTATGTACAAGAATATAACTACTATAATACTTCCCCTTATGTACAAGAATATAACTACTATAATACTGCCCCTTATGTACAAGAATATAATTACTATAATACTACTTCCTTTGTACAAGAATATAACTACTACAATACTGCCCCTATGTAGAAGAATATAACTAATATAATACTACCTCCTTTGTACAAGAATATAACAACTGTAATACTGCCCCCTATGTACAAGAATATAACTACTATAATACTGCCCCTATGTACAAGATATAACTACTGTAATACTGCTCCTATGTATAAGAATATAACTACTCTATGTACAAGATATAACTACTGTAATACTGCTCCTATGTATAAGAATATAACTACTATAATACTGCCCCTTATGTACTAGAATATAACTACTATAATACTGCTCCTATGTACAAGAATATAACTACTATAATACTGCTCCCTATGTACAAGAATATAACTACTATAATACTGCCCACATGTACAAGAATATAACTACTACAATTCCTCTCCGTATGGAAGTTGTATGACATCTGGTCTGTGTCAGATAAAGTCCACTCACTTTTACTGCCAGGTGATCCTCCCAGTCGTTGGTGAGACTCTTGTAGAACTCTCCATATTGATCATTAGTGATGTCATCGGGGTTGCGGGTCCAGATTGGTTTGGTTTTATTCAGTTCTTCTTGGTTAATGTATTTCTCTTTGATCTTTTTCATCTTCTTTCTCTTTCCACCTTTCTTGCTGTCTTCTTCGTCGTCGGATCCCACATCTTCAATCTTGGGTTTTTCTTCTCTGCTCTCTTCTTCCTTGATTTCTGTGACTTGTTCTTCAGTTTCGTCATCACTGATTTCCTTCTCTCTCTGCTTTTCAACCTGTTTGATAAGGAAACCCTGTATGAAGCTTTTATAGAATTTCACAATTCAACTGCTGGCATGACATAATAATAACAGGCTCCTTATAAGTTAGTGCCATAGACTATGAATGTGTGTGACCGTCATGACACTCAATAGGAAAACCAGGACCTTCATTGTTATGATCAAGTAGTGGCCTCCAGCAGTCACCCAGTGATTTTAGTACAACTGCTTTAACCTATTTTGAAAAAGTTTCAAAATCAAGATTGCATGTCCCATATTGGGCGTCACCTCCTGCAATTCTTGATGAAGCACATTGTCAAATTCACTGGACACCTGGCACATGTGCATCACCCAGCTGTGTGCATGTGCTTGGCTAAATCCGCTGCCTTGAAAAGGATAGTGTGTAAAGTGTGTAGGCTAGGCTTCCACTGAGGCCGATGTTTATGTTGTTGGGGACAATGATGCAATGGGAGTGGTTCAACAATGGGAAACCTGATGACAAATTTCTGTTAAAGTTTATTTTGCAAGTATAACCTCAAGGAACTATAGTTGGTGCAAATCGATTTGCACGACCCACTCCATCGGCCACATCAACAGGAGCCCTGAGAACTGCTTCTTACCTGATGGCATCCAAGGTTTTTATTTTGATGAGCCAAAAGTGAAGCCAAGGATGCCATCAGGTAAGAGTGTCATGGGTGTATCGCCACGAAGATCGTCGCGATTACACATTCTGACTTCTCGCAGCTGAGTTGCTGTTTCTTTGTGTTTGGCAGTGAGGGAGTTAATTCTACCTAGCTCTGTGCTAAGACTAGGTCCAGCCTCGCCCGGCTGCAGTTTGATTATGCACTAATTAGCTTCCTTTATATACCTGCCAGTCTGCTTGGGAGATGCCGGTGAAAGCATTCATACAGACCAGCAGATAGGATCGGTTCTGAGAAGACTTAAGCTAAGAGCTCCTTTGTGGTTTCTCCTCTCCTCGCTTATAGTTTATCTCCTAGACCTTTTGTGTTCCCTCTGTGTTTAAGTGTTGTATGCAAGACAGTATTTACTTTATCCCCTGTCTGTCTCGTTTGTCTTTACTGTTTATTAAGCAGTGACCTGCCCATATCCCTGTGGTGGTAATCAGGGTCCTTCTCAGGACTAGATTACAGTGGTCAGGGATCTACAGGAGACAGGGTTACGCTGGCGGCCTGGACCTCTGTACCATTAACAGTACCTCCAGGTAGAGGGACTAGTCAGGACCCCAGTTTACGGTCAGTATAGACCCCGGTCCACCTCTAGCCTGAGACAGCGTGAAACAGATCCAGTATAGATCCTCAGTACTTCGGATATTATGTCAGGTAATACTATGTTATCAAATACTATATGTTCATGTTGATATAACCTATTTATATGGTATATAGAATGTTGTCCCACTTGATATAGATTACTGACATTATCTATAACTGTTATACAGCGTGATATTTTCACCGGCCATACTAAAAAGATTCTCCCCAGCTACCATGGATCCAGAAGCCCAGCTTGCCCTGCAGTTGCAGAGTTTGTCCATGGAGCTGACGGACATTAAGTCCAAGGTTTTGTTCCCCCCGAGCAAACCAGATCTGAACCTAAAGTTGCTCTCCCGGACAGGTTCACTGGTGGGCGGGACAAATTTTTTACCTTCCGGGAGGCATGTAAATTATATTTTCGGCTACGGCCTCGGTCATCGGGGAGTGAAGAGCAGAGGGTGGGAATTGTCATCTCGCTCTTACAAGGGGACCCTCAATCCTGGGCGTTCTCTCTTCCTCCGGGCTCCCCGGCTCTTCAGTCAGTAGATCGATTTTTTACTGCACTGGGTCTGGTATATGATGACCCAGATCGGGTCTCCCTTGCTGAAACGAAGTTACGTAAGATACAGCAGGGAGATCGTCCGGCGGAGGAGTTTTCTTCTGAGTTCCGTAGATGGGCCACAGATACTCAGTGGAATGACCCAGCTCTTAGGAGCCAGTTTTGTCAAGGGTTATCTGACAAATTAAAAGACGTGTTGGCTCAGTATGATTCTCCCCCGTCTCTGGAGGCCGCTATGGCCCTTGCTATTCGCATTGATAGACGGCTTCGGGAGAGGTGCGAGGTAACTCCGCCCCCTGTTATGACTCCACCCACTACTAAAGTCCCTTATATTGAGGTTCCCATGGTCTGTTCTGAGGAACCTATGCAGTTGGGAGGGACATCTTTTCGAGGGAGGGGATCGGCGGTGCGCCGCAAGACAAGAAAGTGTTTTCTTCTGCGGGAGAGAGGGGCATTTTGTTGAGGGTGTCCATCCCGTGCCTCGCTGAGCAAGAAGTCGCCGGAAAACTGTTAATCCCAGGTTGTGTGGTGGACAACAACCTGGGAGTATGTATTTCGTCCCCAGGTCCGTCTCAGTTTCTCGTACCAGCAGAGGTGGTGGTAGGTACGAGAGCTGAGAGGATTTCTGTTCTTCTTGATAGTGGGTCCGGGGCTAATCTGGTGGACGCTCGGTTTGCCCAGGTGCAAGGTATGCAACTGAGTGTATTAGCCAAACCTATCCCTATATTCTCTATTGACGCCAGGCCTCTCGGTCAAGGTAGCTTTGTACAAGCTGTTCATAACATAGACCTTCGAGTAGGGGCATTACATAAAGAACGATTGTCTTGTTATGTGTTGGAAGGTCTTCCTACTCCTATTGTGTTGGGACTTCCTTGGTTGGCTAAACATAACCCAGTGATTAATTGGCAATCCAGAGAGATAAGCCAGTGGGGTGAATTTTGCAAGAGTAACTGCATGAACACGGTCATCAGTGCGGTCGTGCCTAGAACTTTGCCTCCTTTTCTGGAGGACTTTGAGGATGTGTTCTCTGAGGAGGGGTGTCAAGAATTACCTCCTCATCGCGCGTATGACTGTTCAATAAAATTGCTTCCTGAGGCTAAGTTACCTAAATCTAGGTTATATAACCTTTCTGGTCCTGAGAGGCAGGCTATGAAGGATTATATTTCGGAAAGTCTGGCCAAGGGGCATATTAGACCTTCATCTTCCCCAGTGGCCGCGGGGTTCTTCTTTGTGAAGAAAAAAGATGGAGGCCTACGCCCTTGCTTGGATTTCCGTGAGCTTAATCGGATTACTGTCCGAGATCCGTATCCGCTCCCACTTATTCCTGATCTCTTCAATCAGATTGTGGGCGCCAAATGGTTCTCTAAGTTGGATCTCAGGGGGGCGTATAATCTGATTAGGATAAAGGAGGGGGATGAGTGGAAGACGGCGTTTAACACTCCGGAGGGACATTATGAGAACCTTGTCATGCCTTTTGGTCTGACTACTGCCCAGGCGGTGTTTCAACATTTTGTTAATGACATCTTTCGCCACCTTGTGGGGCAGTTTGTGGTCGTTTATTTAGATGACATCTTAATTTACTCGCCAGATCTTGTGTCTCATCAGGAGCATGTGAGACAGGTGTTGCAGATCTTGCGAGACAATAAACTGTACGCCAAATGGGAAAAGTGTGTATTCGCCGTACAGGAACTTCAGTTTTTGGGTTTCCTGGTGTCAGCTTCCGGTTTCCGTATGGACCCTGGGAAAGTGAGAGCAGTGCTGGAATGGGATCGGCCAGAGGATCTTAAGGCACTGCAGCGTTTCCTGGGGTTTGCTAACTACTACCGGAAATTTATTCGTAATTTCTCATCTGTTGTCAAACCTCTCACTGACATGACAAAAAAAGGGACGGATTTTTCTAGGTGGTCTGACAAAGCTTGTCAAGCATTTTCCTCCTTGAAAAAAATGTTTTGCTTCGGCACCCATACTTATTCAACCTGATGCATCACAACCGTTCATTGTGGAGGTAGACGCGTTTGACGTAGGGGTGGGTGCGGTATTATCCCAAGGTCCGTCCCCTGGTAAATGGCATCCGTGCGCTTTCTTCTCTAAAAAATTGTTGTCCGCCGAGAGGAATTATGATGTCGGCAATAGGGAACTCTTGGCCATTAAGTTGGCTTTTGAGGAATGGCGTCACTTTTTGGAGGGGGCAGTACACCCGGTCACCGTCATTACCGATCACAAGAACTTGCTGTATTTAGAGTCTGCAAAACATCTGAATTCCAGACAAGCTAGATGGTCGTTGTTTTTTACCAGGTTTAATTTTGTCGTCACATATCGTCCTGGGTCAAGAAATGTTAAGGCTGATGCCTTATCTCGTAGTTTCCCAGGGGCCGGGAAGACGGATGACCCGGTTCCTATCCTTCAGGAGGGAGTTGTGGTGTCGGCTGTATGCTCTGAGCTTGAGGAGGAGGTATTGGAGGCTCAGGGGACGCCCCTGTAGGACCTCCAGGGAAACTGTTTGTTCCAGATCAGTTAAGACAAAAAGTTATCGAGGCACATCATAATTCTGCTTTGGCAGGACACCCAGGGAGTAAAGCAACTGTGGATCTCCTTTCTCGCCGGTTTTGGTGGCCTAACTTAAATAAAGAGGTAGTAACTTTTGTCGCGTCCTGTGGGGTTTGTGCTCGCTCTAAGACCTCACATACCCGTCCGTCTGGGACCCTCTTACCTTTGAAAATTCCGGAGCGTCCATGGACTCATCTGTCTATGGACTTCATTACGGACCTCCCTCCTTCGTCAGGGAAAACTGTCATACTAGTTGTAGTTGACAGGTTCAGTAAGATGGCACATTTCATTGCTCTTCCTGCTCTTCCTAATGCTAAAACTCTGGCGCAGGTGTTCATTGGGGAGATTGTGAGACTTCATGGGTTGCCTTCTGATGTGGTGTCAGATAGGGGGTCTCAGTTTGTGTCCAAATTCTGGAGGGCATTTTGTTCACGTCGGGGGATGCAATTGTCATTTTCCTCGGCTTTTCATCCGCAGACCAATGGTCAGACAGAGCGTCTGAATCAGAGCCTAGAGACATATCTTCGGTGTTTTGTCTCAGAGAACCAGGAGGACTGGTCTTCTTTCTTGCCGCTGGCAGAGTTCGCTCTTAACAATAGGCGGAGCGAGTCCACTGGTAAGTCCCCGTTTTTTTGGGTGTTCCGACCACGCACCACAATTGTGGATACCAAGGCTATGGGGTACTCGGAGCCGAGCCCATGGAAATCTATGGGAGTTGTCACTGGCAGCGGTGGCTCGGTCCGTGGCCCTGGCGGTCGTGCGATAGGGGAAATATTTACAGGGGATTGTTAGTGTGTCGACCCGCCACCACAATTGTGGGTTACCAGGGCAATGGGGTACTCAGAGCCGAGCCCGTAGAAGTCTATGGGGATTGTTGTCACAGGTAGCTGTGGCTCGGTCTGTGGCCCGGGCGGTCTGGCGTATGTTGTTGTTGGGAATATTTACAGGGAATAACTATATACAGTTCGTGACGCCACCTGTAGTATTCTGGTAATTAGTACCAGCGCTGCTGTAGATGTCTGAGGGGATGGTGAGGCAGCTAGATGACGGGTCCCCTACAGGTGGGACTCTTCCCTCAAAGTCTGTTAAGATGGTGAAGTCGGGTGCCGGTAAATAACACAGTCTCACACAGTCAGCGTCTTTCCATACCTTTACTTGCAGAAAGATAAGGCAGGTCCCAGGGAGGCTGATCCAAGGGGAGTGTATCTTGAGACGGCAGCTGGACAAGTTAGGGGCCTCCTTTAACTCCAATAAACGAGTACAACCAGCCTGAAGCGTAGTTCCCTCTATGATTCCAGCAAATCTTAGCTGTAACTGCCCAGTCAGCTTAGTGTTAGGGATCTTCCTGTGAAGGAGCTGAATACTTATGTTTGTCCTGCAGAACTCCAAAGTGTTCACTCCCCCTGACCCCAGCTACGTACCGACTATAAGGGGCTTGTCTGCCGCGACCTAGGGTCCGGTAGATTCCTGGTTGTCCTGTCACTGTGCCTGAAGCAACAGTGACTCTTCGGTCCCCAGTGACCGGTAACAAGGCGCTGGACTTCTGCAATCCTGAAGCGCCAATTCTCTAATCCACTTGCCTTTCGCCTTGTCCACGCTGGTAACATAAACACTCTTACTAGCCAGGGGTCGAGCAGTCACTTCCAATCTTTTTCCTTCCAATCAAGCCAACCACAGATGCTCAGTTATCACAGGCAGGAGCACGTCTCTGTACCTGATACTGTCCTTTAGACAGGAACGCTGAAGACTTTCTGGGTTACAACTTGTTCTTTCCTTCAATGTATGCTGAGGAGATGACACAGCTCTGACCAGACTAAGGTGTATATCAACACCTATACCAGACTCCACTTTCAAAGCTGAAGAGATAGCAATCTAGACTCCTTCCTCCCTCCAGATGCAGACTCTCTCACTGTAGTCTAGACGCAGACTCTCCACGTCCTTACTGCCCGAAGACAGGAACTAGACTCTACTGACTAAAATCACGCCTACACATACCTTCTTGACCACTCCCTAGAGTATACTTCACTACCCCAAGGGTGTGTCTAGTGTGTGTAGAATGAATGCATATTGAGCTTTAAGCCGCCGTCTCGCCATACACTCCCCAGGGTACTGCGTGTGCCTACCACCAGGGCTACACATTAGGATAGGTAGTTCGTGACGCCACCTGTGGTATCTGGTTAATTGAACCAGCGCTGCTATTAGGTTCTTCACAGGGGATGTTATGGGGGCAGCTGGGTGGTAGTCTCCCACAGGTGAGACGGGTCCCTGGAAGTCTATGGTGATGATGATGCAGGGTGTAGTAAGGATTCAGTCAAACACAATGCAGCTTCTTTTCATACCTTTTACTGATGGTGGTTCAAGCAGATCCCGGGGAGCTGGTCGGGGTGGAGAGTGCACATTCGGGTAACAGCTGAGCAGGTTAGAGGCCTCCTTTACTTCCATAGACATGTGAGTCCAACTTGCCTGAAGCGAAGTTAACTCTGAATCTCCAGCTTTCTCAATAGCTGTACTGCCCGGCCAACATTGTGGTGGAGCCTTCTAGGTGATGAAACTAAGTCCTTACTTTTGTCTGCGCTTGACTCAAAGTCCCTGTTCCACCTGACTCCGGTTACGTATTGACACTTAGGGCTGCTCTCTGCGACCTGTAGTCCAGATGCCTCCGGTTTTCTTGTTACTATGCTTGAAACAATAGCAACGCTTCGGACCCCGGTGTCCGGCAATTTAGTGCAGGCAATCAATACCCGTAGCACTGCTCTGTCTTCTCCACTGCGCCCTTCGCCCTGCTTCCCGCTCTTAACATAAACACTTGTAACTTTCAATGGCGAGGTCAGCTTTCTCTAGGGCTCGCTGAGTAGCCCTCAGTATCCTCTAAGTCCCACTTGGACTGACACTGAGCTGATCCGTCCGAAGACAGGAACCAGATTCCACTACTCTCCCTCCTAGGTTGGCTGACTGACTAACCACGCATAGATACGTGTCACTCCCCCCTATATCTCAGATGGGTGTGTCTGAAAGAGTGAGTGACAGTGAATGAATATCAAGCGTTGCTGTTACCTTCCTGTGCACTCTCCTGGATTTTTATGTGTGCCTGCGTAGCTGGGCAACACAGGGGCATATGGTTTTCACCCCCAGTTTTGTACTTTCAATGGGGGGGCCCTTCTGGGGTTCCTGAGGAGGAACGATTCTCGTCGTCACTTGCTTCAGTGTGGAGAGGAGTGCTGAATAATCTGAGTGCTATGGGGAACCGTTACAAACGTATGGCGGATAGGAGGAGAGTGTCTGGTCCGGACCTTAGTGTGAACGATCTGGTATGGTTGTCTACCAAGAATATTAAACTCAAGGTTCCCTCCTGGAAACTGGGTCCCAGGTTCATCAGGCCGTACAGGATCAGTTCTATAATTAATCCTGTGGCATTTCGTCTGGACCTCCCTCCTACGTTTAAAATCCACAATGTGTTCCACAAATCGTTGCTTTAGAGGTACGTGGCGCCAGTTATACCGTCACCTCTACCTCCTCCTCCAGTGGTGGTCAATGGTAACTTGGAATTTCAGGTGTCGAAGATCATTGACTCACGTCTGAATCGCCGGTCCCTTCAGTACTTGGTTCATTGGAAGGGGTATGGTCCTGAGGAGAGGACGTGGGTTCCTGCGTCTGATATTAACGCAGATCGATTGGTTCGGACCTTCCACACAACTCACCCGGGCAAACCTGGCCCTGAGGGTCCGGAGGCCCCTCGTAGAAGGGGGGGTACTGTCATGGGTGTATCGCCACGAAGATCGTCGCGATTACACATTCTGACTTCTCGCAGCTGAGTTGCTGTTTCTTTGTGTTTGGCAGTGAGGGAGTTAATTCTACCTAGCTCTGTGCTAAGACTAGGTCCAGCCTCGCCCGGCTGCAGTTTGATTATGCACTAATTAGCTTCCTTTATATACCTGCCAGTCTGCTTGGGAGATGCCGGTGAAAGCATTCATACAGACCAGCAGATAGGATCGGTTCTGAGAAGACTTAAGCTAAGAGCTCCTTTGTGGTTTCTCCTCTCCTCGCTTATAGTTTATCTCCTAGACCTTTTGTGTTCCCTCTGTGTTTAAGTGTTGTATGCAAGACAGTATTTACTTTATCCCCTGTCTGTCTCGTTTGTCTTTACTGTTTATTAAGCAGTGACCTGCCCATATCCCTGTGGTGGTAATCAGGGTCCTTCTCAGGACTAGATTACAGTGGTCAGGGATCTACAGGAGACAGGGTTACGCTGGCGGCCTGGACCTCTGTACCATTAACAGTACCTCCAGGTAGAGGGACTAGTCAGGACCCCAGTTTAGGGTCAGTATAGACCCCGGTCCACCTCTAGCCTGAGACAGCGTGAAACAGATCCAGTATAGATCCTCAGTACTTCGGATATTATGTCAGGTAATACTATGTTATCAAATACTATATGTTCATGTTGATATAACCTATTTATATGGTATATAGAATGTTGTCCCACTTGATATAGATTACTGGCATTATCTATAACTGTTATACAGCGTGATAAAGAGGCAGTTTGCTAGGCTTCCATCCTGTGATCACAGAATACTGACATGGCCAATGAACTGGATGTGTGAAGCTATTTGCAACAACTCTGCAAGAAACCATATTATATACTTACATACAAAGTAATGGGGTAGCCAATAAACTGAGAATGTTTCTTCACGACTTCCTTGATCCTTTTTTCCTCCAAGTACTCAGTCTGATCATCCTTTAAGTGTAGAATAATTTTCGTTCCACGGCCCAAGGACTCACCTGATAAAAAAATGGTTGGTTGTTTAGAGAGGAGAGAAGAGAGTATGTCGATAGAGCAGAGACTGTGCCGATAGGGGGGAGACTGACAATAGAAAAGAGACTTGGAGAAAGAACATAGACTTTAATTAGAGTAGAGACTCTGCCGATATAGCAGAGACTGTGCCGATATAGCAGACACAGTGCCGATATAGCAGAGACTGTGTCAATAGAGTGGAGATGGTGCCGACTGAGCAGAAAAGATGCCAACTGAGGAGAGACGGTGACGACCGATGATGCAGACTGAAAAGAAACAGTGCTGACGGTGAGGAGATTGTGCCATAGTAGCGGAGACTGTGTTAACGGAGCAGAGACTGTGCTAATGGAGCAGAGACTGTGCCTACTGAAAGGAGACTGTGCAGACTGAGAGGAGACTGTGCAGACTGAGAGGAGACTGTGCAGACTGAGAGAAGACTGTGCAGACTGAGAGGAGTCTGTGCAGACTAAGAGGAGACTGTGCTGACTGAGAGACGACTGTGCAGACTGAGAGGAGATTGTGCCGACAGAGCGGAGACTGTGCCGACTGAGTGGAAATTGTGACGAAAGAGTGGAGATTGTGACAATAGAACGGGGACGGTATTAATACAGCAGAAACAGTAACGACTGAGTGGAGATTGTGCTGACAGAGTGAAAACTGTGACAATAGAGCAGAGACTGTGGCGATAGAGCAGAGAATGTGCCAACAGAGCGGAGAGTGTGAAGATAAAGCGATGATTGTGATGATAGAGCTGAGGGTGTGCCAATAGATAGGGGACTGTGCTGCTAGATTGGGGACTGTGTCGATAGATCAGGGACTGTACCGATAGATTGGGGACTGTGCCGATAGATCGGGGACTGTGCCGATAGAGTGTGGACTGTGCCACTAGATCAGGGATAGTGCCGACAGATCGGGGACTGTGCCGACAGATCGGGGACTGTGCCGATAGATCGGGGACTGTGCCGATAGAGATGAGACTGTGTCGATAGAGCAGAGACTGTGCCGATAGAGCAGAGACTGCACCGATAGAGTGGAGAATGTGTTGACAAAGTGAAAACTTTGATGATAGAGTAGAGATGGTGCCAAAAGAATGGAGAATGTGTTGGTAGAGCGGAGACTGTGCCGATAGAGCGGAGACTGTGCTGATAGGGCGGAGACTGTGCCGATTGCCCCGTTGCAGAGTAACTATGCATTTGATGACTTACCGCTGTCAATTTTAACAGTGAAGGATCCTCCGGCTGAGGACTCCCAGACGTACTGCTCGTCATCATTGTGCTTGGTGATCACCATCACCTTCTCAGCTACAAGGTAGGCCGAGTAGAAGCCGACACCAAACTGACCAATCATAGAAATATCAG
This sequence comes from Oophaga sylvatica, assembly GCA_033576555.1. NCBI lineage: Eukaryota > Metazoa > Chordata > Amphibia > Anura > Dendrobatidae > Oophaga > Oophaga sylvatica. The sequence continues at coordinate 379,353,600 of JARQOD010000001.1, read as the reverse complement.
CTCCGGCTTGCAGAGCCTCCATAAAGGCTTTGGTCCCAGACTTGGCGATCGTGCCCAGATTGTTGATGAGATCGGCTTTGGTCATGCCGATGCCAGTGTCGATAATAGTCAGGGTGCGATCCAGCTGGTTAGGGATCAGGTCAATCTTCAGCTCTTTTCCAGAATCAAGTTTACTGGGTCGGTGAGACTCTCATAGCGGATTTTATCCAGAGCCTGAAATATGGAATATACCAAGGTCAGATTGGGATCAACGAGACATTGACACTATGGAGAGATGTACGTGACTGGTGACATCTATGGATGGTTGACAAATGTAGACCACAGTAGATTGAGCGATTTCACAACAGGAGGTGGCGGTGCATTCATGATGCTCTTACCAGGGTCCAAATGAACCCAATGTAGAAGGTTCTTAGGTTTGCAGAGCTTGGACTTACATCAGATGAGTTGGAGATGATTTCTCGTAGGAAGATCTCTTTGTTGGAATAGAAGGTGTTGATGATCAGAGACATCAGCTGAGCGATCTCAGCCTGGAAGGCGAAGGTCTCCACCTCTTCCTCCATTATCCTGGCTTCCTCGGGCATCATGGAGAATGCAAATGTATAATGTGAGATTGTAGTCCTCAACCACTTGGGAAACTGCAGACGACCAGATGATTTCCTCATAGAAGACTATGAAAAACTAATACGATAATTAAAGAGGTTGTATAGGAGTAAGATATTGATTACCTATCCTATCAGATTTGTGGGGTCCAATCCGGGACACCCCAAAGATCATTTGATAGCTGGTCCTACAGTGCTCAAGAATATATAATATATGCAGTCAGGACAGCACAGCTCTGGTGTTTCTCAGCACAAAATCAAGTTATCCTGTACACATGGGAATCGGTCGGACCCCCAGCAATCCCAACAATGGGGCTCTGTAGCTCCATCCTAAATTGAGAGGAGGTGAGCATACAGACCTCCGCTCCATTCATTGTCTATAGGACCGATGGAAATAGCTGAATGCTGTGCGCAGCCCCGTGGACAATGAGTGGAGGAGGAGGTGCATTCATACCTCTGTCCCATTCAAAATGGAGCCCCATTTTGTACTTTCAAAGCCTCTATCTCGGGATTGCTGAAGTCCCAGCAGTCAGACCCAGAGCGATCACCAAGTTAATTGATTTTTTTGGAAATAAGCCTTTAATTGCTGTGCGGTATTGGCGACATTCACTACACCTTGTACGGAGCTGTGCTGTTTCGGCTATGTACACCGTGCTCTTCCTTTGACCACAGCTGACAGGTGATTGGTAGGGGTGTCAGGTGTTGGACCCCCATCGATCTGATATTGGTGACCTATCCTGATACATATTGATACATTTAAACAACATAATTCTATACATTTCCTTTATGTGATTACTAGGCACCGTCCCCCTGTACCTGATACGTGTGTCCCCTCCTGGTCTATAGCCGATCTTGACGCGTGCAGGTTGGTTCCCCTTTTCTGGATGCTGTAGGTCCGAGCGGATTACACTTCTAGCCTTGTGTCTTTGCTGTGTAATATTGGCTATTGGGCTATGTCGTGCGTCTCCTCTGCCGTCCTCTGTGTCTCAGCTGCTCTTTATACCAGGGGATGCCACATTCTGGAAGGAACGAGAATCAGAATCTTCCAGACTCACAGGGTGTAGGGTGTCAGGACTAAATGGGATATGGGAGGGCGTCATCTGCTCTACTACATAGTGAGCTTTTATTTATATCTACTTCTATGTCTGATGTGCTGCAGGGTGGCACACTATCTGCCATGTGCGCCATACCATAAGGGAGAATTGGTGCTTAATGGGGACAAGAGGCTGTATAATTTATGCACAATCTTAGGGGCTCAGTTACAGAATTTTGACAATAAGATCTTGCATTTGCTAATTTGCAACAGATATTACCAATAGTCTAATGTGTAATAAGACAATGCTCAACAGATTTTTTTTTAGAAACTTTGGACATATAAAAAAAAATAGGATCCTATAGCTGAAATTGTAACAGCAACAAAATAGCATTTACATTTAGCCCCCCCAAAATAACAGTTTTTAAAATAAATATGTACAGTAGTTATAGAATAATACCGTCATATCAGGATTAAATATTGCCACAATCTAATGATTAAGCATTGACGCCATACCAAGACCAACTATTACCACCATTCACTGCTTAAGTAATACCGCCATACTAAGACCAAATATTACCACCGTTTAATACCTAAGTAATACCACAATCCTCTAATTCAGCGAAAAGCATAATACAAAGTCCAATATTACCAACGATAACCACCATACAAGGCCCAAATACTACCACCCCATCATGACTACTAGCATAAATCCTAAAATATTAGAGCTGTAAGGGACCTCCAGGGTGATCGGGACCTCCAGGGTCATCGTGTCCAGGGCGGTTTTAGGAAAAGTGGGGCCCTGGGAAAAAAATTAAAATGGGGCCCCAAATACTGACATATTGCACCATCACACAGAACCATTTCGGCTGTAGTTACATGCGCTGAGTTCAGACCGCTAATTGACTGTGATCGACAATATTTAAGTCGTTCGACGTTTGTTTCCCGGCCTCTTTCCACCGGCTGAGGAAGAATAATGGGGACAGAACAATCACTATTAGATCAATCTGTCCCCATACAGTATCATCTTATCAACAGCATATCTACAGTTTTTACCAGGCGATGTGCTTCTGAGAACAATGATTTTTGTTCCGGCATAAACAAGTTAATCTCTTGATGAAAAGCAGCATTTTGTTTGTTTAGTATAATACACTACATAGTCCTCCACATAGTATAATGCACCCCAGTCCTCCATATAGTATAATGTGCACCACAGTCCTCCATATTGTATAATGCACACCCAATAGTCCTCCATATAATATAATGTGCCCCATATTCTGCCATATAATATCATGTGCATCATAGTCCTCCATATAGTATTATACACTCCCCATAGTCCTCCATATATTAAAATACACTCCTCAGTGCACCATATAGTATAATACACCCCCACAGTCCTCCATGTAGTGCAATTCACTTCCCATAGTATAATGCACCCCATAGTTCTTCATATAATATAATGTATTCTCCATAGTCGTCAATACAGTATAATGCAGGTCCCATGTAGTACATATAGTATAATGCACTGCCCATAGTCCGATAGAGTATAATGCAGCCCCCATATAGTATAATTCAGCCAACCCATAAAGTATAATGCAGCCACCTCACAGAATTTAAGGCAGCCACCCCACAGAATATAATGTAGTCCCCTCATAGAGCATAATGCAGTCACCCAATATAGCATAATGCAGACACCCCACAGAATATAATGTAGCCCCCTCATAGAGTATAGAGTATAATGCAGCCCCCATAGAATATAATGCAGCCCCCTTGTAGAGTATAATGCAGACCCCCAAAGAATATAATGTAGCCCCCTCACAAAGTATAATGCAGCCACCCCCCATGGAATATAATGTAGCCCCCTCACAGAATATAATGCAGCCACCCCATAGAATATAATGTTGCCCCACCATAGAATATAATGCAGCCCCCTATAGAATATAATGTAGCCCCCTCATATAGTATAATGCACGATCCCCATAGAATATAATTCAGCCCCACCATAGAATATAATGCAGCTCCCCATAGACTATAATGTAGCCCTCTCATATAGTATAATATAGCCTCCTCAGAATATTATTCAGCCCCCTCATAGAATATAATACAGCCCACCCCAATAGAATATAATGTAGCCCCCTCATATAGTATAATGCAGCCACCCACCATAGAATATAATGTAGCCCCCTCATACAGTATAATGCAGCCACCCACCATAGTATATAATGTAGCTCCCTCATAGAGTATAATGCAGCCCCACCATAGAATATAATGTAGCCACCTCACAGAGTATAATGCAAACCCCCATAGACTATAATGCAGCTCCACTATAGAATATAATGCAGCCCCTCTCATACAGTATAATGGAGCCCCGAATAGAATATAATGTAGCCCCCTCATAGAGTATAATGCAGGACCCCCATAGAATATAATGCAGCCCCACCATAAATATAATGCAGCCCCCTCATATAGTATAATATAGCCTCCTCAGAGTATGATGCAGCCCCCTCATAGAATATAGTACAGCCCACCCCCTTTGAATATAATGTAGCCCCCTCCTATAGTATAATGCAGCCACCCCCATAGAATATAATGTAGCCCCCTCATAGGGTATAATACAGCCCCACCATAAAATATAATGTAGCCGCCTCATAGGGTATAATGTGCCCCCCACAGAATATAATGCAGCCACTCATGGAAAATAATGTAGCCCCCTTACAGAATATAATGCAGCCCCCCATAGAATATAATGTAGCCCCACCATAGAATATAATGCAGCCCCTCTTATATAGTATAGTGCAGCCCCCTATAGAATATACTGTAGACCCCTCATAGAGTATAATTCAGGACCCCATAGAATATAATGCAGCCCCAGCATAGAATATAATGCAGCCCCCCTCATATAGTATAATGCAGACCCCCATAGACTATAATGTAGCCCTCTCATATAGTATAATATAGCCTCCTCAGATTATGATGTAGCCCTCATATATTATAATGCAGCCATCCCCCATAATAATGTACCCCCATAGAATGATAATGTAGCCCCCTTTTAGGGTATAATGCACCCCCCACAGAATATAATGCAGCCCCCATAGAATATAGTATAATGCAGCCCACCCATAGAATATAATGCAGCCTCCTCATATAGTATAATACAGCCCCCCTCATATAGTATAATGCAGCCCACCATAGACTATAATGTGGCCCCCTCATATAGTATAATATAGCCTCCTCAGAGTATAATGCAGCCCCCCTCATAGAATATAATACAGCCCCCCACTCTCCCCCTCATAGACTGTAATTCAGCCCTACAGTCCAGTACTCACTCTCTGATAGATTAAAAAAAAACATACAATCCTCACCTCTCCTTATTCCCCGCGCTGCTCCAGGCTCTGCTCCAGTCTCAGCAGCTGCACTGCCCGGCACACAGAGGATGCGCGATGAAGTGAGGTCATCAAAACCCGCAGTGTCAGAGGCATTGCTTTCAACTGTATCGGCGTCTATGATGCCGATACAGTTGAAAGCGGCGGGATTGGCGCTGGCGCCGGGTGGGCCCCCCTGACTCACGGGCCCATAGCGGCCATGTGGTGTGCTGCTATTAGCGGCACACCACTGGCTGGGAGTCCCTGAGGGATCGGGTGCCCTAGGCAGCTGCCTAGTTTGCCTACCGCTAATGTGTAGCCCTGGTGTGAAGGCACACGCAGTACCCTGGAGGATGTGTGGAGAGATAGCAGTTTAATGCTCAATGAACATTCATTTCAACATGCACTTAGACACGCCCACAGGTATATAAAGTCTAGTCACATGCAGCAGTGGGGAGTTGAGTTCAGTTCAGTCATTCAGTGAGGTCCAGTCAGTCAGCAGCAGAGCTGAGTGCAATCTGTGTGCAGTTCAGAAAGTGGAGTCCAGTACAGGTGAGCCAGATCACCTCAGCCTGGTCAGAGCTGTGCTCCACTAGAAGACAGACTGAGACATTCTATTAAGAAGAGAGAAGTGAGTTGCAGATATACTTCAGTCTCCTGTCCCAAGGACAGTGAAGGTTCAGAGACGTGCTCCTGCCTAGAAGATTACTGAGAGTCTGGCAACAAGCTCAAGAAAGGCATTAAGAAAGGGACTGACTTTATTAACCTTTGAAGTGAGAAATGCTTATGCTACAAGCGCGGACAAGGCGAAAGGCACAGTGGTAGGAATTCTGAGTGCTATAGGATTGGAGAAGTCCTGCACGTTGTCACCGGTCACTGGAGACCGAAGCATCACCATAGCTTCACGCATGGTGGCAGAAAACCCAGAGGCTTACTGAACCTTAGGTAACAGCAAGCAGCCCCTGGAGTGTCAGTACGTAACTGGGGTCAGGTGGAATAGGAACTTTGAGCTAGGCCAAGCAGAGAAGAACCTAGTTTCATCACAGGAAGGCTCCGACCACAACACTGACCGGGCAGTACAGCTTGGAGATAGCTGGAGTTTATGAGGGAACTACGCTTCATGCTGGTTGGACTCATCTTTGTGAAAGTAAAGGAGGCCCCTAACTTGTCCAGCTGCTATCTTGAAACACATCCTCCATTGGATCAGCCTCCCTGGGACTTGCCTGAACAACTTGAAGTAAAAAGGTATGGAAAGACGCTGATGTGTGAGACTGTGTTATTTGATTGCGTCCCTGCACTACCCTATCATTACCATCGACCTGAGGGAAGAGTCCCACCTGTAGGGGACCTGACATCTAGCTGCCTCACCATCCCCTCAGAGCTCTACAGCAGCGCTGGTACAAATTACCAGAGAACTACAGGTGGCGTCACGAACTGTATATATATCCCCTGTAAATAATCCCCCCCAACATACGCCTGACCGCCAGGGCCACAGACCGAGCCATCGCTACCTGTGACAACCCCATAGACTTCTACGGGCTCGGCTCTGAGTACCCCATTGCCCTGGTAACCCACAATTGTGGTGCGTGGTCGAGACAATTTGGCGTCACGAACAGGATGCGAAGCTCGCAAAATTGTGAGCCCTGTGTGCCTATGGAATTGTTTTTGTGAAAAGGACTGTTTGCACTTTTGGCGCCAAAAATCGCCATCTTTGTCGCCATATTCGCGCCCTCAGGCGCTGGAGAAGAAGGTGGGCGTACCTTCGTGGGCGTGTACCCCCCAGTGGCGCGAAGAAAATGCCTGCCATCTCAAAGTGCTATTACAACATGCGATCCTGCCCTACAGCAAAGGAGGTCCGCCTCCTCTTCACCTTCCCTGCGAAGAGGAGGAGACGCAAACCCCGCCTCCACGGAAGAGACCGGACGTCTCTGGAGGAAGATGAGAGAACGCTCTGGAACAAACATGGAAGCGGACGTGTGCAGCCGAGCAGGGAAGCGGAGGAAAGGCAGGCCCCGTTCCCCAGCCAAGCTGCCACCATGCACCGGAAACCATCCGTGATCCTGCCCTGCAGCAAAGCATTGCTGGAAAAACAAAGAAGAAAATGCACAAACTGAAAAAGAGATTTTGCCACAACCTGGATTTGAGGAGATCGAGAGACCCGCGTACCCTGGGGGCGCGGCGGCCGTGGGACCGGGATCTCTCCCTCGATGACCCCCTACGTCTGGGTTGCCAAAACTTTGCTGCCCAAGGCCAAAGGAGCAACCGGAGGCCTGCCCCCGGAAAGTACCATCCTGATCCCCCCGTAAGCGGGGGAAGCGAAGGAGGGTTTTCCCCATTGGGGAACCCCCCCGGGGGCCCTTGGGGACGGGCCCAAACCCGGAGCAAAAAATCGAAAATTTCCCCCTAGGAATTTTTTTTAAAAGGGATTTTTTGCCGGGGCCCAAAAAACCCTTTTTTTCCCCCTAGCCCCCCCCCGGGGGGGAAACGCCCTGCCCCCCCACCAAAAAAACCCCTGAAAAGGTTTACCATCCCCCTAAAAAAAACCCCCCCTCCCCCCCAAAAAGGGGGACGCCCCCCCCTCCCGGAAAAGGGGCCCAAAAGGGAAACGCCAACCCAACTTGCACCGAGGGGGGCCCCCCCCCCCCCCCCCCCAAACCCCAAAACCCCACCCGGCCCCCCCCCTCCCCCCAAAAAGCTTTCGGAAACTCACCGGGGAAGGGCCCAACCGGGGTTTTGGGAGATAACCCCCCCCCCTACCGGCCACCAAAACCCCCGGGGTGCCCCCCACGCGGGGTTGAAAATTTTGCGCCCGGCCGGAGAACCCGACCCCCCAAAAACCCACCCCCCCCGGAAGGGTGGAACCCGAAGGGGGGGAGGGCCCCCGCACCGGAAGCCCCCGGCACCCAAAGGGAAAATCCCCCGGGACAGGGATCCCCCTCAACCAACAACGGGAGGTCGCGGGGACGCGCCACCCCCCCAGGGGAAGGGGGGAGGCCAAAAAAAGCACAACCCAGAGGGGAAGACGGGAACAAACCCGAAAGAAGGGCAGCATGCAGAGCTGACGGGGAAAAAGGGAGGTCCGTGGGGAAAAAGGTATCTGAGGGCCCGGGGGGGGGGGGTTTTGGGACAGGGGCCCCCGGGGGGGGGTTTAAAGAAGGGGGCCCCTTCCCATCTTTGTCAGAAAAAAAGGGGAACCCCCACCGCAAGGCCACCCCCGGGAGGGACCTAGTTAATGGAGACATTGCATTTTTCACACTGGGGGAAGGGATGGTATGCCCTTAATGTCACAATCTCCTGACCCCGTCCCCCGACGAGGTAACGTACCCACAAGGGGCCCCCCGTCTCCAGTCAAACAGCACCAGGCCCGTCCCCCGCATCGCCCCCTGCGGCCTCGCAAATGGGAAGCAACGTTTTCATACCTTATTATCTTGTCATCCTTTACATCGAACTTGCGACCCCGTTTCCCCTCGCAAACTATGACACGATGATATCGCTAACTTAAACCCAAAATTTAAAAGCAATCGGTGTTCGCAAGGAGAAAGTCCCGTTGCCCCCTAGGGGGTTCGCCGGGGACTGGGGCGACCCAGACCCTTTTCGCAGCTCACGTTGTTATCAGGGGATCTGGGCCCATCGCATTGTTCCCCCCCCGGGGTGGAAAATTTTTTGAAATATTAAACAGTAAAAACCGGTAAGATCCAGCAGGGGTTTTAACCAAGTAAGTGAAAAAAGTTTGGAATGTTTGCCTTTTTGCATTTTTATTGCCAGGTAATTTCTATGTTTTTCTAAAAATGAGTAGAATGCCCGGGCGGGGTACCAAAAAAAACTTTAAAAATTAAATGCTTTTTTAAAATTATTTATATCTGTGTCTTTTTTTTATCGTTTTTTAAACATGGACTTGGGGGGGCTGAGGACTGAACCCCCCAAAAAATGATTTTGTATTTTGTTCATTGTGAATTTATTTGGTTTTACAAAAGCCCCCCAACAACTACCTTAAATAAAAAACCCCGGTTGGTTGGCACTGATGGGGTCTGCATTCATAGTCCTGCACCCACCCAGGACCCACGTTTTAAGGTTTTGGGGCGGTCCCTTTACAAGAAAATTGCCCGGATATTTTATGAAATGTTATTTAATATTTTTTATTTTTCTATATTTAATTTTTGTTTGCAACTTCAAGAAAACCTTCCCCCGGAGGGACAGTTAATGTTTAAAACATAAACAAAAAATTTTTTTTCCTTTGTTTTTAACACCCGGAGGCTGTCTTTTTCCATGGGGGGAAATTTTAGCCCTGGTGTGAAGGCACACGCGTACCCGGGGATTGTGGAGGATGCAGTTTAATGCCAATGAACTTCATTTTTAAAATCCTTGAAAACCCCCCAAGGGGTTTTAAAGTCTATCAATGCAGCATGGGGGTTTGGTTTAGTTCATCTTCAGTGAGGGCCTCATCACGCAGGCTGAGGGAATCTTTGGGGCGTTCAAAAATGGAGTCCATTTGGTGAGCCAGATCACCCCAGCCTGGTCAGAGCTGTGCTCCAATAGAAGACAAGAGAAAATTCATTAAAAAGAGGAAGGGATTTCAGATAACTTTTAGCTCCTTCCCAAGGCAGTGAAGGTTAGAGATGCCCTGCCTTAAAAAAATTTCTGAGAGTTGGCAACAAATCAAAAAAGGCATTTTGAAAGGGACGCTTTTTTAACCTTTGAAGTGGAAATTTCTTATGAAAGCGCGGACAAGGCGAAAGGGGAAGGGTGGAATTTGATGCTTTGGTTGGGAAGCCGCCGTTGTCACCGGTACTGGAGACCAAACATCACCAAAACTTACGCATGGTGGCAGAAAAACCCGGGTTACGAACCTTAGGGAAAAAGCAAGCGCCCCAGTAGT